>JAQMYG010000013.1:11864892-11876865 GCA_030014215.1 Clariallabes teugelsi
TTTTTTTTATGAGGTGTTAGTGCAGTATATAGGCCCGTGGCACAGCCTAAGCTTTTATCCTTAATGCTTTTTTTCCCCCTTACATTACTTTTACTTTTATACTTTAAGTAGTTTTGAAACCAGTACTTTTACACTCTTACTTGAGTAAAAAGCTTGAGTTGATACTTCTAAAGAAGTCTTTTTAAACCCTATCTATACTTCTACCCAAGTAATGAATGTGAATACTTTTGACACCACTGAAGTGGGGAATGATAGAAAATGTTTGAGAACCACTGATCTATACTGATCATATACAATACAATGATTTGGATAAGTCTTCACCACTTTTGATAATTTTCAGATATTTAGTGTTACAAGCGTGAAGGGCTTGAAGTTTACCAAAAGAAAAAAATCCTTTTCTTTTCTGGCATTGCCTAAAGTGCTGCATGTAAAGCCTGGTGGTGGCAGCATCATGGTAACCGTTATGCTGAAAAATGCTGCATGTATATAGAGTGAAGCATGGTGGTGAAGCATAGCTTACCAAAAGTGCTGCATGTACTGTACTATAGCTTATCTATACAGTTTCCTGGCTGCATCTGTGATTAATGCAGCATACCGGGTAGGTAGAGTAGATAGAGGTTTGATCATTATATTTCTTACACATACAGTAGTGGTCTGTACTGACATACCTGGTAGGTTACCAAAAGTGCTGCATGTACTATATATTGAATGAAGCATGGTGGTGGTAACATCATGCTGAACTTTATATATACAGCTATCTGGCTGATTACAGGATTAGCGCAGCATACTGAGTAGGTAGAGTAGGTAGAGATTTGATCATTATATTTCTTACACATAGTAATCTGTACTGTACATTTCATTGTTAAGCCTTTAATTGTCAACATTTACTGTGCTGAGTAAAAAAGGTTGTAGCCATACAGCAACAAACCAAAAAAGTGTTAATGAGTTGCCTTTCTTGATATACCTGGTAACTTGCCAAAACTACTGCATGTACATAGAGTGAAGCATGGTGGTGGTAGCATCATGCATCATTATCTACAGTATACAGATTCCTGGCTGCTTTCAGGATTAATCCAGCGAACCGGGTAGGTAGAGTCAGTACTTCAATTAGTTCAAGTACTGAAGAAACAAATACATCTTGAGCCATCGTTTAAAGATAGTCAAAGACTCAGCTGTATGGACATCTAGAGGACGTTCATTCCACAACCCAGAACAGAAAAGAGTCTGGATGAATGTCTTCCTTGATCCCTGAGAGATGGTAGATGGTGTTAATGAGTTGCTCTTCTTGACATACAGTACCTGGAAGTTAGCCAAAAATGCTGCATGTATATAGAGTGAAGCATGGTGGTGGCAGCATCATGCTGAACATTATCTATACAGTTTCCTGGCTGCATCTATGATTAATGCAGCATACTGGGTAGGTAGAGTAGGTAGAGGTTTGATCATTATATTTCTTACACATAGTGGTCTGTACTGTACATTACATTGTTAACCCTTTAATTTTCAACATTTACTGTGCTAAGTGAAAATGTTGTAGCCACACAGAAACAAATCAAAGAACATGTTAATGAGTTGCCCTTCCTGACATACCTGGTAGCTGGTTCACATTTTATATTCGTTCAGCAAGATGCAATCCAAGATCAGCTGACAGAGAAAGAAAACTGCATCTCAGGGCCAAGAGCTTGTTAAAAAGGGCAGCCTTGTGAACCGGCTTGTTCGGTTTCATAGTTTAGCCGCCAACTATTATATCCCCTAGAGGCATGCAGTAAAGGACAAATAAACACTGTTCCTCCCACAGTCAGTGTTAAGTGGGTGTACTATCGTATTACTGAAGGATATTGAACATGAGTGGCAGAGTGAAATAGCGGTATAACAAGGTGATGCATTATAACTGCAGAAAAAAAACCTTTCATAGCATTACTGCCATTAAAAGGCTCTGGGAAACATTCAACCACATTTCAGACTATTTGAAAAAGAGAGAGAGAGAGAGAGCTTCTGGGAGGATAATATTCATGTTACCGTTCATTATAACCAAGAAAGATGAAAATGAGAAGTATGTGAATTCGATAAGTGAACATTTCATTTTAAAAGGTGACTAGATTGGGTCTTGTGTCATAGAACATTCATAATCTGCAGGATTGATGCAAACGTTATGTAAAAACTTGTAGGGCGATCGATGTGAATTCATCTTAACATGAAAGAGAGTAGAGAAAAGACGCGTCAGTTTGTTAAAGATGGTAATATTCCATAAGTTTTTTTTTTTTATGCTAATGTCTTTAATGCCATTGAATTCATGAAGCCTTTTCTAAAGTGCGCAATTACTGTATAATTCTTCGCTTTTGAGAAGTGTACTTACTGTATCGATTTCAGCGAGACAAAAAAAAAGCATGCTCTTCATCAAGAAAGGTGCTCCATTTGCATTCAAAATTATTATAAAGTGCTATTCCAGTATACTGTATCTTCAGCTCATATATCAGCTGAATTAGTCATTCTCAGGCTCAGAACGCATAAGGGGATAAACATGATATATATACTGTATAGTGTATATATAATGTTTTTTCCCCTCATTACCTGAGAGTTATTTCAGCTGGAGTGTTAACAGACACACTTTGGGGGAGCACTGAGACCTGTGTAATACATAGAACCTTTAACATTTGTAAGACTGATATAACCAACTACCTTCTAACTAATCATAATGGGAAATTTAGCAGCAGTGTGGCATCTCAAGGTCTCATACATGTAAATATTGCAAAATTGTGGCATAACCCATTTATAAAGCGTCCAGCATTTCTTCAGCAGCGTGATACAAAGGCTCTACGCTTTGGACTATAGGTGAAGTGTGTGTGTGTGTGTGTGTGTCCTAGTGTTGTATTTAAATTTGTACTGTTGTACAGACTCGATAAATGTTATTAGTGGACAGTGCTATCTTTTAAATGAGCAGTGCTCCAGGTTGACCCGGATTTACCACTGCATATTCTTCAAACTGTTCAATTACCCTCAGTAAACAGCAGAGTTAATCCGCAGTAGTAAGAGCTAATTGAGATTCCATCACTACACACGGCATGAATGTGCTGAGCGCACCAAGAAAGTTAAGCCGTGATGCTTCAAAGAGATGCTCCATCGCTCACTGAAACAAAACCCATTGAACTCAGATCTAAAATGGAGTTTTTTTTTTATTTTTTTTTTTTAATGTGTCACTTCCACCGAGGCTGTTAGAGAAACGACAAACTGGATCCGGCACTGAAGGATTGGAACATTGTCTCATTCTGTCTTTGCCCCTTTGGTTTCAGTTCCTCAGACGCAATAGATCATCCAATTTTCAGCTGATATGATGTCTTGCCCAGAGCAGATCGATATTTCCAGTTTTTTCCCCCCCTTTCCTGTTCTTTCCTTTTCTTTTCTTTTTTTTTTTTTTTAAAGATGGACCTGGATGATCTCGATCAAGTCCGGTCTTGTGCGGCTGCCAGACATCCAGGATATTTCTCTCTTGAGCGGTCTCTGAGAGCTCCGGATGAAACAGAGGTTTCATAGTCCATCAGCACCTCTAACGATTTGATCTGATTCAGAGCTCAGGAGGTAATGATATTGAGGAATTGGACGAAAAAGGAATTCCATTAAAAAAATAATAAAAAAATGACTGATCTTTCAGTTGCAATCACTCAAACGCTGAGCAGATCCAATGTGGCAGATGATGCATGTAGCCATTAGGGCCTAAGTAACTGATAATTGTTTTAACTAATGGATTCCAGTCACTTTTTTAGATTCAGGAATCAACAGTATGAAATCCAATAGGATGGATGTGTGTGCGGTCAGTGGGGTTCTGGATTTAAACCAAAGAGTCCTTGCTCGTCTTATATATCACCTGACAATTCAACTGGTTAGTTAATCATCTTGTCTCCTTGACCCAGACTCCGCCCCATTAAGAAATACCACATGCAAAAACAATACACATTCCAGCATTCCTTTATCAACATGTTTAACACTAAATATAACTGTATGTAATATACATACATTTATACATTACATGAATCGATTAGAAACACGATTATCATGATCCGCTCGGTTTCAATCAGCGGCGAAATGCTTCTCTTTTTCACTGGAGAAGTAGATAATATTTATTCGTGGGCAACAGGTTGATGTTCCATAAATTACAATGTGGAGAAAACATGATTCATTTGGTTTTCAAATGTAGTAACAAACACCAAAAGGTCGAAGTAATGATTCACTGTTGCAAAACAATACAAAATTCTTTAAACATTAGTTAAAAGAAACACCGCAAAGGACACGATAGTGAAATGAAATGTTTTTTCATCTTTATTTTTACTTGGCTGATTATTTATTGCAAAGAAAGCTACAGTACCTCTCTTTTCCTAGGCATAATGATGTAAATGTTAACTCGCATTTAACTAAATGTCACTAGGGTTGTACGTCCCAAAGTACATCAAGCTCATTTAAAGCAGAAAATGAGGCCTCAGAGTGGCGCAGTGGTAAAGTGCACGCCCTATCATCCGTTCGATTCCCGGGTGATGCTGTAACCTCTTACAGCCGGAGGTCTAGAGAGAGCTGATTGGCCAATCTCTCTCAGAGGGGAGGGATGAGAGGTACTCGTGCTCCCACATTAATCACGGCTCTACAAACCAATCAGGGGTGTCTGTGAGCTCACGTAAGCGGAGGGAGCGGATGGCGCTGTCTTCCGAGTGTGTTACTCCGCCCCCAACGGTGCGTGAGCGAGCAGTTCGAAAAGATGGTCGGTGACATCACGTGATAGTCTGCGGCACTCCCGACTGAATGGTGGTAGAAGCTTAATGTGGGAGCCCCCTAGTGGACCCCCTAATTCTGGGAGGAATTGGACACGACTAAATTAGGGAGAAAAATCTGGGAAAAAATCCCCCCCAAAAAAGTAAAAATAAAAAAAATAAAGCAGAAAATGAGATCATCGTCCTATGTACATTTGAGGGTATGTTTCCTGTATATTATTTATTGAGAAGAAATAAAGTGTGATTGTACAGTGCCTCAATGGGCCATAATGGGTTAGCATATGTGATTATAAAAAGATGTAATATATAACTGGAAAAATGTTGAACATCAGCCGTAGGTTTTCCGAAGAACAGTTTTAAAGCTCAAATGTGGGTGCTGGTCGTCACCATCTAAGCAGGAGCTGACTCAACTTAAACACTAGTTAGTCCATAAATGGGCAAATGGGCGGAGCAAACAGAACCTTCTACCTAAATCAGTTACCACTTACAAGCTAGCGAGAGCTTAGCTGTAGATTAGCTAAAATGCTATGGTGGCCAATGTTAATTTATGCTTTAACATGTTTGATTAATCTCCAGCATTCATGCCATACATGTCATACCGTGTCAACTCCTACATTTCTGAGCAACAACAAGTCCAGTTAGCTGGTTAGCTAAAGCGATGCATGGCACACAGCTAGAGGTTTGGCACACGCAGTCAAATTGCTTGTAATTATTTATGAATTCATGGCCTAATGTAATTTTAACTCATGTGTTACATAAAAAATACTCCATAGAGTTGTCATATTGTAAACATGTTTATTTCCATTGTAAAATTTTAATATGTGAGTCTATGGGGATTGACTCACTTTTTGAGCCTAGTGGTCATTCGAGGAACTGCGCATTTTTCTGAATTATGAGGTTGGCCTTTAATCATGAATTTTTTTAAAGTAAAATTGTCCTTTCTCGTGTTAATCACAATGACATTAACCGATTGTAACTGTTTGTGAGCCTATGTATGTAGAATAGGTTTGATACCATTTTCCCCTGAGTGTGCTATGTGTCTGTAATGCAGTATGAGCAGCTGTCTACAAAGATGTTGCAGAGGGGTTCATGCATCTCAAAGCATTTTTGAAAGTCTCCAGTGTCAGTACTTAGTAACAGTCAGAAGTGAAGCAGTAACTTTTCACATTTTAAGTTTAACATGGAATGAACATCAGGGTAGTTTCTCCTTAACCTTAACAAGTTGCATATTTCTTATTATACAATTGAGACTGGCAACAGTAACAACAGTTTGTAGCTGCTATAACATAAGCAATAACTCATAGTGTTAGCTGTTCAATAACATAAAATGCAACTAACCTTAAAAAAAACAAGATTTTCATAAACTTTTTTTTTTTAATCACTTGCAAATTGTTGTTGTATTAGTGGAATATAATTTGTGGGAAAAATCTTTAAGGAAACCATTCTTGGTTATTTTCATGTTAAAGCATACACCATCATGTTTTATTCCTCATGTTTGCCTGAACTCTTCTTCAGCTTAGGCTTTAAGCCTGATTTTATTTTCCTTGAGTCCTTCTAGCATGCTCCTAGTGAACACCATATGAGGAGGAAATGAAATGACCCATAGCAGCTAAATTTCTCATCATTTTATGATTGCCGCAGGTGTTTAAAAAAATCTAACGATGGATGCTCGTAGAAGAAAACATACTGTACAGCTGCCAAAAAAAAAAAAAAAACTAACAAACTGTAAAAGCTAATACTTGTGGAAGTGCTGGATGTTTCTGAAGACAAGAAAAAGGGTGTTAATCATTGTGGATAAAAGTCTAGTTATTAGGCAAGAAATAAGGTCTGGCCAAAAAAAAGGAAAGATTTCCACAACCATTGGTTGTACAGTAGTGATGGTGGTGTCCTTGGTCCAACAAAAATTGAGAAAAAAGATCTTTAAGATCTATTCCATCTAGAGACCCAGGTGGGGCACGTACAATGTACAACCCCATTCAGCTTCCACAGTGCTATCATTTTACCTAGGGGTAAAAACTAGGAACTGCATTAAGAAAGGCCCATTGGGGCATGAAGCATGCTGCCCCATGCTTGGATGGAGGAACGACAGGTGCAACATTCACTGAGGTTGCCAAGCTTGGAAAAATAATAAATTCTAAATCTTTGTTTTATAGTAAATCAATAGAATAAAATTTACATCTACATGCCTGTGAACAAACCTATATACAGAGGTGTAAAGAGTACCTGAAAACCATACTTGAGTAAAAGTTCAGATACCTTACTGTAAAAATGACTCCATTACAAGTTACAAGTCACCAATTCCAATAAGACTTGAGTAAAAGTCTTAAAGTATCCGATTTTAAAAGAGCTTAAATATTTTACTCGTACTGAATGTAGTCTCAAAGAACACCAAGAAATGTGAAAAACAAGAAACCGAGGTTTTATTTCCTAATATAGAAATGAAATTGAACACATCAATATTTCAAAATGGCAGAACAAAAGTCAGTTTCAGTCAAACTCAAATGTTCAAAAAAGGCACAAGTAAAAGATTTTTTTTTTCTAAAAAAAAGAAAAGAAGGTATTTTCAGTCTACAATGGACAAAAATAAATAAATAAATAAATAAAAATAATTCAGAGCGGACTTTGATTTGATTTACCTCTCAGAGGGGGGCAATATTTTTATTTAACTTCAACAAAAGCTGGTTCTCAAAGTTCTTGGATAAAGATGCTGACTTGTCGCGCACAATCACAATGTAATGAGTAACCGTTCAAATGTACTGGAGTAAAGAGTACATAAATTCAATCAAAAATGTAGTCGAGTAGAGAGTAAAAGTTGCTTATATTTTTGATACTCAGTACAAGTACAAAGTAGCCAAAAAAATACTTAAGTACAGTAACGAAGTCCATTTACTCAAATACTTTACACCACTGCCTATATACACTGTGTGTTCTTGATGTTTATTACAAAACTATTCCAATTGTAGGATATATTGCAAATCCTGAACATTTGAAATGTATGTGCACAATTGAGACCTTGTTTCCTATCAGCTGTGCCTTTTCCAGCAACCGCACATTTTGTGATCAAGTTGGTCAAGTCAGATACAGTACTATGATGTATAGTATTTATTTTTAAATAATGACTATTATTATCCTTATATTATTATAAATTATCTAATGTGAATGCCAAAAACTTATCTTTATGTAGGTATTCATTTTTGCTTAGAAATTTTTTTTCAAACAATTATTTTATACCAGATGCCCTCATTCTAAATGTTTAATGTTTTGAAATTAGGTGGGGAAGATTCCAACTTTTTCTAAATAAGTAGTAAAAACTAGTAAAAACGAGTGAATTCACTCACTATAGTGAACATTTACAGTATATTCTGTGCAAAAATGCACTCCAACGTTCAGCTGAGACTCATTTAAAGCTTCTACAGTCCAACTATGCTCAGTCGAGTCAGTATCTTTTAATGTTATATTGTATTTAGTACAAGTTTAACTCTTTTCCTGGAAATGCCATGAGCCTCAATTTCTACTAAACACACAGTCACTTTTAAAGATACCGACTCACTTCATCCCAGTGGGACTTCATACAGTATGAGTCTCAGCTGAACTTTACAATGCGTTTTTGCACGGAACAAGGGTTGTGGAATTTGACTCCATTTACTTACATTATACTGTACTTACAGTATGTGACAATGATAATGATAATGTACAATGTCCAAGACCTACTATGATAATAGTTAACTTGTATGCAACTCAATTTTGCTTTAAGACAGACTTTCGAAAAAAAATCCAACCTATTCCCTTAAGTTCTCCATCAATAAATACATTGTTATACTGGTTCACTAGATTATTGACTAAAAGCCTCTCTAGTCAAACCCCCGTTGGGGAGTTTGTTGTTCTTGTTTTTTTACCCAAAGTATTTAAGGAAAATCAGGCCTTTGCACCTTCGTGACTTCATCAGATGTTACAGATGACTGTACAAAATGTGCAAATGCCACGTCGATATTTTTTCAAAGCCAAGCATGGGCCTTCGATACGACTCGCACTGTACGTATTGATTATATAAACATCTGGAGTATACACACTCACACACACACACACTCACTCACAAAAAACACACAAACAGATCTATTCTCCCAGGTGAAGCCTATAATATCATTATTTTGTTCCGTGTTCCGGGGAACAGAAGAGCCTAGCGGATCATTAGAGGCAGCTCGGGTGAGGCTTCTCTCTGTCACTCTCCCGCTGGCAAACCTGACACGGAGCATCGGCACCTGAGTGATCGTTCCCGCAGTGCGAGAGAGTAATAATGGTTATTATGGCTCTAATACCGTCCGCTTTGTCTCACGCGTAGACGCTTCGACTTAATGCGGAAACAGAACACAGCAGGATGGAGCCGGAGAGTCAGGGTCTACGAGTTGTCTTCGGGTTCTTTCTGTTCGTCGTACATTAAAAAAAAACAATATTCCCATCATGATATGTCTTTAACTTACAGTATGTACACATTTAGCACGTTTCACAAATTGTCAGAGCAGCAAAACCATTTGCATAGTGTCTTGGCATGACCAAACAGGCCTAACATTTGCATTTTTTTTATTTTTTTGGTTCTATGCATTTTATTAGTGAATAAATATGAGATTTGTGATGGGGCCAAGGCAGCATGAAGAGCATTTCCGCCTCATATATCCAGTGTCCCTAGATCAATCCTCAGCACAGGCGACTAATCTTTGTCTGCTCTGCATGTGGGTTTCTTCAAAGTTTCCCAGGTTCCATCACTTAAAAAAAAAAAAAAAAATGCCAGAGGGTGAATAGACATCTACATATAATATGCCCCAGGTGTGTGTGAAAGTGGGTATGCATGGTAAGCGATCATGGCTGGGTTTTCCATCCAGAGTATTGCCTATAGGTCTAAAGGATAAGCTTCGGCTATATTTGACTAATTAATAATAATTATCATAGCTGCACAGTACTTTCTCTGATAAAAGGGTTCACTTGAAATACCTAAATCGTCTATTTGCATAATAGTGATAGACATCTCAGGGATGTGATTTAAGGTCAAAATGACAGCTTTTCAAGGCTGCCGTGTATATGTGTAAGAGAAAAGGAGTTCAGTTCCCCTGGCCCTACTCTAAAGGCAGGTAAGAAAAAAAAAAAACTTTAATAGGAATGCAAGAAGAGCACATTCCCTGCAGGATCCTGATACGTTTAACTTTGAGGTTAACTTTGTCACAGGCGCTGACACTAAATCAGATTTGATCGGCAAGTCACATCTGGCCAGAAAAGAAGAGCTTCTAATCCTATTAAACTACATCTCCTTCTTCAGGAGATCTTCAACGCCCTTGTCAAGGTGCTGTGCGTGAACTGAGGGTGCTGAAGATGCTGAGGATGCTGGAGCACCCCCTATGCTCAGGATGGTGTAACTGCAGCTGGTAAATACTGCAGGATAAGAATAATTTGTGGTCATATGAGCATGACTGATTCACTAAGTTAATCTTAGCAGCCTTGACAGGGAGACCTTTAGATTCTAACAGGAACCCTGTCGTATTGAAATGACCATGCTCCAGCTAATTAACACTGGGTGAGATGATTTTCTTGTCTTTTACATCTGTTAATCAAAAAAAAAAAAAGAAATTACTAGTGAACTTACAAGAGGCTTGTATAAGCAATGAGCTCACATTTTTTGCAGTGGTACATTTGATGCCATAAATGTACACAACACAGCCCAGAATACTGAAAAGAGAGTGTGTGAGTATTTTCACATATAAAATAAAATATAAAATTTAATGAAATTGTGTAAGTAAGGCAATGCACCACTATGCATTTCCAGGTTAGTTGTAAGGTTATATTATTATTATTATTATTATTATTATTATTATTGTTATTATTATATATTTTTATTATTAATACAATGAAAATGTATATACACAATTAAAATGTGACAGAACTATAGCAAGAAAATATAATTTCTTATTACTTTGTACCACACACACATTTGTTTGTTTACTTGTTTGGTTGCATTGTCTACATAAAGCCTTGTATAGTAAATTATTAAATATAAAAAATGCAAAAACAAACAAACAAAAGAAAAGAAATTATTCAAACAAAGAAAAATAAATAAATAAGAACAGTACAATTTGTAATCAGTTGCATTAGCATACAGTATAGTGGCGGCGGTGGGTTAGTGGTTAGCAATGTCGCCTTGCACCTCAGGGGCTGAGTTCACTGCCACGCCTCGGGGTCTGTGTGCATGGAGTTTGCATCTTCTTCCCATGCTTGAAGGGTTTTCTCTGGGTTCTCTGGTTTCCTTCCACAGTCCAAAGACCTGAAGATTAGGTTAATTTGTGTTTCCGAATTGCCTGCAGTGTGTGAATGAGTGTGTGTGTGTGTGTGTGTGTGTGTGTGTGTGTGTGTGTGTGTGTGTGTGTGTGTGTGTGTGCCTTGCGATGGATTGGCACCCTGCCTAAGGTTTACGCTGCCTCATGGCCTACGTCTTCTGGGATAGGCTTTATAAAGCAGTATAGACGATGAATGATTGATTGAGCTTATAGTGGGTTGAGGTGAAATATAGATTTTTTTTTTTCAAAGCAAATTAAATGGATTAAATGTATATAAAATAAAGTTAGATAAATAAACAAATTAATTAAATATGTAATTATATATATTTAATATAAAAAAGAACTGTATCTGATTATGATTATTATTATTATTAATGAAAAATATATACACGATTAAAATACTAAAATATTACAGAATTATGATGAAAGAATATACAGTAATAGTTTAATACTTTTCACTACACGCACATTTGTTTGTTTCCTTGTTTGTATTCACTAAAGGGGTATGAAATTTAATTTTACACAAAGTCTTGTATAGTACATTATATTAAATATTAATGTAAAAACAAACAAACACAAATAAATAAATGAGAGCAGCATAATTTTATTTTATTGTTTCAATTAGCATATAGTGGCTTGAAGTTAAATGTTGAAATAAATGGGTTAAATGTATATGAAATACCTTTAGATAGATAGATAGATAGATAGATAGATAGATAGATAGAATATAAAGTACATACATACTAAAAATACATAACTTCTCTAACAATTTACCTATATCTGATTAAGTATGCTTATTCTTATTGTTGTTGTTATAGTTGTTGCTATTATTATTATTATTATTATTATTATTATTATTATTAGATGTATTCTCTGTCGCGGGGGCGGGGCGGGCG
>JAQMYG010000013.1:11883228-11897767 GCA_030014215.1 Clariallabes teugelsi
CAATTCTCTGAACTGTATCATCAGTCCGGCTCTCTGTCTCTCTCTCTCTCTCTCTCTCTCTCTCTCTCTCTCTCTCTCTCTGTCTGTCTCTCTCTCTCTCTCTTTCAATCATTCAGTTCATTTTCAGCTCACCTGGTGGGATCTGTTGGGGATAGGTAGTGTTACCCAGGAGGCATCCTGTGCTCAGATTCTATTACTCAGTCCCGGCACGAAGCCTCCTGCAGCTACAGAACATGACACACACACACACACACACACACACACACACACACACACTCTGGCTCTCTCTCTCTCTCTCTTACACACACGCACACACACAAACCTGCAGAGTGAACGGTTTGCGAATGCAAAGGTATTCAGGAGGCTTGAAATACTTGTCACATTCAATCAGTCAGTGCAAATAAAGACAAAATGCAGTGCTGTTCTTCTATTTTTTTCAACAATTGATTCTGGCAGCTGCATGATTTATTTATTTATTTTTTTAATGGGTAAAAAAAAAATCTCATATAAAATCCCCAGCAAGAACATGGAATAAATTTATTTCCGTAGCTCACCTCAGTGAGTTTGGATGTATTCCTGATAAGAACTATTATGAGAAGTTATAAGTTCTGCATGTTCTTTTCATTGGAAAATATGTTACTCAAACACATGTGTGTGTGTATGATGCACGACAGACACGCAGCGCTGTCTACAGGCAGTGGAACGACTACAGTCTCGTCTGAAGGAACGAGGAGGCGACGGGCCCTCCGATGAGAAACTGAACCTGCTCAAATCCGTCCTCCAAAGCCCTCTGTTCCAGCAGATCCTCGCCCTACAGAAATCAGTTCAGCATCTTAAGGAACAGGTACGCGAGCTCCATTGCCTATGAATATTGTGTATGGTTAGTACAAGATTAGTAAATTGTCTAGGGTTATATTGTGTATGTGTGTGCGTGTGGGGGTGCGACTGTCCTGTAAAGCCGTCCTGACGGTAAATAATCCTAATTTCGGAATTAAAAAACAGAGTTCACAGTCCAATAAAGTGGAAAACAGCTCTGAGACTAAAATGCCGATTTAAAGGCACAGAGACAACTGTTACATTTCACTGCCAGATTCATTTCCATAGGTGTGATTACTGTTTTTGGCCACATGATGGCAGAGGACATATTTAGTCAAGTGGATCGTAGTGTATGCTTTATATTGTATATCCGTGTCAAAGGTGTATAAGACTCACTTTGTCTGACTTAAGAACAAATCGGACTTACGAACCTGCTACCAGAACGGAACTTGTTCATAAGTCTGGCAATAAATGTTTTTAAAAAAGCATCAGAGGTTTTAATCGAACCCCAATAGGAGATCTTTATTTAATGTCACTTTTCAGCTGTTTTTCATACAACAATCAGCTGACCACAAATGATCTATTGGAGTGAGGCATATACGTAGATAGGTAGAGTGCTTTATTAGCATCAAAGACAAATTGTACATGTAGACGTCTGGAATCGAACCCTCGACCCCCCCGAGGTACAAGGCCACAGTGCTAACTAACCACTACACCATGCTGCAGCCTGATTTAGATTTCTGTTAAAGCTTAAATCAGTTTCAGCTACTTGTTCATTCAGTGACATGAACATTTCAATCAGACTTCTCTTCGCACACCTAGAATCACATCCCGACTTTTTCTCTGCTCCGTCGGCAAAGTCACATTCACACACAAATAGCCAAGTTCAGTTTCAATTCATTTATTCAGTGCTTTGAACAAAAGACATTGTCCCAAAGCTGTTTTACAGAAGTCCGTGATAAGAAAGAGCGATAAGAAAAGGTCTGTAAAGAGCATTTGGAAGAAACCTTGAGAGACTTAAAAAAAAAAGGGAAGATAAAGATAGTAGGATTACAGAGGCAAAACTGCAAGTACATAATGTATGAGGACATGAGATTAAACAGAAGACATATCTGCGATCCAGTATCATCGAGCAGATTAGCGGGTAATTATTTTTAATCCCTTTTGTGTATAAAAAAGTACACTAATCCCAAGACACCATGCGATCCTGTCACCGTGATACCCGCTATCATAAAATCTCAGTGTTGATAGAGGACTAAACCATGTATTATATTTGTGCTTCGAGTATCTGAGTTTTCAGAAGTTTTCCAGAGCTGCCTCGAAGGTCTGAGTTCACCCTGTAAGTAAAACTATGTGAGGTATGTTGGGGGAGGCTTGCATTGCAGAAGATTAGAGCTTATCGACCAGCCGTGTTCTTGTACACCCTCTCCGTCTCTCCCTTACTCGTTCTCTTACTTCTTTTATGAGTCGTCATTTATAATTTTAGCACAGAGGTCAGAGGGAAGCACAAAAGCAGCGTTATTCAACCATGATTCGTTCATCACGGAGCCATGAATGTAAAACAACGTGAAATCGTAAAACCTTAAGATTTTACTTGCTTTTAAATAATTTTAAAGCAGTCGGCAGCCGAGCAAAAATGTAATCAAGATCTTTTTGTCTTGAGAGTTATATAATAATAATAATAATAATAACACTAATAATATAGTACCGGTTCTTTCTTTGTCCTCATGCTGACCAGACGTGGTCAGAAGAGAGCATCAAAGAAGAACCTAACCAGAATCTACTGTAGATCATCTACGTGATTTCAATGTTGGCACCATATAGCACCATATATGGAGTGAAACATCCTGTACAGGATAAGCGCTATAGAGAATGATTGAGGGTGAGAGTGATTCTAATGTTAGCACATCCATAGAGAGACCACAGCTCCTCCTGGAGTGCACATGATCATGTTACAAAAAACGTGACATTTAAGATCCGTTAACACTCAAACTGTAGGGAGGAGTGAGATCGAGGTCAAACCCCTTGATATTATTTTAATAAGAATGTACTGTAGTTCGCCAGCTGAAAGCTCTAGTCTGTATTAGATACCTGTACGGGCGTTGCAGCCGCATCGAGGAACATATCTTATTCATATTATCCAAACGCAGATTTATAAAGGAGTTTCAAAATACATTCTCAGCATGCAGCAATTATAACGAGTGGTACACATTGCAGAGTTTTAACACGAGCACCCACGAAACACGCGCAGATGTTTTTTTCCCAGTCTTGATAATCGATGCAAAATATTTTGTACTGTATCAAGACCTGGGCAAGCTGCTAAATCTGAAAGTTAATTGCGCAGTCCTAATGTTTAACGACGCGCACGTGTGGCCATATGGAGGAATGATCCTGCAGTGATAAAAACAAATGGGCTTTTTTTCTCATAACAGCATGACTATTTATATTCCTGGACAATGAATAAATAAAAAGGTAATTAAACCCTCTCATGGAGCAGGAGAATATATCATTTTAACCAAACATCTCACCACCGTTTGGTCTCTCTCTCTCTCTCTCTCTCTCTCTCTCTCTCTCTCTTTCTCTCTCTCTCTTTCTCTTTTTCTCACTCGTTCTATCAGCCTTCGTGTGTAAACTTAGATTATAATGGAGGATATGTCGACCTGGCTCAGAGTAATGGACAAACCTCGTCAGAGGAGCACGAGCGCATCATTCGCACCATGGCTCAGGTAACACACATGCTGAATGAAGGTTAGTTTACTTTCTTTGGAGTTGAATACAATCATGCATCTCGTTTAAGGGCACAACGATGGAAGTGTAGGATTTGAACCTTCATCCAGTAACTCATATCCTTAACCTCTTCTTATGCCATTTGTTTATTTAAGAATGTGTGTGTGTGTGCATGTTTCCAAACAGGGTCGGTACGTGACTCATGTTGACTTGTCGAAGCCGGTATCAGGAGGCCTGGGCTTTAGCGTGGTTGGACTGCGAAATGAGAACCGAGGAGAACTTGGCATTTTTGTACAGGAAATACAGACAGGGAGCATTGCACACTGGTAACTATTCTCATACACAAACGTGAACGAGCACTTCCGTACTAACCTGCCCCTCCGAGATGATAAATCTTTAAATTACCGCACCCGGAACTGCTGACTTCTGAAATCGTTCGGAAAAGATATTCAGAGATCCGACCTCGCAGCCTTCAGTGGAGAGTCCAGTTTTGCTCCTTAATAACTCTCTCTCTCCTTTGTGTAGCAGCGAAGGCAAGCAAAAGCGGTCGTGAAAATAAATTATGGCGGTGTATCTACCCGGGGACACGCATGTTTTCCTGCCCCTTCTGTCTAGTCACAGTGTTGGCGAACAGAAGGAGGTCAACAATAAATTACTTCTCCATACAACCCGGGCAATAAATCGCCGGGAATAAAAATCCTGCAATAAATCGCCCGAGTTCAATTTTAATCCCCGGTTATTTCTCTTCTCGCTTGCACACAAAAATTTTTTTTTTTTTTAAGTGATGTAAGAGCAAGATCAGATCTCAGCAACTTCTTATTAGGCATTTGTGTCAGGACCAGAAGAACCGAACATGTACACGTGAACACGTAACACTGCATATTATTTTTGTGTGTGTGTGTGTGTGTGTGTGTGCTTTGCTTATCAGTGACGGGAAGCTGAAGGAAGGAGATCAGATCCTGGCGATAAACGGACAGTCACTGGACCAGAACATCAGCCATCAGCAGGCAATCACACTGCTGCAAAGAGCATCTGAGCATGTACAGATTACGGTTGCCAGAGGTGCAATTCCTCAGCTTTCCAGCCCAGTGGTGTCTAGAACTCCCAGTGCTGCTAGTACACTTTCTGCACACTCAAGTGGGGTGAGATAGCACACACACACACATACATACACATACATATGTACATGCAATTATACTAGACTTGCAAAAAAAAATATTGATCTATTTATTCACACGAATACACAGTGACTATACAGGCATCCCCAATAACATATTTGCTGATTTATTCATTTATGCATGCATTTATTTTATCGTCCATCCGTCCATCATTCCGCTCATCCATCCAAAAATTTATTTATGTATCTAATCTTCGCAATCACCCATCTATCTAGTTTTAGATTAAGTAGTATTATTTTTATTTCCTCATCCATTCATTTATCTTTCTTTTCATTTATTCACTTATACACTCATTTACAGTATACACCTATACATCCACTCACCCACCCATCCCTAATTAATTCGTACATCTAATCATCCATCAATGAGCCCATTTTTCCATTAATTGATCAGTCGGTTAATTCTTCTCGCCACCCAGTATTTTTATCATCTGAATCCATACATCATTTTATTTAACTTTTTTTTTTCCTCCATGCATCTAATCCGCTTTTCGTAATGATCTATACAGATCTATCTTTAAAAAAAAAAAAAAATTATTTCCTTATCAACTCATTAATCCTTGCACATATCTATCTATCTGTATATCTACCCATTTCTTTATTTACTGTATGCATTCATTTACTGGTTCGTCCATCCACCATCCACTCTTCCATTCATTTCTCCATCGAATCTTTTACGCATAAAAGTAATTAATTCAAAGAGCTAACATGGTAGGACCAAAAGTGAATTTTCATATAATATCTATGAACTACTAACTATGATCATCATAATGATATAATCAATTTATCAGAACACATTTTCTAAATACAATTTTCACAAATTTTGCAAATACAATTTTATGCCCTGTAGTGTCTGTTGAAATTCAAATTCAAATTGTCTGTTAAAATTCTAATTCAAATTGTCTGTTAAAATTCTAATTCAAATTGTCTGTTAAAATTCAAATTCAAATTGTCAGTTAAAATTCAAATTAAAATTGTCAGTTCATGTTAAATCATTCAATGATCTTAACTGTCATTCAGATGAAATTTGGACAATTTAGGTTTCACATGAAAAGACATAAACCTGAAAAAGTGTTTTATTCCAAAATATAAAATTGTTATTATATCGCAACATGAATTTGACACTTGTTACGGACACTACAGATTTTTTGAGCCTTTTGCAAAAACCTTAATCCTTTAATTTAAGCAACAGTTTTTATAGTCATATGCTTCTAGAAACTTACACCAATTTTAGTATAAATACTCATAAAGAAATCTACTAAATCTACTCATAAAGTTTATAGTTTATGTATCCCAAAATAGTTTTTTGGGATACATAAAATCATCTCTCTAAAATGGCAGAAGTTTTAAATTTAAGCAAACTTTAAATTTATAGGGAAGCAAGATTGGTCATTTCCACATTGCGTTAACTTCAGAAGTAGCTTCATACACATTTTCTGTATTATACTGTATGTATAACATAAAGAAAAAAACAGGAACAAATTACTGTAGCAGCAATACTGTGTTTTGGCCAAATCCATTTGTAACCCATTATATCTCATCAGTTTCTCATCAAGTTTTCCACCAAGTATTTCAATCATTCATAATTTCTGAATCATTTAATTATTATAAAACCCATCCACCTACCCATTCACCCATCCATCCAAACATTCATCCATTTACATATTTATAGTCATTTATTCATACATTTTATCTATCTACTGTATCTATCTATCTATCTATCTATCTATCTATCTATCTATCTATCTATTCTGCATTAATTTACATGTATCCATCTATAAAGTTAATTGATTCATACATTTTATCATGCATCAATCAACCCCTTTTTTTCCCATTAAGCCCATCTTCTCATCAATCTGTTCAATGATCCATCCATCTGTTTATCTCTCCAGCCAGTATTTCGATCATCTACCTGTCCATGCATCATTATTTACCCATCATTATTTATTATTCACTATTCATTAAGTTATCAGTTAACCAGCCCACATGTCCATACATCTGTTTCCCAGAGTCATTAATCCTCTTCTTCATCTATTTACAATTTGAAATAGGAAAAAAAAACATGAATCAGTTAGTAGAGTTTTTTTTAAAGATTCTTTTTCTCTGTTAGATCGATTATCTTTTGTCTCTATATTATCCTTGTACTGTGCAGACTCACTGGACACACATGGAGACCATCGAGCTCGTCAATGATGGCACTGGTCTGGGTTTCGGCATCGTCGGGGGTAAAACCACTGGAGTCATTGTCAAGACCATTCTACCCGGTGGTATCGCTGACAAGGTAAAGGTTAAGCACACTGTGTTAATGCCGCTTACACTTACTGTTACAGTCCTTAATCTATCCGTTGGCACTTTCTCTTACAGGATGGTCGCTTGCGCAGTGGGGATCACATCCTGCGTATTGGGGACACTGACCTGTATGGTTTGGGCAGTGAGCAGGTCGCTCAGGTGCTGCGGCAGTGTGGAAACAGAGTCAAACTGCTCATCACAAGAGCAGCAGTGGAAGACGCCTCCCCTCCGCCCGTAGCCCTGCCAACAGTTACTGAGCAACAGGTGAACCTGAACAAGACATAACAAAGACATTGTACATGTTACTGAAATTGTACATCACTGTCTTCACAATAATTTAGAATAATCATAAAAATGTGCAAGGATAATTGGATAAAAGTGACATTATTCTGTATACCACATTTAAAAAAAAATATTAACATGGGGGAGAAATCTTTTTTTTCTTATTTAAAACGTTATCTTACTTGAAATGATTTTTGAAAACATAATTGCATGTAGTTCCAGACTTACGAACATTTAAGTTACAAATTTCCGCAGATACGAACAGACCGCGGTTCTACAAACATTCGTAGATGCGAACAAATCACGGAAGTAGCTTACGTGTATTATACAAAAAATAGACACTGCAGTGCACCAGATACCAATATTTACAATTATATACAATATTTTCAGTGTGTTACTGAATTTATAAAATGTCTAAAATCCGGTATTTTGTTTGTGTGTGTGTATGCGGTGGTGTGGGAGAAATGAGTCGGCCTTACAGGTTTCATTGAATCAGTCCAGGAGCACGATAATAGATAATAGTCTGTCCTGTAAAGCTGTCCAGATGGTGAATAATCTTAATTTTGGAAAATCCTCAACAAGACAGTTCACAGTCCAAAACAGCTCTGAGACAAAATGGTGTCTGGGATTCCCCTCCCGATTTAGAGTTGCAGAGACAATACCGTTATATTTCACATGTGAGATTCTTTTCCTTGGGCGCAGTTACGGTTTTTGGCCACATGATGGCAGTGAGGGGAAAGGGGACAGAGATTTAGTCAAGTAGATTGGTATACTTTACCTTGTATATTCGTGTCAAAGGCGTATAAAACTCACTTTGTCGGACTTAAGAACCAACTCGACTTACGAACGAACGTGCTCTCAGAACGGAGCTCGTTTGTAAGTAGGGGACTACCTGTAGTACAAAAATGCCAAAAATATTGATATTCCGTATGATTTTTATCTTAAAATTAATTTAATTCAAGTCTCAAACAGCTACCTTTAACTTTAACCTGTACCCTTTGTGCTATAAACAGGAGATGCAAACATGTATTTCCAGATAATTGGTAATTACTTACATCCTGAACAAATGCAGCAGTTAATATAAACGCATTTACTCACACTCTGCAACCCATGAGTAACAAGCAGATTACCCAATCTCTTCTTCTGTCCTTTTGTCTCAGGACAATGAAGAAGAGGAGCAGGACGCAGTCAATGTAAGTCTGACGAAGAACTCTCAGGGACTCGGCATCACCATCGCAGGATACGTAGGAGACAAGAATTCCGGTGAGCGCTAGAGGCATATTTGCTCATGTTTTAATGAACTTTGTCTTGCTTCGGATTCATGTCAGGACATTTCTGAGATTTACGTAATACAGCAATAAACCACAGAGTTTTAAAAAGTGCCTACTGCTGTGCGTATCCATTAACTTGAGTTACTCTCAGCTCGTTGGAGTTGGCTTATTTATTGCTTTGCTCTCTGGTGGCGCTAATCTCTTGTTTCAGCTTTGCCAATGTTACTGTATGCTTTGCTTATTCCGTGTCGTGTGCAATCTGCCGCAGAGGCCTCTGGGATATTCGTGAAGAGCATCACCGCAGGAAGTACGGTGGAGCGGGATGGCCGCATCCACGTTGGAGATCAGATCATAGCCGTGAGTCAGTCAAAGCAGCATTTTATTAAAAGAAAAGTCTAGCCAGTGTGTTTTTGAGGGACAGTTTGAGATTTCACATGGTTTAAGATAAATGTGTGATGAATAGCCCAACAGTTTGCAATATCCTGGACTAGCTTTGCGCTTCTAGTACTTGTTAGCAATATTCTCCTCTGAGCTACAGTGCAAAGTATCTGTTGCTTTCAGCAATGAAGCTTGTTACATATATTCATTTTTTTTCCTTCTAATATATATTGAGAAACGTGCTTTCTGTTGTATCATTTCTGTTTCTGTGTATAAGAGTTTTTCGATATGTGCTTGATAGTCTGCGCGCACTTTAGTGTACGTGTCTGTCACCGATTATCTGTATGCAAAAGCAGATGTAGGCATTCCTTGGTGTGGATTTTTGTTCTCATGGCTCGTGTGTTACTCATGCTCGTATCCGCCCCCTACAGGTGGACGGCGTGAACATACAGAGCTATACCAATCAGCAGGCCGTGGAGCTCTTACGTCACACCGGGCAAACGGTCCACCTCAAACTCGTCCGTCACGGCTTCAGACCAGGAGACGCTCTCCTGCCGATCACGGCCGCCACCCCCGAGGCTAAACCCTGTGTCTCTATGGAGAGCGTGCACGGTAACGGTTAATATTAAATAGATACGTGATAGATTCATCACTGAAGAGTCTTAATAATAAACCACATCTTTCCTCAGCATGTTTTTAGAAAGTTCTTTTCAAATTATAGCTTTCCTCTACTCCAGAGTGGGGTCATAACTTTTTTATTGTAGGTCAAGAAAAGGGGAGGGGGGGTTACTGTTTTTTTTTTTTTTTTCTGTATGGGTGTGCGTGGTTTTCTGTGCCTGTGAGTGCCTGCTTTTTTTTCCCTCTTGGACCATAATTACCACATTAGATTTAGACCCCTAGACAAACCCAGCCTGGAGTTTACTCATCCCATCATCTTCTCCTTTCCCAGCCTGTGATTACTGAGGCAGAGTAGGAGAGCAAAAACACAACTCAGTCATACATAATACAGTGTTACGAGAGACTTAGAGATGGACTAAGATAGAGGGACATGAATGAGATTTAATATACACTTTCGTTTGGTCCATGTGTATGTGTAGACCCTATGGAAGCATTCAGACCCGTAGTCGCTACTGCTGCTGTTTTGCCGTGCACACCAGAACGAAAGAAAGGTAAAAAAATTTAAAAATAAATTGTAATTAGCTTTGCAAATGTACGTGCTGGATCTATTTCTGCTATGTTGTGGAATTTTTGCAGGGATCAAACTAAACATCAATGAGGAAGACGAGCTGAAGACGAAATGGCAAAATACTCTCGGTCCTAGCAACGAAGTCATCGTGAGTCATTTCTCAACGTTATTCAATACATGCCTGTTTAAGTACAGTACTACAGTATTTTCCTCCACTCAATAAATTTTTTGATAATGTATTCACTTAACGTTGTCGGTTTAAAAAGGATCTATTTGTCCAGTTTGTCAAAAGTTATATTAATTGAACTTAACTTGCTTAAAATGCTTTTATGGTAAGATATCCTACAGCATTACATCAGTTTCAAGTAATACTGCAAAAACATTGATACAGTATATTATAGCACATCAATCTCTGTGAATCAGAAATATTTTCTTTAGGAAAACGATCATTTAAAATTTAAATTGCATGACTTTATTTGCGTGGTAATCATGCATCGTGCACGTCTACCCACCTTCTGTACAAGCCACTAGTTATTAAACAGGTATATATGTGTGTGTGTTTGTGTGTAGGTGGTACAAGTTGAGAAATTCAGCGAGAGCAGTGGACTGGGCATCAGTTTGGAAGCCAGCGCTGGTCACCACTACATATGCTCGGTCTTACCCGAGGGACCCGTAGGCCGTTCCGGAAAGCTCTACAGCGGAGACGAACTCCTAGAGGTACAGTTCAATGCAAAAAATGAAAACCGACATCATCAGACCTTTCATGTTTATTACTTACATAACCAGCGCTCTCGTGTGTTTACGCCGCGTAGGTGAACGGTATACCTCTAAGAGGTGAAACACACGCGGAAGTGGTGAGCATTCTGAAGGAGCTGCCTGTCTGCGTGTACATGGCCTGCTGTAGGCCCGCCCCCGCGCCCTTGACTGACAGTCAGACCGGCCAACCGGACGTGGAAGAAGCGGAAACAGAAGAGTCGACAGAAAAGGTTTAACCAATGATTGTGTATTATATTCATATTAACTTAAGAAATTGTACATTTTTCATTAGGGGACAATGAAGCATTTTTATTTATTTATTTATTTTTTTTCATCTTTAAGACCAGTTCAGCTTAATAGCTGATAAACTTGCTGCCCTCAGATGGATTACATCAGATTATTTCATACAGGTGGAAGGATTATAACCCTAGCTTTAATGCAGACACACTAAGAACAATAAGGAGAGTCGGGACAAGAAACCAGTTATGCTCAATAGAACAGCTGCATGAGGATTATTGTATTGTATTGTTATATAAATAATATTATTTTACGAAGGAGTTTGATGATGTCGAAGCCTTCCTCATGTCTGGCGAATCAGAGACGAGCCTAAGAGACCTGATGCCAGAAGAGACCATGGGAACTTCATTAGCAATGTGGGAGTCAGACATCCAGGACATAGAGCTGGAGAAAGGAGAACGTGGACTGGGTTTTAGCATCCTAGACTACCAGGTAAGGAAACGATATAAGTCAGAGGAGCCAATGAAGGAAAGGGTCAGAGGGGATTTAAATAGCTGTGACTCGTTGTAAAGGATTACAGGCCTGAATTGAAATTGATCGAAATACAGTGATACAATTAGCAGACAGTAGGATGCCATATTCATTAGGTGTGGTGTGTTGCTTCTCACAGTTATTACTCTGCATCATACACTGCTCAGGCAGTGGTGCATCAAGTGGGTTACCGATTGGGTTAAGATTGGGGGGGTTCAAACCCTAGCACCAGGAAAAATTGCCGCTGTTTAGCCCTTAAGCAAAGTCCTTAATCCTAAGTCCTTTAAATGTGACATAATTAAATCTTAATCTTAATTAAGTTGTAAGGTGCTACTGATAAAATTACTAATGAAGGTTCTGTAGCCATACAGGATTGAATGTGAGAACTTGATACTAAAGTAGGTGCACACTGTATTTAAACCAGGTGGAAATATACATATAGATTACTTAGAGTAAATCATATAATATTATGATTGATATGGCCTAGAGTGGATTGAAGGGAAGTCTTTAAATATGGATTTGAATAAAGACGTTCATTTATGAAGATGTTTGACCAATCAACAATGTGCAGAAGAGTATGCCCCTCCCCTTTTGTTCTGATCAAATCCCCCCAGTATATATAAAATAAAAAAAAATTCATTTCTGAAATCCGTTCATGGGACGTGTCTTCACTGTGTGCATGCATGCGTGTGTATGCAAAGGACCCTCTGGACCCAGCTAAGACCGTGATCGTGATCCGATCTTTGGTACCCGAAGGCGTGGCTGAACTGGATGGACGTTTGTTGCCAGGAGACAGGCTGATGTATGTCAACAACATGAATCTCGAGAGCGCAAGTCTGGAAGAGGCAGTTCAGGCGCTGAAGGGGGCCAGCTTAGGCACCGTCCACATCGGAGTAGCCAAACCACTGCCTGTAAGACACGAATAGACTTTTCATAACAATTTGTGTGTTTTTTTTTTTTTTTGTGTGTGTGTGTTTGTGAGTGAGAGAGACTATCTGTGGGCATGCTTCTTTCTTACTGCTACAGTAACCTGATTCTTCTGCTGGTTCTTTAAATATTTCATGCTCTAAACAGAGCCCTGCATGTGCCTGAAATTTTAAAGCTCAGTGTTTTTTTGCTTCATTCGAAAAAAACAAAAAATTAATTCAACGTGCGTGCATTCTTCAGCCAAAGGATCTTTTGAAAATCTTGCATGGTTGACTCTGGATCTTTCCGAAGGCCATTACTGCTTTTTTTTTGTTTTTTTGTTAACCGTGGTATCATTTTTGCATTCCTCCCCTACACACATGCAGACGCTCATTCTCTCAAGGACCACGCGCACGGTGGGTTGTCTTCTCCATTGCCAATGTTTAACTCTAAAAACCCCTGACCTTAGAATTTTCCCGTTTTGTTCAAATTCAGCCAAAGTAATGCTTTGAGGGTCAAATAACACATGGCTAAGCTCCAGAGAATGAAAAAGATCCACAATAATACTTTTTAATTCTCTCTCTCTTTTTCTCTACTAAATTTCCCTACAAATCCACTTCCCGTCGTTTATAACCCAAATCAAATTGAAATCAAATCAGCAGTCGGAGCAGAGAATTAGTCGTCGCGCTAACATGCCTTGCACTACTAATTTACTTAATCAAATATGACTCTTAATCAAATAATTCTTCTAAATCCAAAGCCATCTAACACATTAGACGTTATCAGGTTTTTTTTTTTTTTCCCAGGAAGAGCTGTTCATGTGTTAATTGTTCAGAACAAGTTTTTACAGCGCTCTTTTCGCAGACTCCCTCCTCTATCTTCTCGGCTCTGGCGCGGATGGGGAGAGATGAGGATGTGGAGGAGGAAGAAGTCTTATTTCGTGCCGAGCCAGTACTGGTTAGTGCTTATGGCACATGTTGATACCAGAATCCTTCAACATTAAGGAATAATCTTTTTTTTTTTTACTGGCTAGTGTGGTAGAACATTAACAGAGTAATTTCTTTATATGTTGCAGCAGCTACAAAAACATCCGTTATCACTGAAACAATCGTTCCTTCCGTCCCGTGGCAGAATAAAAGGGCTCCATGAATGTTACAAAAATTTTTAATCAGTTATTTAGCATTGTTAGACGTTTGGACAGCGTCCATAATCAAGTCCCTGTAAATGAATTGTTACTAAAGAAACGATTAAAGATTAGAACAAGTACAGTAAATTAAATGTCCCATATGTTACCTTCGCCTTTAAAAGGATAACATAAGTCTTAGAGACCCCCCTAAAGCTTCATCTGAAATAACCCTGAGATAACGGATTTTTTGTTTCCACAAAGTTGAGCAACAAGCCTTGTTGGAGGGTATCTTATTATATGAGATCACATTAGGGGGAAAAATTCCCCCTAATATTTTTTTTTATCATGTTTTTGTTTGTATATACACACTGGAGACCCATCTGGGTGTGTAAATAAAATGACAACAACTTTGCATAACGATTTGCATCTCTTTTTAATATACATAAACCTGTTGTCAGAGCTGAAATGAAAAAAAAAAATTCTGATATATTGAAGGAAGTTACTAGTGCAAGGCAAAATGAAGTAAATAAAAAGCAGAAAATTGGGCTTCCCGGACCATAGCAGTTTAAAGAGAAACCAACATAGTTTAAATAAATTTCTACTGTATGTTTCTCTCTCTATATATATATGTAGTACTGTGCAAAAGTCTTAGACACCATATTATATGCTGTACCAATTTAGTTATATATGTTTATCATGTCTGCATAATTATGTACAAAATCATTCAGTATTTCCATACATAATTTAAAAATTAATTTAAAAAAATAACATTACAGGTGAATATATGCATGGCTGTAAAGACAGAAATATAGTACAAGACAGACCAGTTTTCAGATGGAAACAAAAAACCTAATGTA
>JAQMYG010000013.1:11935297-11945876 GCA_030014215.1 Clariallabes teugelsi
CCTCGTGTTAACTTGCCACGGCAAGCACCACTCACATTTTCTTCAGGAAATGTACCTCTCTAGTTATTATTATTATTATAATTATAATAATACGCATGCTAGTGCTCATACCCCACTTTCCTGGGTAGATGGTTTTCACGTCCACCGTGACGGCAGGGAAGACCGAGAGCGTGACCGTGAACACGAATGTCACACAGAACGCCATGACCCAAATCTAAACAGAAAGAGATCCAATGATGAGACAATGATGAGAAATTTTTTTTTGGTCGTATGGGAAAAAAAAAAGCGCCATGTAATCACTTGAGGCACCTTTTTTAACACTTCCAGCACGGAGCTCTTTGCTTGCTCATCATGCACGCCGTCAAGGGCAACGAACGCTTGCTTGGCACCTTCAGTCTCTAGACTGCTGGGAGTACCATTGGGCACCGAATCAGTGGCCTGACTGTTCAGGTCCCCATTCTCCTGTACGCCTTCTGTAAGGAAAAGAGAAAGAAAAAGACGATAAAGACTTTGAGGCTTTGATGTTTCATCATTAAAAGAAGACTTGAGACATTTTGACTTTTCCGTTTTTTGTTGAAAGAAAAACAAGATGAATGCCAGTGCAGGCCAGGGCAATTTAGGCAGAACTATGCTTGGGATTTTGCTGTGGAGGAGGGTGGTTAGACGGTCCAGAAGAAAGAAAGAAAGACAGAAAGAAATGTCTCACTTGCTAGGATCTGCCCGTTCTCATTCAAGACACATGTTTCAAGTCTCTCACACACACACCTACATAATGGAAAAAGCGTTAGCCCCTTCCTGTTTTTAATTCTTTTTTAATTTTGCATATTTGTCACATTTACTGTAAAAGATAATTCCCCCACAGCGATGTGAAAGACTCATTATCAGTTGTCACAAATGTTTGGCTGCAATTGTTGTCGCCAAGGTTGGCGCAACCAGTTATCAGGTTTAGGGCGCATTTACTTTTTCACACAAGGCCAGGCAGGTTCAGATAGTGTTTTTTTTTCACTTAATGTAATGAAATCATCATTTAAAAGTATATATATATATACACACATATACAATATGTTTGTTCGCGTGAAATTTAATAAACGTGTTATAAAAACTGTACAGCGCCATCTGTTGAATTTTAGTATGAACTAAAAAAAATTACGTGTCACCGTGAAGTGCGTGTAATGAAGATGTGATTATAATATAAGTGGATTTCAATCACACACTCATCAGCGTGTATTAAAAAATGTACAGCGCCATCTGTTGAAATCTGAGATGAACTAAAAGGTCGTTTTTTATGAAATAAGGGCGTTTTCCGTTTAAAATTCTAATTAGCATATCTTCTCTAGCCGTTGACCGCCTGCGGTGAAACAACGCCGATATGTTACCTCACGCTACCTCAGATCTGATCTGAAAAACATCAGAGTTGTGCATTTACACCTGAACTGGATCAGATTTGAAGCTGGTAATATAAACGTAGCCAAACTGATCTGAACTCAAATGGAAATTTACAGTTTACAAAATGTTTTTATCCTGTACTTCTCCTCAAAACACTGTTGCTAAGGCACGATAATCTGTGTGACGTGACTGCATTTCAGATAAGAAACAAATGAAAAGCAAACAGGCCCAAAATAAACGAGAGTGTTATGACTCAGCGTTTCTGGGTTGAATGTACATAATTAGCTTTTAGGCTGTGATGGTAATTTTTTTCGCCTAATGATAGTCAAAATGGTTCGTCCAACATCAAGTAAACGTTATACAGTGTTGGAAATGAATAGATTTTTTCGAGGGAAGTCTTTTTACGCGGCTTTTGAGTGTGAACTTGAATGTGATTGTACCTTTAGGAAGAAGCTCGCTAGAAGCATGAGCCTCGTAGCTTTGGCCTTTACTCTTCTTGAGGTAAAATCTGGCAAACTCCTGTAACAACATGTGTGGAAAGCAAACAAAGTGGTTCTACTCAGACTTTTAGTATCAGTTTTGCTGAATAACAAACTGTGCACACACCCACACCCACACACACACATAGACACTGTAGCTGTCAGAGTGTATTTCAGTGCTGCAATATTATTAAAGGTCATATTTTATTGATTCTTTATCAAAGTTAACACAGTTTTCAAAGCTCTGCCCCTCAGATATTGCATTTTTACAAGTCAAACTCCCTTTATTGCGCTCCTTTTCCAAATGCACCATTTCAGTGTCGCTGAAGCAGAGCCAGGGGAGGGGCTCTTCTTATATGAGGTCACATTAGGGCGAACCTAAAGACCGCTCGGAATGCCTAAACATGATTTTAAAGTGAACTGTGCATAATAGGCCACCTTTAAAGGACAAGAATTACAGCGGTTTTCTCCACGTTCTGCATTTTTTCTTCTTTTATTCCAGTCAGGAATTTCCTCAAACACACCCACTCTTTTTAAACTAAGGATCACAAAGTATTATGTCTTAAATGACATCATTTTTCAAAAAAAAAAAAAAATCATCTGTTGTTGAAACCTAAATGGTGTTAGTAAGAGATGCACCGGTTGATCATTCCGTGACCGGAATCAGCGGATTCTCCGTTTTTTTATTGGCGCTGACTGATGCTTGGATGTTCAGCCTCGGATATAAATGATTCTAAGAGGCTGGAGCTTTTCGGGTGGAAGGGGTGCACTCTCACGTCAATTGTACGGGCACTAGCCAATCATGTGCACCTGCGTTTTTTATTCCCGCCCCGTAACGGTGTGTGAGCAGCAGTTCAAATAGCTTGTATCTCAGAGGAATCATGTGATACCTTAAAGTCCTGTAACTTTGTACTGTTTCGAAGTTATTTAATAATCCATGTTTTATTCGATACCTGCAATAGAAAACTTTATTTTTGTAATAAAGTTGCAAAAAAATTTCGCTATTTTTGTTTGGGAGGGGGAGATTTCCCCCCGATTTTCTCCCTAATTTAGTCGTGTCCAATTCCTCCCCGTCACTAGGGGGGCTCTCATATTAAGGCTACTACCACTCAATCAGGAGGGCGAAGACCATCACATGTTTCCTCCGAACCACGTGACGCCAGCCGACCGCATCTTTTTGAACTGCTCGTTCACGCACCGTACCGTTGGGGGCGGCGTAACACATTCGGAGGACAGCGCTATCCACTCCTTCCACTTGCGCAAGCTCACAGACGCCCCTGATTGGCTGTTGAGCCGTGATTAATGTGTGAGCACTAAGTACCTCTCATCCCTCCCCTCTGAGAGAGCTCGTCCAATCAGCTCTCTCTAAACCTCCGGCTGCGAGAGGTTACAGCATCACCCGGGAATCGAACTCGCGATCTCCGGATGATAGAGCGAGCACTTTAACACTGCGCCATTCGGAGGCCCCAAATTCTCGGTATGTTGTCAGTTATAGTTATTCAATCAGAATCAAGCAAAATCTGTGTCGACAGGTCAGGCTTTTCAATTAGTGGATTAGTCTTACTTATATAGAAAGCATAAAGTATAATGAATAGGATTTCCTGTAGTAGTCCAATACACTGATTAATACAAAAGGAAGGACAAACCCGCGTACCAGTTTGGGCAGCAGCAAGTAGCTGATCAGCGTGACCAGCGTCCCTACGCATGGAGTGATGAAATACCCAAGAGCTGCAGTCTCTTCATTTGTCTCACCTGTCATAAATTTTTTTTTAAAAAAACTTAGTTAAGCAGCGTAAACAAGCAGCGTATTAATTTAAAATATACACAACATGACTCACTTGCGATGGCGAACAGCATGGCGAGAGCGGCGAACGTCCCGGCCAGTCCTTGTCCACTCATGAAGACCGAGCTGTATTTCTGAGGCAGCAAGCCTACTAAGCCGAACAGGCTGCCCTGCAGCACGGCGCCGAACGCTACACACACACACACACACACACATATTCAACAGATTGATATGTATGTATTCAAACCAATTGTCTTTCTAAATGTTAAAAAATATAATCAATGCTCCTCACAATTTATGAACCAGATGGTCGCCATGGTGACGGAGAAGAAGGTGTCCTGCTTCATTGGAACCTTCACCAGGATGGTGGTGAGGATGAAGAGGGTGAGGATGAAGACCAGGCTTCCTGCGATTCGAATCTTCTCTGAGATCCTGACAGAAACGGTGTGGACGACGGAGTTGACTTTGGTAATGCTTTTTTTAATTTTTTGACCACGAATCTGACTGTTTGAGCATCTCACCTTGGGTAGAGGATGGAGTTGAGCAGGGTGAAGAGCAGCAGGGGCAACTGGGACAGCAAAGTCATCCAGTTGTTGAAATAGTACTCCTTCGTGGCCGTGAGTGTGCCGTTGCTCCATTCCGACGTGTTCAGTCTGTTGTTGAAGTACTATTGAACACACACAGACATTTTAATGAATTTTTTTTATTCTTATTCCTAACAATTATTAGCGGAACAGTCACAAACCCTTATCGCGCCACTTGCAGATGGAAAATGCTCTGACACGAAAGCAAAAGGTTTTACTCTGAAGTTCTTAGTTTGAGAAACTAAAAAACAAACAAACAAAAAAAAAAACGCTTAAGCCGCTTGAGCTCCTGTTGACCAAAGAAACGCTTAAAGCGCTCAGACTCCTCCAGATAAGCTTCGGATCAATTAAAATGTTACAAGCGACACTAAAAGAACCAGTTATTTTTTTATACTCCTTATCAGGAAAGCTTTTGGACACCAGGGACATTACGGATAAGCAAGGTGTGCCAGAAGACAGCGTTCTTTTGTCATGAAAAACATTTGGTGTGCTGTTGGGGTGTTTATACAGTAAATATATTTATATAGAGAGCGTTACCATGGAGGCAGTCATGAAAAAATTCCATGGCAGCAGTGTTCCCAGCCCAAGGATAAAGAAAATGATTCCCACTGAATGCCAACTGTGTGAAGACAGAGAGAAATGTGGCGTTGTTAAAGAATGACGTCATAGCGTTAGGTGTCAAATTCAGCAGTGAATCGTACTCACCGGTCACTCGGTACGTCCTCTTTAATCCTCATTGTTGCTCGGTCACGTGCTAGGAGCTGGCGGCAGAAACACAGAACTAGTGTAAATGTAATGGTTTACATTATAGATGGATTTTTTAGGGTCCAAGCACTATGACAACAGCCCTATGTCATCATAGTGTGTGAGGGCCCTCTTGTTTTTCTAAGGATTATCAGGGCCCAAGCATTATGACATCAGCCCTATTACGTCATAGTGTGTGAAGGTCCCTCTTGTTCTTCTAAGGATTTTTTTTTTTACAGGAACCGGAGCTTTAGGGGGGGGTCTTAACAGGCTCAAAAAATCATGAAATGCTGCATAGTTCATAGACACTTTCACGTATACAAACGAAACCCGGTACACATTTAGATCTCATTGAGCTGAACAACTTTCGCTATACATGTCACGGGCTCTCCTCAACAGGAAGTGAGTTATTTCGGGTTGTTTGCAAAGCACACCCAATGAATTTTGATATACTCCTTCTAGGGGATTTTTACGATCGCTACCAAACAGGGTGTATGTGATCTCAAGACATTGAGGATGCAAAATTGTGGAGGGATTTTTGATATCTCAAGCGGGTCAGCTGTGACAATGCCTTAAACTTTGTCAAAAAGTGGTTAATAATTGAGGGAAATTATATTCAGAGACATCCTACTGAGTGACATCACACCGAGACATTGATTGACATTTTTCAAACATCCGTGGCTTTTTGGAGGTCTTAACATAAAATTCTAAAATTCAAACTACAATTCTGTCGTATCGGTATGTACCGTTTACATGTGTGGCGCACGCGGGAGGTGATGGCGCAAGGTGCTTGGGCCCGCTCATCGTTGCTTGCAACTTTATTGTTTTATTTGTAATTGTTGAGTTTTTCTGAGCTTGTGGAAGGAGTCTCTACTTTCAGTGGTGTTTTTAACAGGAGATAAAGGTGTAGCTCTCTCCCTTGCCCAGCGCATTGCTGTATCGTTCCTGAGACCACCTTAGGAACGATTCCTGAGCGACTGTGTTCTTACTGTTCAGTAATCAGCCTTGGGGTCAAGTGTTCTCGGAAACGGTCCCAGGGCCCTAAGTTTTGCGCCAAGGAATGGAGAGATTTGCAGTTTTCGTTGACAAGACAATGACAAGACAAATTAGATTATTTTTGTCTCACCACAACTTGCACATTAGGAAATATAAACATATGTTTATTATTATCTCAAGTTTTATGTGGTAAAAGGAACTAGGTTATATGAATGGATGACAAGGCTAAATGTAACTATATTTTAAAAAGTATTGTATCTTTAACAAAAATTAAGTTATTCTTGAATTAATAAATTAGTAGACAGTTGGGTGGCGGTGGAGTAACGGTGTCTCGGATGTCCCTAAGTCAAGGTTGATACTGTTTGACCCACTAACACTGCTTTGCATGAGTCAACATGTTTATTACAAGAGGCCCAGTCAATTGTTAAAGATTCCCAGAAACACAAAGCAGAGCTCTGGGGCAACAAAGTCAAAAGCTTTTTTACACTCCCGAGGAGCATATTATCTGCTTCAGTTCGCCCAGATTAAAGGCTAAAGCAGGTTTAGCTTATGTTTTAAACCATCAGCAAAAATGCCTTAGGTAACAGCTGATAAAATTCCTTTAAAGCTCCCACGTTACTATTTCTTGAACGAGTTAAAACTCCCCCAAGGAGTGTACGTGATAGTACTCCAGCTGAAATACCCTTCATATGGTACCTCGTGCCTCAAGCTTCCTTTATTTCACTCCTCCACCAAATGCACAGTTTCAGTGTCTATGTAAATGAGCTGCTTGTGCATTGGTGGCTCAGTGGTAGGTGCCATGAGAAAGGCCTGGGTTTGATTCCCAGCCACTGCCCAAACCCCAGCCACTGGATGCAGTGCCGGTACCAAGCTCAGGTAAAATATGAGGGTTGCACCAGAAGAGCATCCTTAAGAACCAAAATGGTTACAAGTTTCTCAAAAGTGCCAAGTAGAATTGTGACCAGTTTCTGTCTTTAATGTTCAAAAAAAATAAATTACTGTAATTACACTGTACTTTTTTTTTCCACACGGAGCTCATCTTACAGCAGGTTCACATCAGTGTGATTATTTGCTTTTAAAGAGATGCCTCAGGCACTGCTACTAAGCACATTCTGTTTCAATTGATAATTCTCCTTGAGTCACATTAATTAAATAGCACTTTATTAAAAAGGCACTTATTTAAGATACGCTGAAGTTAAAGAAGATTACCTGCGATATAGACTCAACAGAAAAATACACTCTTATTAAGCAATCTGGATAATATGAAAGTAATCAGAATTACCTTAACCCCCATGTATAAAAAGCATGTACCATGAACGCCTTAAGACACAGCGGAACAAAGGACAACGAATAGTACAAAACACAAAACCTATTCAGCCTATATATGACCGATCCGAAAAAAGTAAACACTAGCAGTATGAAAGCTTAAGAAATTACGAGCAGTGAGGAAATTTACTACACTATATTAACCAATTAGACTTTATTTCCTTGACCTTTACAAGCCAGCTATTTCATAACGTAAAGTCCAGGAAGTAGACATTTGATCCAAGAAAATTTAATTATGCAAAGACTACTTGAAGAACATAATTCAAGAATAAGGGGCAACCTCTGGTTCTGAAAAATAACTCCAACAAGAAAGTGCCAAAACTTGATGCAGTTCCTCAAATGACCACTAGGATCCAAAAAGTGAGTCGATCTCCATAGTCTTGAAATGTCCAACTTTAGTCTCGTACAAAAAACTGTTTTGGTCTCCACAGCTTGATTTATTTTTGTTATTTCAGTTAAATTACATTTAGTCAAAAAATAATGCCTAATTAGGGGAATGGCTGATCTGAGTTACAGTTGCATTGCAGTTGTCAAACCGCTAGAAGTGAGCTCCTGCCAATATAGCAACCACCAGAACTCCCCCAGCTGAGCTTCAAAACCGCTCTTCAGAAAACCTTCGGGTGACGTCATGGAGGGTTTGTCCAGTTCTTTTTTTATCCCGTCTGTGTTCCTAAGCAGGATATGTATTTTGGGTGGTTTGTTAGCTCAGGAAATTGTTAATTATTAAAAGTATCTGCCCTACCTGAAGGTGACTTAATGTGTACATTCCAAATACACTGATGGCTGTTAGAACAAGTGCAAGATGCACTATTAGTTAACAGAATGTCTAAGTTGGAATATTTGGGCTGAGGTTTTATGTTTAACAGAAATTTCCAAGTAGAACCCAATTAGGATGCTGAAATCTTTCACTATTAAGGCAACCTTTACAAACTAGAACATTGAACGGTAACTTTGTTCATCCCTCCTGAAACTAAATGTTAACTTAACGTTTTTCCTTTAAGAAACATTTCCAACATCTCTTTACAAATCTACAACTTGTAGGTAAGTAAAATGACCAGATTATGGGACAAGGGAAAAGGGCTCCTCAAGAGCTCCTTCAATGCTGGGGGTACCTTTGAAGGTAATAGGTAGAAATGATTTAACAAGGTAACCAACAAATAAAACGACAAAAAGAAGCCAAGAAGCCTTGAAGAACACCCTTTTTACTTTTTCAGGGGTCGCAGGTTATTCGCTCCTCAAGGTATTGGTACAGGGTTTACGCCAGCTAATGTTCCTAATGCAAGGTTAGGTCAATTGGCATTCCTAAATTGCCTGTAGTAGTAGACCGTCTTCAGGAAGCTCTGACCACTCAGTCATCCAAATAACCCTGTTAGACAAGTTTTCTAAAACCATTGCTGTTGTGCATATTAACTAGGCCCTTAGAGGTATAAAGCTGAACCCAGTATGAATTTCTTATGGTTCATCCCTCTGAATAACCACAGCATGGTTTCCTATTAGAGTAAATTCTAAGAAGAATAAAATAGAAAACATGAACCATTAACTAGACAAAGAACCCTCAAGGACCCTTTGGAACATATGGAAATACTCTGAAAAAAATCAGGTCTTTCAGGTCTGGAGCCCAATGCCACTATAACCAATCATAACATTTTAAATGAAAACTGACTTCTTGAAAGATATTAATAAATAAACCTCAATAACACTCATCACTGGTGAGAATATGATCACCGCTGATTCCCATTAGTCTCCCGTTACAATTGCTTTGCTTCATCTAAAACCTTCTCCCTAAGAGAATATGAACGTTGCGGCATGTCTCAGCTTTGAAAAGAAAATAAAGCCTGTTTAGATAAAACTTTTATAATGATTTTTTACTTAAACTAATGCATGTACTTGTATGCAATGCTTTGCTTGGTTAGTTATGGAAAAATGCTCACGCACAACCTAAAAAAAAGGCAAATGCTAAAATGCATTTCTGAATCTGTGTCTGAAAAGGCATTTTTTGTCCATCTGTTTCTTGTCTCTCCTCGTTCTAGTAGACTGATGCCTGCCTCTTTGGTAACCGAAAATAACTGCCTGGGAGCTTCGCCAAAATGGTTGCCATGCAGCCAGATTCTCCTATATAAACTTTTACCTCCTCTCATCCCCTCTCTCTCTGAAACGTCCACCTCCCATTTAGCATGAGGCAGATTTACTGTATGCTTTCTATACATGCAAGACCAGCCTGCTGGAAGCTCTGCCACTATAATAAGTATCACAAGAGTGTTTAACTGCCATGCAGTTATGTCAAATTCCACATAAAGGTATGACTCCGCAAGACTTCTGAAGATATCTTCAGGACGTAAGCAGCAGATCCTTTAAGTGCTATAAACTGCAAGGTGGGGGCCATTGGATCAGACTGGTTTGTCCAGCACATTCCATGGACGCTAGATCGGATTGAGGTCCTGGGAATTTGGAAGTCGTGGCGACAACTTTCAACTCTTTGTCTATGAAGCTCCATATATGGGAAGCTGTGATGCAGTGAGTGTTCTGAGCATTGCTGCATTGTTTTTTCTGTGATCCGACCAGATGGGCTGGCCTTTGTTCACCACAAACATAAATGAACCTTGGGTGCCCATGACCCTCTCGCCTCGAACTTTTCTCAGGCTCTGTTTATATATATACACAGCGGGGCCCAAAAAACATATACACAACTTCAACATTAAAAACATATGCCTCTCTTTTGACGGCCTCATGAGAGCATTAGAATATCAGAATAGTGCTGAACTGCCAACTGGACAGCAGAAATCACAGCTTGTTTAGTAGCGAAAGTAAAGAGCTTTTCGACATGCACAATAAATTAGATTAAACAGCTGTGTGGCTGAAAGGAAACCAGTTGTTAGTGATACTAATCAGAAAAAGCCTACAATTTGATATGGAGCATAAAGACTGGACTTTGGAGCAAAGGAAAAAGGATAACGGTCATGTTATCTGATGAGTCCAAATTGATCTCTATTCCATTGGGATGGGTACGTCAAGAAGAGAAGAGCATGAAGAAATACTTAGTGGCAACAGTATAAGCCTCTTGCTTCAGTTGGTCAAATCTAAGCTCAGCAATGTTATGCGGCAATAAAATTAAGTCAGCTGACGACCTGCACGTTCTGAATGACCAGGTTATCACATGATGACGTTTTTCCTTCCCTGATGGCTAGGGCGGTCCACGGCACTATGGAAAATTTTGAATTTCATTAAAACCCACCTCCACAAGTTTAAATATGTTCTATCAGATGTAGTAAAGATATGATGTA
>JAQMYG010000013.1:11955408-11974072 GCA_030014215.1 Clariallabes teugelsi
ATTTGTGTTTCATGCATCTCATTTATATATGCATAAGAAAATGAACCATAAGCTAGTGATGGCGAGATGAAGCTTCATGAAGCCCTCCAGCCAATTGGTTCACAAAAGGGTTCATTTCTCGAGGCTTCATTTGCACACAAACTCCCCTACTGGTCAAATAATTTAAGGCGAGCATCTACTCATCTAGTGACATAGGTACTTCATCTAGTGACTGTACTTTCTCCTTTCATCATCATCATTATTACTATTTTTCATTCAATCATTCATAAATTTTTCATTCAATCTTCTATACAGCTTATCCCATATAGGGTCGCTGGATCCAGCTGCAGTTCAACCATGAAGGCCTGACACATGCAGTCTACTCTGAACAGTGGAATATGTCTGCTGCTTGAACTGCTGCTTGAGAAGCATTTATGTGGGCTCTAATTTGAGGTACTGAAAATCATGCGTTTCTGAGGCTGGCCATTCTAATAAACTTATCCTCTGCAGGAGAGCTAGGTCTTGGTCTTTGTATCTAATTTTTCAGGTCGACTGGCCTTCAATTCTTAAAGTAGTGTTTTTTCTTAACTTAACTGAGTGTGTCTTGCCATAATTTGGATTTGTACAGTAGTTGTAGTATTGACTTTGTACCCATCCATTCCTCTGCACAAAACAACTGATGATTTAAAGCACACTAAAAAGACAAGAAATGTCACAGATCTAAATCTAATACATATTCTGGGTTGTTTAACATTCTCTTAAAGTTTGGATGTCTTCAGTATTAATGTGCAAAGTTGAAAATAAGAAGAATAAAGAAATTACTGAAAGAGAAGATGTATCCAAACTTTTGACTGGTAGTGCACGTGTAACTTATGTTATTAGTGTTCATATACCTTACATTTTTTAACAAAACTGATGAGAACAAAAATATCTCTGACCGAGCAAAATAAAGGACAAATTGCAAAACAAACACTTTTTCCCTCGAGAGGGAAGACCGGACTGAGTCGCCAAATTATTAGGTTTAAGATGAGTGCCCAAATGGTTTTAAGTTTTAAGACTTTAGAATTAGAAGATGAAGAATTATTGCTTGATGTGCCCCCTGCACATTACCTGCCATTCCCGAATTGGCAGAGAGAGACAAATGCATACTCGCACATGATGTGTCTTTGTTTATTATCAGCAAAGAGAGTCTGTTTAAGCTTTTGGCCAGATGTCCTGTACATCCCATACATCAAAAGAACAATTCATTAGCATGTAACTCATAGAGAGAGCCAGAGACAGACAGACAATAGGAAACAGCTTTTTCCGGTTAGTCAAAAGGGTTACAGTGGACACAGGCTATTTGTATGTATATTTGTCTGGACACAGGCTATAGGAAGTGTTATCCTTTTGCAGTGAATGGTTTGTTTTATGGGCATAGAGGCATATGGGAAAGTTCACACAATATCAGAAACCACCATAATAATAATAATTCAATAAATAATAAATGTAATTATTTTAATTTCAATTATCTGTCATTGTTTCCTTGTCCTTGCATTGTCAGAGGCAGAGACAAATAAAAAAAAAAAATGCACGTTGGCATTGCACCCCCAGGGCTGAGGGTTCGATTGCTGCCCCGGATCTGTGTGCATGGAGTTTTCATGTTCTCTCAATGTGGGTTTCCAGATGATGAAAGTGAGAGACCTTGCTACATGTCGATTTTCTCTCTCCCACTAGCTAGACAGGGATGACGAGGTCTGCTTTATCAGTTAACCTTGAGTGATGGCAATTCACTGTGCTTGACTTCAGTTTGTGGAATGTAGACTTCTGACAAATGCGCGGGTTTAGAAATAAATCTACAATTTGAGTGCTCCTGGCTCTCATGATTATTTTGCGATGATATCATTATATAGTCCGGAAACTGTATAAAGAGATAGAAATAATTTATGTAAAATACCCTATATATTTTTTAAATAAATAAAATATAGTAACATATAATAATCTCTTATACATAGTATTTAAACAAGCAGAGAAAATACAGTGGGGAAAATAATTATTTGATCCCCTTTAGATTTTCTCAAGTATGCTGACTATGACACTAAGAACAACATCTCTACCTTCAAGCACAGACGTGGAAGCATCAAGTTTTGGGGTACAGGCTGACTTTGCTGCATTGAGAGGTCAATGGATGGGGCCTTGTATTGTAAAATTTTGGATGAGAACCTCCTGAAGATGGATCGTAGATGTATCTTCCATCATGACAATGACAAAAACATACCGCAAAGGCAACAAAGGAGTGGGTCAAGAAGAAGCACATTAAGGTGATGGAGTGGCCTAGCTAGTCTCCGGACCTTATTCCTATAGACAATTTAGGAGGGAGCCATTACTTTGAGTTGCCAAGCGACATGCAAGAAACATTAGGGATTTAGAGAAGATCTGTAAAAAATAGTGTACCATAATCCCTCTTGAGATGTGTACAAACCTGGTAACCAACTACTGTATAAGTAATATCTGACCTCTGTGCTTGCCAACAAGGTTTCTCCATCAATTCATGTTTTGCTTGCGGATCAAGTACTTATTCTACTCAATGAAATGCAACTCAATGCATAACATTTTTATAATGTGCTTTTTCTGGATTTTTGGTTGATATCCTCTCTATCCTTTAGAATAAAATTATAATAAAAATTATAGACCCTTCATTTTAAATCTGCATGGGAACAAATAATTATTTTCCCTTCCTTAATGACAATTCATTATGAATGATTAGTATACAATAGGAAATGTCAAGTTTTTAAACCTTTTTGTTCTACTTATAAATAATGTTTATTATTTACAAAAATTAATATTAATAATTAATAAATAATGTTTGTTTTGATTTGTTAAGGGCATCTAATAATAAGAGTTCTTTAATGCACATCATACATCCAACTATTACATTTTAAACACATATTTCTGGCGACATCTAGTGGCTGAATAGGGCTAATGCAAGCTCGAATTTGTTCCGTTCATTATTACAGGCTGATAGGAGTGGCTCAATATATATAGCCTATATATATTTGTCTATAAACAATCGATAACCAAATATGTGAGTGTTTAAAAAAGAAATGTTTTTAAAATGTTTACGTCAGCATAAAATGGTTTAGGCTACTTTAACTATTCTCCCAGTCTGACCTAGTTGACGTCATTGGTACAGTTAATGTCAAAGTCTCATTGGATTATTCAGTGGATAGCATCACTTGGGTACTATAGATCTAAAATCTTGAATTGAATCTAAATTTCAATTAAATCAAAAAGAACTTTTAAACCAGTATCACTTATACACAGATCACTGTTCATCAACTACACCAGCAAAACTGGTGGCAGGATCATGGACACCAAAGGTTCACCTATGTCCACTGTGCCCAGAGGCCAGCCTGATCAGTCCGATCCAACAGAAACGCCAATGCAGCACAAATTTCTGAAAAAGTCTACGCTGATGTGATAGAAAGGTATCAGAACAAATAAAATCTTCATGACTTTTATAGCTAATCTTAAACATTACACATTACATCACGTTATTCTGTGTATCAGTAACATAACTGCACATGCCTGTCTAGATGTTTCAGATAGCAGCACACTGCAGGGTTGCCAAATTGTAATGACAGCAGCATCTAACTGCAGCCCAAGTTTAATAAAGGCAGCTGGAGGTACAAACTCAGAGAATAGACCTTTCTGACATTGCACGTTTCCAAGTTCATCATCCAGTATTTACCTTTAAAACTGCATTAGCAATCTTTTCTAGTACCTGGAGGAAACCCACCAAGCACAGGGAGAACAATGCAAACTCCATGCGCACAGGTGGCATGGTGGTGCAGTGGTTAGCACTGTGGGCTCGCCCCTCCGGATTCAATGATTTGATTCCTCAGGTCTATGTGTGCATGGAGTTTGCATGTTCTCCCCGTGCTTGGTGAATTTCCTCTGGGTACTCTGGTTTCCGGTGAATAGTGTATTTGTGTCCTGCAATGGTTTGGCACCCTGTCCAGGGTGTACCCCGCCTCGTTCCCAAAATCTCCTGGGATAGGCTGAACCCTGTACAGGATAAGCGGTATCTATATAAATAAAAGGAAAGATTTTGTCTCTACATTGGACAAAACTTGCTCTTTCAATTATATATTTACATTTCATACGTTTGAGGCCTAAACCAGTCTCAAATTTTTTTCGCTCTGTCTGTATGTCTGTCCAGCCAGATTATGTCACAGCATTACGCAAAACTAGCTGGACAAAATGTAATGAAACTTTGCCAGTAGTATTTGCCTGATGTTAAACCCGTGTCATAAATAAAATCAAAATGTTGAGTAAGTGTTTGTTATGTTATGAGAAGTTATGTGCCGGATTTGATCTAAATCGACTTTGAAATGAGCTACTAATAAACTACTTGCTCAATCTGAACACACACCTGCACCGATAGATATTAATTAGAAAAGCTAAACAGTATAGTTTAACTGGGATTAGTTCATAGTTTCACCTCTGAAATAACAGCGCTGAAGTGATATAATTAAGTTGTTTTAAGACAGATTTGGGTAACGATGAAAGTAAGTACAACTTAGCGTAAAAACAAGCGTAAACCTTTTTTAGGTTCCTTTTTGAGAAATTTTATTTCTGTGTATTAATGAGCACAGAAAGAAAGGCAGACGTGTACGTGGGCCTCAACCAGAAATACTAATATCACTGATAACACTACATGTTTTTAGCTTTAACCTTTTTAACTATTCCTACAAACTCTTTTATTTTTGGATGAATTAATGAATGAAATATTTCAGTGTTTATGATTAATCTGGCAACCCTAAATATCACAGCGGCTACTCGATGTTTTTTGGCGACCCCTGCAGGCGGAGCGGAGAAGTGTGGCAGCACTGCGGAGGACAAACGCAGGCGCAGATTCAGAAAAGAAAAAGAAAGAAGGAAAAAAAAAAAAAACCCGCAGCAGCAACAGGCACGAGCGCGCGCAGTCTCGTCTGGTGTGAGAGTGTGTACATATAGTGAGGAGTGAGAGGGACACGCGCGCGCGCGGGAGTGGCGTGACAAGCGCTCCAAACTCCAGCAGAACTCCAGCTGTCTTTTAAACAGGAGGGACAGATATGAGGACGGCTGGATCTGACTCGTAACGGGTGTTATAACGCGTTTTATCCGAGGAGTTTATTATTTATTAAAATTTTTTCTCAGTGCACGAGCGGCTGCCTGGTTGAACGCGCTTCTCCAAACTTTGGGAGGTAAGAGCGCGCGCGTGTGTGCACGAATCGCCTTAATTAATTGCACAGAACAAAGAAATTCCATTCTGCTTGTGTGTTTCTTGGAAATGCATGATGATGATGATGATGATGCTCTAAGCCATACAGCTTGCAATATGCATGATGTTTAAGTGCATCACGATGCACCATTTGTGCACGACCAGTGTTTTAACTGTGTTGAATAAACAATCAAAGACAGTGTTTATTTGAAAGCAGTGAGGTTGAGTAGTTGTTATTAGTCTTAAACTTGCATGCACAATGACTTCATGCTGAAACTTGTATGTATTTATTTATTTATATATTTTTAAATACATAGCTCAGGGCTGTTTTTATATTTTATCCAGTTATGCATCCAAAAACCACTGTGCCACAGCTTGTGTGCAACCAAAAAAACCCCACAAACCTGATTCTCTTGACCATCTGTGTCTCAAAAAAAAAAAGAAAAAGGGATGCATCATGATATACCCTGGAGCAGTTCAACCTTGGACACTCAGATAAGAGGAGGCAAAGCAGCTGTGATGCGTTCTTCCACACCTGTCCTCTTTGGAGCGAGAGAACAGAGCTGAGCTCCAGTGTAGAGTTTCTGCCAGAGGTTGAAAAGGTCAATAGAAACATGTTCTGTTCTGCATTGACTTGTCCTGATCTCATTTGAGCGCATCTGGAGTCTCTCACTTCCTCTATAAGGCAAGGGAGGTTCTCTAAGTGATGCGTCCTCACTTGTGTGTGTGTGTGTGTGTGTGTGTGTAAGGGTGTGTGCATGTGTGAATTCATACATGTGGGCGATCAGTTCTGTGTCGCTACTTCCAGTCAAATCTGGTCAAAGCCAACGCAGCTTCATTGGGTGGTTATTTAAAGCTGATGCGAAACCAGGGTGAATTGTGGGGCGTGCAAACTTTTGCACATTTGTGTTCCTGATGCATTCCTTTTCCAACGTTTTAGTATCCATGAACCTCCTGCCTCTGTGTCTCGTAAGGGCATGAGGTCAACAGCAGGGGTCGAGCCTAAATCTGGGTCTGTTCTTATCTCGTCCTCCCAATGTAGCACGACCGAACAATTACACACATCCTGCTTTCTCAAAACCTGGGAATCCGAATGTTCTACAGCGGTGATTTACGACTCTCTGAAAACCCGGGATCGAGAGGTAAAAGAAGTCTCCTTGTAATGGAGATTGACCCTTGACCTCAGACTGGGAATTTTCATAATGATCTATTGAGGCTATATTTTGACCTTTCTTTAAATGTTTTATTTTCTGTGGCATAAACTGTACAAGTTGTGTAAAGGGTTATATCTGGCTCATCCGCTTTTACGCCAAAAGCATTTGGACACCTGCGCATCCCATTTGAGATCCATGGCAGTTAGTCTGCTATAAAGCCTCACCCCTTGTGTTAGAGCTTCGATACGATTTTGGAACGTGGCCATTGCCCATCCAACCACAAGAGCATTAGAGAGATCAGTCAAGTGACAAGTAAAGAATATATGATATGATATGATATTATCACCATACTCAGGTGCAGATTCGATTAAAATTGTGATTCTGTAAGTATCACAATTTTATAAAATATCCCAATTCAATCCTGATTTTGTTACAACTTTAAAAACCTGTTCCTTATAACATTAGTTTTTCCGCTTAAAAACCAAGCGAAGCGTTTAAACAATATGACCTAACTTTAAATACATCAAACTGAGCAGGTATTTCTGAACAAACTTAGCAAATAATTCACTCCTACCACACGGGATGAAGCTGTGTAAACAATTCAGAGTGCGCCACCTGTAGGATTATAAAGAAACAGTGACGTTGTACCGCCTTGAATGTCTCCAAAGTCCCAAAACTCAACTTGACAGTGTTCGAGCGGGCGTGTGCGGCTTCTAACGTGGGCTCACGTGATAACGCACGTGATTTTTACATCATTTGCGTGCACGGTACAGTATTTTGAGAGTGGTGTAGGCGAGTGTAATGATTGGGTTTCAGACTAAGTTACTCACAGAGTTGGGAGAAAAAGGCAGATCGGAGGTTTGTAACATGCAATTTTTGAGAATGTCCCGCCATAAAATGCGGTACTTTTGCACCACTAGGAAGCTTTTGCGCTCGTTACAAAATCTTTCATATCTATGGCTGATCGGGTGATCTCCGGTCACGGACAATCAAACAGAAAACCAGCCAATTCTTGTCACTATCCGATCGACTGGCTCGTCTTTATTATATCACTATTAAAAATGGTTTTAAAAAATCGATTTTGGAGTGTGGCGGTCCTTCAATCACCACACAAAAGAAGCTTGATTCATAACTGAATTGATTGTTTTTCCCCCATTTCTAGTGACAAGATTACAATTCATTCAAAAGGTGTTCAGTGCGGTTGAACGCTTTTGGAAAGAAGTGTTTCCCCTTCATGGTTCTGTGCATACTGCACAAGTTCTTACCAAAACAACCTTTGGCAAACCATATCTTTATGAACCACATTTTCGGCAGAGGAATTGGGTGAAATGTCATCCTGGAACAGGAATGGCCTTCCTCCATGCCTTTCTCAACATTTTTGATACAACGTAAACGAAAGCATGCGTTAGTTTAAAATGTTTGGCCAAACCCATGATAAGCAGGCCACTCCGATATTCCTCTTCCAATTATACGGGAGGTTCTCTTTGGGGATGTACCGAATTCCAAGCTTATTCATCAGTGTCAGGTAGTTAAGTGTGATTCACCCAGAGAACATGTTTAATCTACTTTCAGCACTTCGAGTCATAAGATCACATAAAGTCTTGTCCTGACTTTGCACTTGGAAGCCAGTGGCAACTCCGTAGTGTGTGTTGCAACAGAGCACTGCTAGTGGTTGTGTGTGGTGTGTTTTTTTTTTTTTTTTTTTTTTTTAATGTGATAAGCACTCGACACTTTGTAGACTTGCACAGTCTAGCACTTTGCGGCTCGGCTTTTGTTGCTCATCGATGTTTCCACTTCAGAGTAATAGAATTTTCAGTTCGCGAGGGCATCTCTAGTTGACTCAGTGCAGAGGTGGCGTTCAGAGACAAAATCACTGAGCTCTTCAGTGTGGCGCTTGGCAGCACAATCAGGTGAAAACAGTTTTATTAAAAAGGCGTGTGTCTGTACTTTTGGCAAGCTGCTGCTCAAAATAACCCAGCGAGTGTTGTTTGATGGACACCTTCTTGGATCTCGACAGAATGAATGTTGCACTAAAGGTGGTTTAGTGGTTTAGTCATTTTGCACCAGCAGCGTTGGGGATTTGACTCTTGCCCCTGTTTCTGGGTGTGTGTATGTGTGTACAGTTTGCATGTGCTTGGTGGTTTCCTCCACAGTTCAAAGACATGCAGTCCTTGTTGATTGGCATTGCCTAATTTCCTGTGAGTGCACCCGAGTGTGTGATCGTGCCCAGGCCCCCCCATGATTCTGCAAAGACATAGTGGTGAAGACAGTGGACGGATTGATTGATGGATGGATAGATGTTGCGCAGAAAGCTGATTGCAGATGCATTTCCACAATTTCGTCCTGGACTTCATATGTCTTTAATCTTTATGATGCAATATATTTAGCCGTGACCTCTAGTAACCTCCTGAGCCTTCGAGGAACAGGCATACTTACAGTACATTCATATAATGTGACACTTTAATTGCAAAAAGGTCAACCCCATTCAACTAAATCGCTTCTTGTGGCGACTGGAACTAATGCAGTCACATGCTACAAGAGCTCATGTGTTGGGAACGTACATATTGAACAGTTCTGCCTCATCAGCTTTATCCATCTTTAGTCCATGAAGTTCTTACCGTTCTTCAGGGAAACTAATCAGTTGCTCCATTGCATTGGATAAAATAAACGGGATATTGTGTTCGCTCAGGCATGGTGATCAACATTTTTTATGCTTTTTAGCTTTACTTCTACTTCAGTGCAAGCCATAAAAAAAAATACTCTCTGACACTTTGTAGTCTCATTTCTTGGTTAATTTCAACGACTCGCCCGTGCTCGGCAATCTCATCAGGTCCAGGTGGAAGAATGAAGCAGAAGAAAAAAAAACCCCTCTTATTTCAGAAACCTGTAATATAGCGAGTCAAACACTGAGACAAAAAGGACAGAGTAGATTGTTAACTGAAAAGAAAAAAAGTAATTACTTCAAGCTTCATCGCACAGATTGTGACTGTGCTTGCAGAACGTGTGATTTAGTTCGAAGCGCTGGAGATGTAGTCAAATGAGTGTACTTGCAGGTGGTTGGTTAGTTTCTGTGGGAGAAAACAAGACTCTGATGGACACCGATCAGCCGTATCACGCTTTAAAACCTTAAAACGTTTCGGCCAATATTGTGTAGGTTTCTTTCGTGCCACTAAAAGAGCTTATGACGCCTCAAGACATGCTGTAGTGTCTGGCAATAGGATGCTAGCAGCAGATCTTACAGTATAATAAGTGGTGTAAGTGGTCAAGGTGGGGTCTCCAAGGATCAGACTTGTTTATCCAGCAAGTCCCATGGATGGGATTGAGATCTGGGGAATCTTGAGGCCGGAGAAACAAACTTGAACTCTTTGCCTGCTAAGCCCTATAATGCAGCACGCCATGATGCGCTGGGTGTTCTGATACCTTTCTTTCATAGCCGGTAGCAATTTTTTCACAACAGTTTGTGCTTTTGTTGGGTTGGATCAGATGGGCTAGCCGATGTTCCCCACAGGAATAAATGGGATTCCCCAGTCTTTGGGTACCCATGATCCTGTTACCAATTTACTGTTATATAATTGGTCTGTTTTTCTCATTTTTCTCATTCCTGTGATGGAATATTTCCCTTATGGTGGAAGTTGTCTCTTCTAGGGTGACTCCATTTCCATCTACAAGGCATCAGGATTCAGTGGATGGTTTGGATGTGGAAGGAAATAATGTCAATCATATGTCATGACCTTTACACTCAACAGATCTCAACCCAGTTGAGCACCTTTGAGAGATTTTCAAGCGAAGTGTTAGTGAGTGGGCACGTTGCCCACTAACGAAACACCAATTGATGGATTGTATATGTGGAATAAAGGGAATAGGGGTGCAAGAATTCAGTTGTGTGAGACAAATTAATGAAACCCAATCAGTTTAAACAAAAAGAATGGAAAAGATAATAACCAGTGGTGTAACAGAGCTCCACCTAAAGTGTGATACGTATTTGAACTATAGATTAATTGCAAAGTTTAACTATCATAGTGTGAAGTACAGTTTTACTACCACTATATGCTATTATTTATTTGTACAGTATATTGGGCATTCTTGGATTTGTTCGCTTGTACTGTGCTCCAGGGTTGCCAGAAAACACTGCAAAAAAGGCTAGGCAGTGCTGAAACCCCAACTACCTTGATTAAAAAAACAACACCTGGCCAAATAATAGCCTATAATCAAATAATCGGCACTAGAACTCACTTATTTATGCACATAGCATCCTTCACTAAAGTTAGCCTAATATTTATTAGACACCTTATTCCTAGCTACAGATATTAAAAAGTAGCCCAGTTACCGGAAAACCATCCAAGTACCAATGTCAACGCTTCTTGCTTAACTTTGCAATACTTTTTTCACAGTTCTGATTGGCTCTTTCTTTGCAGAACATCATCAATACCTCCTTTCTATCACATTTTTAACTGCAACCAGGACACATTGTAGGTGTTTAAATGATTAGATATGTGAGCTACGGAGTATTATTATGCAAAACAAACCGTATGGGTTAGAATCGATGCCAAAGCAAAATGAAGCTGTTATTATGGTTCATGGTGGACCAATCCTTGGCCCCTTAACCTTGTATCTGTATGTATTCTGTTCGTCATACAGCACACCAATAATATTTCGTGCAATAGTCGCTTTTGCAATTCTATACCCGTAATTGGCCTTTAAATTGGCGGGAAACTTCGAAAGACATAATACCCAAGATCAGTTTCATTTTTATGTCATAATACCCACAGTAGTACAGCGGTAGACACACCTCAGATTTCCTGTATGACTTAAAAGACAGCCAGAGGAGTCATAACAGTGAAGTGTTTCCCCTCCAGCTATCTAAGGCAGATGAACACAAGTGATCTGGATTAAAAATACGTACACAGAGTCCCGCAGGCAGCTCATAAACTCACTTTGCCTACGTTTGTCCTTCAGAAAGGCCTTGTGTTTTCTGTGGTAGGGTTAGATGGCTAGTTTTGTTATTGTACAAACACAGTACAGCATTGTAGCATAAATTACAAAGCATGGTAACAACTAAGAACAGTGTGTTAGCAGAAAGAAAAGGGGAGCAAAAAGTTTCTATTCAGCAATAAATCCTAGTCGTGCATTGACAGTTTATAAGAATAATGCATGAAGTGAAAAGTTTTGTCACATGATCGAAAAAAGGTTGCTGATCGGTAGTGCCAATACTTTTGCATGCACCAGGTCTCAAAAACCATGGAAGGATGAGCAGAGCTTGGTTTGAGCAGGACGGAAAAAAAAAAAAAAAAAAAGGAGGAAATTCGAGCTGTGAAGGCATGTAAAGTCGCTTTTTTCACTTGATGATGATGACAATCTGCTAACCTGATGTTTCGTGTAAGCTGGTGTTGATTAGCTATTGCGCGGCTGCCACTTTCTGAAAAGGATGCTGATGATTCAGGGAAGCGATTATAGACACGAGTGACTGACTGAATCATCTCGGGAAGGATTCCAGTACGGGCGTGGACACGCGCGTGCAGCAGGATTGTGTTTAATCTTACAAAAACCACAAGAATGCCTGACATGCAAAGTGTTTTGAGGCTTCCTCTTAACTAAGCCTAGAGCACTGAGATCTCCTGCAATGTTCCAGTACACATACACAGAGATCAGGATGAACATGCAAATCTTATCCCGGGCTATGTTTAGTATGTCGTCCTTCCTGAACTTCAGAACGGAGACACGGCTTTATCTCCGGCACCATCGCAGTCCAAACACAGGAAGCGGGACTCGTGTTGGAGAGGCCGGTAAACAGGAAACGGTCGGTCCCACTGCTGAGTGCGCTGAATGTGTTGCAGGATGATGGCCTGCTGTTTTATAGCTGGTGGGATGTTTCAGATGTGGAAGCATGTTTTTGTGTGTGCGTCACACTTTAGCGTCTATTTCTAGGATGAAAACATCCTGGACAGTTTTTATTGACCTGCAATTTGCTATATGCTATATTTCTTTTTAAAATTCTTTAAATTAATTCTTTTAAATAGTGTGGAATGCAGTGAAAGTGGCCTTGTGTTAAAAGCTAGATACCTTCGTAGCTCACGTTAGCTGTAAATAAAACAACACGGCTGGTTCAGAGACGATTCGGAACGACTTAGCAAGTACTAAGGAGACAGTGTTGTTTAAGAAGATTTGTGTTTTCTGGCTGAAAGTGCTGTGGGTTTTGGCAGGCAGCTGCTCTTCCCTCTTTACAAAGTCTTGTAGACCGTACCGTATTCCGTACCTTCATTCATGCTGCGACAGACAGTTGGCGTAATTAATGATTGTTAGAACACATGTGATGCGGAGTGATGCACATCGTTAAAGGTCCCAGTGCTGTTATGCTCTATAACGTCACTCACGGAATACCACTTTTCCAATCAGTTTCCTCAGCTGGCTTTTTGTTCTATAATTTACTTTATAGCAGCTGCACTGCATCCAAGCCCGGATAAAAATGGGAGGGTTGCGTCAGGAAGGGCATCCGGCGTAAAACCTGTGCTGGACTGGATAGTCCGCTGTGGCGACCCCTAGCCGGGCGCAGCCGAAAGACCAAGAAGACAGTAGGGGTACATCTACTATTAAATTCTTGGCCAATATGGATACCGATATTTAGAATAATAATTTGGCTGAAAGTCAATACTGGGATTATTTTTTTTTGTTTGGTTGTTGTTAACCACCCTCGAGCACAAATTAATTGTTATTAAAGGTTGTTTAATAAATTTCTATATCACCTTCTTTCACAAGACAGATCCGTTTTAAATTTCTTCAACAGCTACCTACTAAATGAGAAGAATTCTTCAGTACTTGCATACTGTATAGCGACGGGAATCACCGGGGACCACGCGGTACGATATTATCACGGTAGCTAGGCGCGGATTTCATCTATATTGCGATTCTGTAAGTATCATGATTTCACGAATGTCCCGATTCCTTATTTTGAATCAATTCTAAACTAACTAGGGAAATAATTTGCCCCCACCAAATAGCGTGGCAAAGAATAGTGACTTGTTTAAAGAGCACCACCTACAGGATTATACAGGAACAACAACGTTTTAGCAGTCGATGTGCTAAAACGTTGTTGTTCCTGTAAGAGAATCGCAATACTGTACATCACTCAATCAATTTTCTTACTTACATAGCCCAATAAAAACTTTTTTTTTTTTTTGGAAATATGAAATGTAAAAATAAATAGATAACCAAAAAAGTCGCAAATTCTTGTTTGTAGTATCTCTTACAAACTGGATATCGCTGATCAGTCTCAGAGACTCTGAAATACTCCCACACAGCCGACATTTTCCCACACGTCCGCACTTCATCGCTGTCATGAGAGCTATTACAGTACATTTAAATCTTTCTTTCCCAAATTTCTGCAGCTGGCTAGACTACTGTTGTCTGAGTCAGACCACAGTTAACCAGCATGATGGCCATCGAGGTGAATCCCGTCTGATACAGGCGTACAGATGATAAATAGATTGGTGCATCACTGTGAACAAACAGTCTTTGTCTGAACAAAACCCACAAAATGCACAAAGGAATGTCTCCGAGTTTGGAGATTCCTTTAAAAAAAGCTAAATAAAAAGTAATATATTGCATTTTTGTATTAAACACATTCAGTCCAGTGTGTTAGGATTCCAGGAAACAAACAAGGAAACAAAAAAAACACTGCATTTGCATTTCTGGTTTAACGATTAGCTAGTTTAAAGGAAGTGAAAGTGTTCGGCTTGTCTTGCAGTCTGCCCATCACTTTCTCACTCTCCCTTTATCTCCCTCTCTCTCTCTGTCTCAGAGCATGCAGAATGTTGGCCTTCCTCCACCGCTCAGTGTCTTTTTACTGAATCTCGCTCTTCTTTGTTTCCTGCCTCTTATCCAACATTAAAAGAATATTTCCTCTGTAAAAAAAAAAAAAAAGCAATAGTGTACATTTCTCTGCAGCTATTTCTTTCTATGAACGCTAGATACGCGGGAGCAATAAAGTAAAGCGTCACATGTTCTACACCCTTCACTCTTATTTTTTCTCACACACACATACACATACACATAACTTCCGGTATTTGTTATGCCTTCAAACTTGCGAGTTGCAGGACACAGAACAGGAAGCTAAAACGAACGTGTGACACCCAATCTAGCAAATGTTCTCTTCACATGTGGCAAATTGCGTGTCTCTGTCTGCGCTGTCGGGAAAAATTCAGCTAATCGCACTTTCTTTTTCTTTCTTTCTTCCTGTTTTTATTTTTTAATTTTTTAAATGCTGCAGTGAAACCACATGCCAGTGGAATGAATATGAATATTCATCCTTTCTCTCACACGCACATATGCATGCACGAACACATCTGTATGCAGCTGCATGCTGAGTCAACCTTCTTCTCCAGGGAATGGGTGTAATCTGAGAAAGCCAGATCCTCTGCGTTCTTGAGATATTACAGAAGCAGAGGCGCAGGAAGCCCCCAAGCGTGTAAACACACACACACACACACACACACACACACGTTTATAAGACTAAAAATAACTCGCATCAAAAGCAGAAATGTTTAAAGGTCCAGTCTTAAACAGGAAGCTCACACACAGAGAGGTTTTTTTTTTAATACATGCTGTTGCACTACTTGACAAACTGGAGGCACACACAAAGTTATCCCTGAATATGCACATTTTTACCATTAAGCTTAATCCCGAATAGCTGGCCACGACCCGCAGACGCTCGCTCAGGAGCCGGAATTTAATTTCCCCTCCTGCACATCCAATATCAAAGTCCACGAGGAATCTTTATAAAACTTCAAGATAAGTTTTTATGACTGTACCGCTCTTAGGACTTGTTTCAGACATTCGTTCAGTACAATTAGTCTTTATTCATAGCTTCTGTAGTGTCTCCATCGCATTCACTTCATCCACTATCTATAACAGGGCTTCTCTGGAAGTGCAAGTCAATCCGGACCCAGCCCAAATCAAAATAGCAATGCTATGATGTTGTTGCATTTCAGCTCCCGTCATTGGGTCGCCACAGCGGAACATCTGATCTGCACAACAACTTGGCACAGGTTTTTACGCCGGATGCCCTTCCTAACGCAACCCTCCCATTTTATCTGGGCTTGGGACTGGCGCTGCATCCAGTGCCTGGGGTTTGGGAATTGGCTGGGAATCGAACCCGGGCCTCCCGCATGGCAGGCTACCACTGGGCTACCAATGTTCCCCTAACAATGCAATAATACTGTGTAATAATAGTGTGTGTTTTCTACTTTCAAATAAAAAAGGTTCTGCCTCTTATTAACTTGCTAGCTTACGTAGCGTATTTGGAGATCGATAGCTCGAGATTACGGCTAAACGTAATTGTTTCCCTGTTTGACACCGTTATCATGGCGACGTTGACAGCCTGCTAGCATGACATGAAGAGGGTACGAGTTCAACGTATGAGGGTCGGCTAATGGCTGACTGGCTTTTGCACCAACTTGACCATGAGTATAATTCAAAGACAAGACCCCCCTTAGATGTTGCACCCAGTTTGAGCAAATTTCAGCCTGGCACCAAGTACATACCAACGCTCTCTTTGCACCCTACCCAGTTACCCTGTAATTTGAGCCACACAATTACAAGAGGTTTTCTACAGTATGTCCATGAAAACACATTACTTCAATACTTACTCCAGTGTTCTCTGAGGAAGGGTAGTACCTCTAGGGGTTACACTACTGAAGGGTGAGGGAATGCAGTAACAAGGCTTCTTAACCATCGTCATGGAGTAAGCCTCATCCATTACATTTAAATCATTATGGCTTTGTAAAATCTAGAGTGACTGATCAGACACGTGTGAGTGTGAGCTGGGGTAGGATAATGGGGCGGTCATTATCTAATCGGATATCTGTGCTGCCCCAGTGCCAGTGGGTACAATGTCCTCCCTGCGCCGTCTATAATTAGCGTTCATCTTTTCTTGCGTCGTGTCTCAGTTGGCACAGGATCCGTGCCCGGGTTCAATTCCATTGCAGAATTCAGAGATGAAAAGTGTATATGTGAGTGTGTGTGTGTACGTGTATATTTATCATGCGGAATGCGACAGAGCTATTTCGTCAAGCTTGTGGGTTGTATGGCTTCTAGGGGGGCTGTTAGTGGACTGATGGCATTTACACACGTTGTAACTGCCGGACAGGGAATTCAATCAACCCGACGGGCTTTACTGTCTGATAACATTAGCGTGAGCAGTGGGGTGGAATAATCATTAGCCATGATTTCTGTTTGGCTCTCTCTCTCTCTCTCTCACACACACACACACACACACACACACACACACACACACACACACACACACACACACACATCCCCTTTATCAGGAGCCTGGCGGGATCGATAGCACTAAGTCTGTGTCACCAAGCAACAGCGGCTTTGCGTCTGTGCAGCCTAAAGATCCTATTCTTCCGTCTCTTACACTTAGGCATGCACACAGCGTGATGGACGGATACCTGTCACGGCACAGGCGTTATTAAAAGCTCGCTCTTCTTCCAGCGTTTACAAACGTCGAAGGTGGAAACAGAAGGCGTGATGGGAAAAGAAAGTAGAAACGAGTCGAGTGGTATCGTTCAGTGATTAAAAGCGAACGAGAGGATATTTACAGGGATAAGAAGGCGTCTAAAACGTGGATTTTAACACACATTAATAATTTTTTTTCTCACAGGAAGGCAAACCCTCGAATGTTTCCGAGTGCCGTGTACACACACAGAGACTCCGATGTTTCTACTGTATATCAGGAGTAATGAGCGAAAAAGGTCAAGTTCCATCAGATTCTCGAGTTCCAAAGGGCTCGATAAGCACCTGCAAATGGCGATAGCTGTGACCTTTTAGTGCGAACCCGTTATTCACACGTTATTGTCGAAAAATTTGACAGCTTGAAGTGGTTATGATTCATAATAGCACTTTTATCCCTGTTTGTTCAGTCTCAATAGGGCACAGTACTACTACTAGCGATATGAAATCATTTATACTTTTACTAGGGACGGGAATCACCAGTCGCCCGATACGATGTTATCACGATACTTAGGTGACGATTCAATCTGTATTGCGATTCTGGAAATATCAAGATTTTTTTTTAATATAAGAATGCTATATAATTTTTTTCGATTTTGTTATAATTATAAACTCATCACGCAGGAAGGTGTGCTTCTGCCGGTGTGTGAATTGTTTAATGCGCACAATTTAGTATTATACAGAGTATAGAGGATCTGCAGCATTTTACCACCTCCAATGCAAGCAATATAAAAAAATATATATATTGCTGTCAATCAATAAAAATTTTAATCTTGTCATAGTCTGTGATTAATCGCGATTAATCGCAATTTTTAAATACTCCGAATTATTTGTATTATAAACATGCAGTGTTGGAATAAAGTCATGCATGACAAATTGGTTAATATTTAACAAATGGACGGCACTGTATGCAGTGGCTGGGTAGTATGGGGGGTGGCAACCCATCCGACGGCGGGCCTCGAACCCGGACTCCTCAAATAAAAATAACAAAAGTAAAAATACTTCCCCTTGAAGGTAGCTCAAGCACACAACTTTGATTTTATCCAAACTTTTAAATCTAAATCTAGAAGCTTTTTATCAGGACACCCGATGATGTTTCGTCGCTCATCTTATTATCTGCGTGCTGCGATAACGGGAAGCCATTACGGTCAGACTTGGACATATGATTCATTTTCGTAAAAAAAAAAAAAATTAATAATAATGTGTTAAAATTTCTAGATTAATCAAATATATTAACACGTTAATATTAAAATAATGCCCAAATTAAAAAAATAATGTAAAACAAATCAGTGTCAGGGTGGTCATACATGACTTTCCACACCAAAAAATTTGCGATATGTCACTGAAACGATCTTCCCCTCCCATCTCTAACTTTTCCTATGCAGAATTTCTGTTTGATCTGGCGTTAATAAGCATAGCACTGGCAGCAGTGGTGTGTTTGAAGTAGCGAGTGAATTAAAAAACCGGCTTGAGTTTTAATATAAGCCATAAGAGAAATTAAGTGAGTCGGGAGCTACAGAAAGCAATGTTTTTTTTCCCCCCTTTTTTGTGTTTTGTTCAGAGACTAGACTTAAAGAGACGGTTACAGTAAAGAGGCGGCCCACAGTGAAATATAGAGATATTTCGGTTATGAAGTGGGCGAGAAAGACGAGCGCCTATACACAGCAGCAATGCTTTTTTGTGATAGAGTTCGTTTTTATACTGGGATATTGACTGTACATTTGAGATTCTCTCTTCTGTATCTTAAGACATAAATACACTTATTTCTTAAGAT
>JAQMYG010000013.1:11974172-12007312 GCA_030014215.1 Clariallabes teugelsi
CGCAGGGTCGGCCTTTGTCTACTGAAGCTGGCACAATCTCCAGATGCCTCGGGATGGGTAGAAAAATACAGAACAGACGGAAATAATTAGCGTAGTTGCCGTTCAGGATAGATGTACTGGAGTATGAGGTTATGGGATGAATTACGTGTCTGCCAGATTAAAGAGATGCGTCTTGAGTCTACGTTTAAACTGATTACGCAGTACGGATGCAAGATTTATTACATTTTTAGAGCATGTGTGTATGTACAATATCATATAAACTTAATATTCCTCATAAAAGCTAGAACAAGCTGCTTTTATGTTTTTATTTTTATTTTTAAGGTTTTATTGTTTTTTTTCCCCCGTGAACAGAAATGAAACTCGAACTAGTTCAAGTCAAACCGGGACTTTTGACTTATTGTGCACAATAACAGAACATGGGTACTGTATGAGAGTAAAAACTACTTTTATTACTAAACACTAATGCACTTATCACAGAGTTTCACTAGTGTTTGGACAGAAAGTTTTCTCAGTACACCGGAACCATGATCAGACTGCTTACTTCACATCTGAAACCCCGGCCTCCCAGGAACTCCTTTAATGGTGCAAACATGTGGAAATGGCTTGGAGCGAGGTCAGGACTTACGGGGGAATGTTGCAATAACTCCCAGGTGAGTGGCGTTGGTCAATGTTTATGTGTACAGTTTCTACAGACAGATGCGTCTTTTCTGCAAGTTGGTGATAAGTAATCCGTCACAAGTCCTGGTTTGACTTGTATAATTTGCACCCCAACAAGCAATGAAATACACCATTTTCCTATGAACGACACAGCTTAATTTTGAAAACGAGCCAGTCTGATCAGAAGGTTTTCTAGGTACGTCTAGGTATGTCACAAACTTTCTAGGTTTTGTACTATACAAAAAAAAATATCACCAGAATATTTCTTTTTTTTTTTTTCCAATTACGGAAGTCTACTGCCTTCGGTTTTGAAAAAAAAGGTATTGAATATCAGGTGGGAAAACACATCTCTAGTTCCGTTACACGATCAGGGAAATCTTGTAGTAATGACTGTTAGGATGCAGCGTCCAACCATTACAGCCCTCAAAGATTCCTGCTTATGTTGGTATTTTCAGTTTGAATCGATCACCTCAGGATACACCACGGTCACCTCAGAAATGTCTTGTCAGTTCTTATTTGTGTAAACCGCACACACTGCGGCCTGAGGGGAAGCATGTTCTAACCAACAGGATGATCAGAGCAAAACCATCAGAGCTTGAACTAATACATATTCTCTCTTGCGTGTCTCCATCTCCCTCTCCATTCTGTCTGTTAACCCTCGGCCTCTTTCCGAGGACTATAATCGTGTGTGTCCGCCCACCTCCCTGTAGCACACAGACGGGGGCTTTGTTATACACTCACAATCTCACACACACACACACACACACACACACCATTACTGCAGTGCCTCTCCATCAGCACACAATGAGGAGCCATAAAAAGACTGGTGCAGTGTGCGGGGGAGCCAAGACTTGAAAAAAAAAATAGTGTTTAAATTTAGTACAACTTTTCCCTCATTGCACGTTACACATATTATGATAGGGAGTCAATGTGTTAAATTGTTGTGTGTAATTGACTGTGTGCACATGGACAGTTGTTCCCATAGCAAAGAAACTCCAAGATGAGATCTCATGTAAATCTCTTCTTTGTCTCCTAGACACAAATGAGCCGTCTTTGAGACTTGAATATGCATCTTCTCAAAGGTGGCTCATTACCTTTAAGTCTCAGAGAGAGTTTACATTTACATTTGTCTTGTGTGCGAATCACATATGCAGAAATGAGCCGTCTTTGAGACTTGAATGAGATTTTAGCCATTTTTCTCAATCTTCTCAAACGTGTCTCAAATATGGCTCATTACCCCTAAATCTCAGAGGTAGTTCATATTTGTCATGTGCGACTCACATATTTTTTGTTTCCCTAAGGCAGTGTTTCCCCACACATAAAGTATACAGTAATTGTAAACTGTGCATTTGGATTCTGATATGATGTTCTGATATGATCTTTAAATTTTTTTTTTTTTTGCTTAGTCATGTGTGTATAGTTAGTTGTGATATATATGGCTCATTTGCTTCGCCTTCACATGCAGTTCTGTTTCTCATGTACATCTCAGATTTCTCAAATGTTTTACAAACGTATATCTCGCTTTCTGCCTCAGTTACGCCTCTTTGTTTCTCCTAAGTGGGGTTTAAGGGAAATAGAAAAGCCGAAAAGTCGAGCTTGTAATGAGTCTCATGAGACAAGAAAAAGTTTATTCTGAGCAACAAAATTTTGCAATGGGTTTGCATGTCTGTACATGTGTGTACAAATGGTTTGTGTGTAAGAGCCACAGAGCTGAAATATGAAGCTTGCTCAGCCTTCTCAGTTCAAACCAAATGAATCACATTCGGTTACTTTAAACTCACAGAGCAGCGTCTGCCTTCTAGGCAGCTTCCTGAAACTAGAACTTTTCTGCATTAAAGGAAACACACAACCTGACTTCATGACAACATGGCCGCTCAAACCTTCAAAGGTACATGAAATATTACATGGAAAAGATTTTCTAGTGGTACTAGAGGAAGTCCCCGTCGTTCATGGGAAAAGACTTGACGTAACGTGGCATATTACTGCTTATGCTGTAAATGCTTATAACTTCACTTCTACTCAACATTTTTATTTCATTTATGGTGCAGGTTTAACTTTAGGTAAATACCTAAGTAATGCCAACGTTTCATTAAATTCTGTCCCGCCAGTTTTGTGTGATGCTGTGACAAAATCTGGCTGGACAGACATACAGACAGAAAATTTTCCGAGGTTTCGGGGTCCTCCAATGTATGAAACGTAAAGATATTATTAAAAGAGCAATTTCTGATCAATGTCCAGACAAAACCTTTCTTTTATTTCTATAGATTTGCTTGTAGATTACTCAACATCGAAAAATAATTAGGTTAAATCCCAAAAAAAATTACAGTTTTAAGAAAGTAAATAAACTCATGATCACTAAAGTGCTGGTTGGATAGGTTACCATAAGAAATTTTACCATGTTAGTATATACCATTGTACCTCTACCATGGTATATACAGTAGTACCACAGTGTTTTTGACAGTACCATAGTACTTAGTAGTTGCTGATATACCACACTATGGATCATGGTTCTACCATAGTACATACTTTGGTACAACAGTACATGTTCTATAGTATGGCACAAATCATGTACAGTAATATGAATATCTCCATTATATTATAACATAATCTAATATGGTGCAATACTGTATGTACGAACATACCGTATTAGATATGTGCTAAGCTTTAGTAGCAACTATGGTACCCAATTAGTACCATAGTGTCGTGGTACACGCCACAGTACATACCCTAGTACTCTGTAAAGTCCAATTTAGTCCAGAAGTACCATAGTAGTACTGTGGTATATTATGGTATGCACTATAATTTCCCATATTAGACCATAGTATATAATATAGTAAAATTTCTTATTGGTTGTTGCTAATCAAATTAAAATTTGGCACATTCTCACGGGAATAATGGAAATACAGCAACGTAGCACCAGGATCACTAATTACAACCCAACTAGCTTAGCATAAATACATTAAATGTGCTTCTCACTGGAGTGTAACTGGACTTTAAATGAATTAAAGTCATTGCGGTTTTGTTTAAACTGCTTGAAATTGAATTACAGAGTTAATTCATATTGATTCAAGACAGTTTATATCTCAGGAGCATTATCTTTTGTCCTGCCTTAGAGTTTATATGAATGCTATATCACTCAAACGATCCATAAAACCTTTAACATTTTTTTCCACAGAAAGAGAGAGATGGAAAGGAGAAATGAGGCAAGGTCGACTTTTAAATTGTATTTATTCCTGAAGTGCAGATCTTCAGTCTCTCAGTCTTTTAGGTCAAATATGTGTCAGGGATTGTGTAGGAAAAAAATGGTTTCAAGTAGAGGGAAACAGCCTCAGGGTTATAGTTGATATTTAGCAGCCTGAGCCTTACAGTCAAGTGTAAAAGTTAGTACCCCCTCTTTTAATTCTGTGTTTTTGTAAAAAAAAAAAAAAAAAATCATAAAAATTGACCATAGTGGGTCTTAATATTAGCCAAATACAATGTCGGATATTGCAAAAACATATACATTTTTTCACTGTGTTATTATTTATTTAACAAAAATAAAGCCAACATGACAAAAAAAACATGTGGGCGATATTAAGTTAGTTACTGCTTCCACAAGATTAAAAAAAATCAGGTGCTGCTAATCATCAGCCCTTGATTTATTGACCGTCTGCAGGTGTGCAGACCTCTATAAGACCAGACATTCTAGTTTGGAGCATTCAGGTGTGTGTTAACACAATGCCAAGAGGGAAAGACATAAGAAATGGTTTTAGAAAAGCAATTATTTCTGCGCATCAATCTGTAAAGTGTTATACAACCATTTCCATACGTTTTAAAGTTCAGCCTTCTACAGTGAGAAAGTTTATTTACAAGTGAAAAGCATTTTTAGACAGATCTTATCAGGAGTGGACATTTATCCCAAGGCCAGACTTCTGCAATTCTCTGAGAAATACAGAAACGAGAGCTACATCTCGGACTCGACCTGCCTCACTGAGCATGTTAAATTTTAAAGTCCATAACAGCACAATTAGAAGAAGACTATAAAGGTGCGGTTTGTTTGGAAGGGTTGAACATGAACATGAACATGGGAGTACAAGTGAGGTTCGCATAAACTACAAAGCCTCTGGAACAATGTCCTATGGACAGAGGAGAGCAAAGTGGAGTTGTTTGGCCTTAATGCCCAGCTCCATGTTTGGCAAAGAACCGACTCAGCATTTTGGCAGAAACACCTCATACCGTTCTGTCAAGCACAATGATTTGGGCTTATTTTTGCACCCACCTTGCAGTCATTGAGTCCGTAATATTCTAGAGGCAAATGTGAGACCAGCTCTTGGACAAATAAAGCTTGGTTGAAAAACAGAAGTATACCCGCCACGATCGGAAGATTATTATGCTTTTACGCAGTAACACATAGAATATATATTAAGAAGCATGTCTGTGATGTGTGTGTTGATTTCCTGGATTAGGATGATTGTCCTAACTATTGCATATGTAAATCTTGAAGGTGTAAAGTTACGGGCTGTAGTCCATTTGATGCTTAGTACAGTGTCAGTCTCCTTCCTCAATCATACAATACCCTCTAATCAAGTCAGCTAGTAACCTGTGCTTCTGGTTTCAATCACACAGTAGTTTACCTTTGCTAATAGATATGCCATACTTGTACAACTGTGCATACGTACTTGTAAGTTTCCAAGAAATCCGTAGGCAAGGTGCCATGTTCGAAGACTTTTGTTTTATTTAAATGTTTTTTTTTTCCTACAGACATTCTTAAATGAAGAAACAGATTGGGTTTCTTGATTGTCTGTCAAATGATTCCCACTTTTTAAATGATTAAGGTTAAAGAGTCTAAAATTGAAGAACTCCCTTAAAAATCTACCACAGCTTTAGCAGAAAAAACCTCATCCATCTTCTACAAATACTCATGTTTGTCCTTCTTATGTAATATTTAAACGATCAGCCACACATTTATTAAATACTTTTAATAGTTTTTAAAACTTCAAAACATAAAAGAAATAGAAATAAATCGGCACAGACTGTTAGTGCTACTAAATTTAATCGAAAGTCCCAAAAAATCTAATTAAATCGATAGTTTATCTTTGATTCACAACTCTACTGTGTATACCTACTTAAAAATCTCCACAATACCCCTAGGCAAGGTGTAATATTTGATTATTATTTATGTTTTTCGTATTACATGGATTCGCAAACGGAGCAATATGCCGGGTATCTTGACTTTTGTTAACGCCTCGAGTGCTACAGAAAAAGTTGAGTCATTACTTTTGAACTATTTAGGCAAAATAAATGAATATCCAGGTATAGTTTTTTATGTCCAAGTTTTAAAATATAAGCTCCACGGTTTGATATCTTTGCCAATATATCGCCTGCTGAAATTTGTAAAATTAATAATAATAATCCAGCTTTAACCTTCTTTTGCACTTTAAAGCACATTAGACATCATACTTTTTAAGCAAATAGGTGTATGTCTAAAAGAACTTGTAATTTGTAAAGTGGTAAAAAAAATTCTAATGTTTAAAATTAAAAAAATCGCCTGTGTAAGACAACTGCTGTCATAAAAATATACAATCACGACGTTATATTCTAATTAGCAAATGCACAAAATTGATGAGGTTGGTACCTTGTAGCATATACCATATAAATAATAAGGTAATAATGTTTAAAGCTTTGTATTTCAGAGCCTGATTCAGACACAAGCATGAAATTCTACACACTGTTTAATCAGAGTGGTGAGATTATTTCCAGACAATATAAAGCAAATCTGACAGGAATTTCTTTTAAGGCTGATGATTGAGAGAAATTTCATCACCAGGAATCTGTGCTGTTGCCAGATTTAAATAACAGCTAATATAAAACAGGCTCGTAAAAGAGGATAACACGGTACAGGACAGCTACTAAACTGGAGTGTGGAGCAGGAGATCGGCAGGAACGATGATTATGGAAAGATGTGATATTTGATCATTTAATCACACACTTATTTATTTATTACTTTAAAACTTGTAAGAAATAGAGCTGCTTGAAATAAATCAGACTACAAACATTGGTGCTACTAAATTGAATCAAAATCAAAACTTATCAAACGAATAAAATCTACAGTCTACCCATGATTCACTGCTCAATTGTGTATACCTACTGGACAATTTCCTCAATACCTCTAGGCAAGGTGCAATATTTAATAATGAATTAAATATGAATTTCATTATTAATTAATGCATTATTCATTTCGATCCCAATTTTGCAAAATTATCCATTTCAAGTTGGTAACAGGAGCTGAGTGCTTTGCATTGTGCTGTATCACACCACCCTGATGCGGATTATTTCCTTATAACAACACACCCTGGTATTTTATTTCTGTCCTTGTTGTTTAAAGCGCATTGAAAAGGTGTGTTAAGTGTAATCTTATCCTTCAGTGCAAGCAGAGCTCCAGACAAATATAAACCTTTAGGAGCCTTCGCAATGTTAAAAGAACAAGCAAAACTACTTACTCTATTCTCTCCATTATTATCGCTATTGCTTGGCACTTCTTAATAGCACCGGCTTCATTACTGCCGCTTGCTTCCGGACGTCTTGGAATGCACGCTGCATGCATGTGATTATGTACGCTGGACGTGTTTGTATCTTCGAAATGTTCGTATGTATGGGGAATTTTCTGTACCCAGCAAGTCTGACCGGGACTGATGTACCTGAGAACTTGTTGGCTCAGTCTTTGTACCAATGGCATTAGAGAATTGATGTAGAGGGTTTGGATGGGCTTGGAGTGAGGAAAAGTCAAACGCTTTGGAAAGCTTATGCAGCAGTGCAAGCCAGAACAAGACGCAAGGAGATCAGTGGAAAAGTGCTCTTTGTAGTGTAAAAGGGATGAGTGAGGGGGTGAAAAGTGGAAGTCTTGGTGAGGGTGAGTGGAGAGCGCGGATGGAGCAGCTATTTAACCTTCTGCGCGATCGACGATACAGTACTTTGAAGTTGAAGTAGGCCAAGGCTGAAGGTGCGGTCGTAGATAGGTGGCAACTTGGAGGTCTTTTCATAGCTGATGATGGCTTTTGTTCTGACTCATCCTTTCCATTAGGTTTCAACAACAGCAAAATTACCCATCAGTCCCTTTTTCTTGCTGGAGCACAAAGTAACATTTAATTACATAATCTAGCAATCTTTTTGTGGGCCCAGTCACCACTGGCGGCTGTCCGGAAAGAAGCAGACAGTCCAAAAAAGAAATTTGGCTCATCGATGACCATTTCAGCCGCCGTCTGGAGCATGGGAAGGAAACTATTCTTTTGGTTATTTTTGCTGTATTGTTACTGACGTGTTTTACAGGAGTGCCAAGTGTGGGAATTTAAAACCTGTAGAGTGGCGAAGGCTTGGGGATACAGTGCCAAATGGGGTCAAAACCTATTTCGTAGTAGAACTAATAAATAATACAAACTTTTATCAGTTGTGCATTGCTAAGTAAACATAAACTACTACTACTACTACAACCAATAAAAATAAACCAGTTACTGTGGCACCTTGAACACAATAAATATGTAGTGAACTGAACTACTGTAAATTCCCCTGATAAAATCGGCAGCATGATCTGCTGATATCATTTCCTTTGCTGTTCTGTAAGTGCAAGCTTTTGCCATGTAACATGAATCTTTGTGGTTATCTAAGTCTGTGTGTGTGTGTGTGTGTGTGTGTGTGTGTGTGTTTGCGTGTGTGCATGGAAAGGTACTGTTACCATGGTTTCCTGGCTTGTAACGTAAATCATTCAGAGAACATTTTAGTTGTGTTCGTATATACTGTACGTGTGTGTGTGTGTGAGAGAGAGAAAGAGACAACAGTTTTATATTTTAGAACTGAAATATCTGACAGATGTTTGATAGGTTCTTATGAGGTCCCCATTTTTTTTCTTTTTTTCAAAATGGTTTGAAACAAATATTGCAAGTGAAAAGTAAAAAACATTTTTTTAAATAAAAATAAGACTGAAGATTTTGTTTCGGGTTGCTGAGGTTTTAATCAGCTGCGTTAACGTCAGTGGAAGGTCTTTACAGGGACACTGTGTGTATGTGTGTGTGTTTTGAGTGTATAATTCACTGTGTGTGTGTGTGTGTGTGTGTGTGTGTGTGTGTGCGCACTTTCTTGTCTTGCCAAAGCAGACAAATTGGTGGCCTAATAAATGACTGCAACAGGAAATGATAGATTGTGGTTTCTTTGGTGTAAGCCATGATGAAATGGGAGTGTGTCGCATTTTTTGTTCTTTGTATATGGACATTTCCTTTGATATGTCCTGATATTAAGGGTTTTTTTTGCAGGAAGATGTGTAGTATCAGGCAGAGAATAATTTTATTCAAATAAAATAATACAATGGTAATTAAATAAAGCTGATGATTATTCAATAACGTCAATATAGTCAATAGAAGTCATGATCGGAATCACAAGGCACCGCCCGATAGGATATCATCATGATTAGTCATCATTATAAAATATGTGCAATGTTGGAGTAAAGAAATGCATAACAAACCGCATGCATGGGCTGGGTAGTACATGGTGTGGCAAACCACCATCGGTGGGGCTCGAACATGGACCCAACAATCAACAACCTAGAGCCTTAGCCGTCTGAGCCACCACTCCCACATCTTACATTTTAATCTATTCTTATAAAAATAAGGTTTTATCCAAACTTCCTTCTAGAAGCTTTTTTTAATGAAACTTGCCATTAGGGTCAAACTTGGTCATATGATTAATTTGCTTTAAAAAAATAGTAAAATAGTAAAATTTCTAGATGAATCACATGCGTTAAGGTGTTAATATTGACAGCTATAGTTATTACACATCTCCACATATTTCTAGTTTTCAGATTTTCTCTTATATCGATGGCGGCGATGACTACTCCGACTCTGGTTTCTTTGTTTTTGTTTATTTTCCTAATAAGTATTTCAACGCATATTGTACTTTGTATGGTTGTGTACATGACAAACAAAATTTAAATTTTAGTTTGTATAAGAATATGCTTATTCGACTTTCTTTTAGTGTTCTTTTTATTTGTATTTTGCAAGTATTTTATTCAATTTGCAAACTTTATATATAATATAAATATATGTAAATCTTTCTTTACTGCAGTTTTGATCTTAGTGTAATTAAGTGTAATTTTATGTTGGTATGGATTGACCAGACGCGTTCGTGTTTCCGCATGTCATAGCGTGTATGGTCGTGTATATAATTAATAAAATCAAAATTTTATTATAGAGGAACAGCGATATTTTACCGCCTCAAATGCAAACGTGTATAAATGAAAAAATAATAATAATTTTAAAATCGTGTCTACAATTTATTGCTTTCTTAAAGGTTGCAGAATAACTGATTAACATTACTGTATGTTGTTGATACTCACATAAAAGGTCATTACTATGATAATTATTGATACATGACCTGTGATGAATTTCACTCTCCCGTGCTCGTTCCTACACTTGCTTTCACACCGTTCATTTGAATTGTGTCCGTTAAACATACAGTATACAATAGTACCAAAATATGATAAACGCTCCAGCAAACGCTTTTTGACTGAAAGCTCTTATAAGAATAAGAACCAAAAGTCCTCCTTTGCCTTATGTTTCATAATGGTATCATAAAAGAAGTGCGGCATTGTGAAATTGTTAAATAGCTGGAATAAGAGCAGGAATTCTTCACCGGTTACAAAAAACAGGATGAATATATCTGAAAAGTAATTTGTTCTGTATTATCTCTCCATTTCTAAAGGAGGAGAGGAAAGAGCGGTGGCCAGACAGGAAGAAAGATTGGGGTGGAGGAAGTGAGGGAGAGGCTGATAAAAAGAGAGAGAGTGACTAGAGGGAGAGATGGAGTCGCTATCAGGCGAGTCAGCCACCGTGGATGAACTGGTGGAATCCTGCATCAATGCATTCGGTGAGTCTGTTAAGTGTCATGTGTCAAATTTCTACTATTATATAATCTGCTTATTTTTGCTCATCAGTTGCTTATTTTAAAATGTGCGTTTCTCCAGATGATTCGGGGAAACTAAAAGACTTGCCGTTGGTGCGGATGTTTCTGATGATGCACCCCTGGTACCTGCCGTCAACAGACCTGGCCAAGAAGCTCCTGCACAAGTATCCCTTATTAAAATGCACCCATTTATATTTTTGGAATTTAGACCAAACATGTTGTGTAGACCAAATTAAGCTTTGTTTCCTAATTACCAACAAATATCATGTGCTAGTTGCCTTAGTTTGTGCTGAAGGTTATGGTAAAATCCTAAACCAACAAAAGTAACTTCCAGCAGGAAGCGTAAAAAGTTGGTTGATTGTTGCAAAATTTGATTGGCCGATAAAACCACGTTGAGATATCGTTGAATGAATGACCCGAACACAACATTGCAAATGCAACCTCAAAACAACTGGAGTATGAATTCGGAAGTCCATTCGCACAACGTCAGGCCCTATCCATGCACCCTTCAAGTTTCTAACAGGGGTTAGAATTCTGATCTGAGATTGGGACGGATACAACAGCTTCCCACACACAGCGTGTGTATCTCACTTGGTCTGTTTCATTTTCACTCACTCATTTAAATTTTTTTTATTTTATTTTTTTTTGCCTCAGGAACTGAAATTTTGCAGGAAATTTGCCTCAGCATTCAAAGTATTTTCGGCATACGAGTGAATGAACTGGGCCATTTTTTTTGTGTGAAGACATACCGTAGCACCGGCGGCATGGTGGTGTAGTTGTTAGCACTGTCGTCTTGCACCTCCAGGGTCCGGGTTCGATTCCCGACCAGGCTCGATTCCCGTCTCTGTGTGCATGGAGTTTGCATGTTCTCTCTGTGCTTGGTGGGTTTCCTCCGGGTACTCCGGTTTCCTCCCACAGTCCAAAGACCTGTTGATTAGGCTAATTGGCGTTCTCAAATTGCCCGTAGTGTGTAAATGAGTGTGTGGTATCCCGCCTCGTGCGGGATAGGCTCCAGGCTCCAAGAACTCGCCTCCAGAATTCATAAACCGAGGTAATTGAATTTTCTATTTATTAGCGTGATAACGACAGACAAAACTTGGCCAGGCTACATCAAATGAGGAAAAAAGGCCCCAAAACAGGATATATATAGATAAATCAAGGATTACCAGAAAGCAGTTGGGTAACAAAACCCATTACTAAAACTAAAACAACCTGAGGCATTTTGGTAACCGAACCAAAAAACCAGAGGTAGAACCAGCAGTCAAATACACATAGAGAATTAAATATAAAACTCAACTGAAAGCCTGCTGAGTGGGGAAATAAGTGACGCCTAAAACTGTCACTAGATTTTCTTGCTATAGAGACTGTGGTAGGAAATTGTGAAACCACCAGGTTCTGAAATAACCCTTTATTGCTTTGTACTTGCATTGACCCCTCTGCATGTTATAAACGTAACTGATGGAGATAATACAGAAACATGCTGTCATGTAGATTAATACTATGTATATGAACTTCCCGTCCACTTTATTTAGAACATGATGTTATCTAGAATTACGTCGTATGGCAGAAACATTCACTTTTTTTTATTCTTCCTCGTTGTGATGCTTGATATGAACTTTATACAAAGTCCGTGACGTATAACTGCATGATTTTGTGCATCACGCTGCTGCCACATGCATGAATAGGGTGTACGGGTGTTCCTAATAAAGTGGGTATAATCATACATTATTACTGGATACACACTGGGTTAGATCCTAGTTGACAGAAGTGGACCGTGCACACACACATTCACATACTACATTGAGAACTAGGGGAAATTTAGTATAGCCCAGTCCACACGTGGACATGTTTTAGAAGACAGATGAGGGATAGAAAATAAGGACCGACACAAAAACGATAACACACTTGCCACTGCCAATGTACTAAAACTCATGGATGGTAATTTTTCATACTGTTGCACCCCTAATAATGATCTCATCTAAGGTATTGTCAGCTTTGCTAGTTTAAAAATAAAATAAAATCTTGATTTCTAAATGGGATGGGAAATGGGAATTAATTGCCAGTGCTTTAAGGAGTGTTAATAAACTTAACGAAACGTCAGGTCTCAGGAGGAAAGCTGCACCGCCGAACTCAGGAGTCGAATCTGCCACCTAGTCAAGTAAGTGCACTAGTTATTCAAACGTCATTTTTAAGTCCGATGCATAAGTATTCACCCCCAGTAGAACCAACATCGACTGTGATTGCAATTGGGTTATGTCTTCATCATCTCTGTACAGTACATCAGATATTTTCCCCCATTTTTCTTGGCTCTAATTGGACGGAGACCACTTTGCCATACGTTACATTTTCAACTGGGTTGACAGGTGACTTTACATCAGTTGGGTGTGCAAATCACTGATTGCATTCGCGTTTGCTTTTCCGGTCCCTCTAGGTTCTGGATCTCGGAGTTTCCTGTCGAGTTCAATCTTAATCCGGCTTTGGCTGAACAGATTCGAGATCTGAGGGATCAGCTTACCACGGAAGGCAATGAGCAGGAGAGTCAGCTTATCGACGTTGAGAGTGTGTAAGTGTGCACCCAACCAAACATACTGTACACACGTTAACATCAATGGATACCACGTATGAGTTAAAGAATATGTTTTTTAAATGTGAAAACATTTTTCCCTCCTTTTTCAGCCCATCATATAAGTGGAAGCGTCAGGTGACCCAGCGCGTGCCGTCCATGTCGAAAAAGAGGAAGATGTCCCTCCTTTTCGAGCATTTGGATGCGTCTGAACTCGCAGAACATCTCACGTACATGGAATATAAATCCTTTTGCAAGATCCTGGTGGGTGCTTTATGCTTTCTTAATAGTTTGATCTTGTATGAACATACACAGGAACTTGCATATCAAGTGGTGGCCAAGATTATTGAGACAAAAGTGAAATTCAATTGTGAAATTGCGAGACATGAGTCAGTATTTAGTATGAAGTTCTTTATTCTTCAAAACCTCCTGGGCATAGAGTCGAAAAGACGTCTGCAGTACTCTTGAGTCACTCGCTCGAACCATGCCTGCTTCAAGATCATGTAGAGAAGACGGTTACTTGACTGCTTTTCCCTTCTTCAATATCGTCCAACAGTTTTCCATTGGGTTTAGCTCTGGAGATGACCCAGGCCATGACTCCAGAACCAATTCTTTTCAATTAATTAGCACAACTCTTCAACCCAAAGCCGGCTAGAACTAATTAGTGACATCACCTTGTAGTTTTGTGTACAACTATAATGTATGTTGTCTTAATACTTTTGGCCACCTTTTGAACTTGAAACCTTGCTGAAGCTTTCTTTGGCATGCATGCTTGAAAAGTCTCCAGGCTGGTGCGTCCCAGTTCTGTTATATTGTGATATGATGGTACGGACGTGTCACGTGTTCAGTTCCAGGACTATCACAGCTTCGTGAGACACGGCTGCACGGTGGATAACCCCATCCTGGAGCGCTTCATCATGCTCTTCAACAGCGTCTCCCAGTGGATCCAGCTCATGGTGCTCAGCAAGCCCACGGCCCAGCAGCGCGCCGCCGTCATAACGCACTTCGTACGGGTCGCACAGGTCAGTGCCCCAGTCCCACGAACCAATAGTGGCACAATATTGATCTTCTTAAGGGATAAGTGAAGATATGTCCACATTTTCTCACACGACAAAAATCGCTGCCAACGCCAGTCTTCTCAAGCACGATTGCGATGAGACTCTACTCTCTGAAGTCATCATTTATTAACGTTCCACACTCTGTCACGCACAGCCAGAGTGGTGTTGAGAAGTTCACGTCTCGCAGCCGGGTGCACGTCTGGCACCTGCGTCCAAAAGGGACGCCGAACCGATAACTTGTCGTACGACGCTTTCTTTATACAGAGCGTCTCATGTGCGTCTGCATCTGAAATCCTGATTCATGACACGAAACGTTCTCCCTTTGCTTCGGTGTTCAAACGTTTCCTTTTTTTTCCTTTTTTTTTTTTTCTGGTTTCGCTATCCTGGAGTAGTCGCTCTCTAGGACGCGCTTACCCCCTACCCGTTTTCTTCCTGATCCCTCGTCGGTCCTCACAGTATCCCTGCTCCAGATCTCTCTCTTTGATAACGCGGAGAGGTTTTTATGAGTCAGGAGCGTTCATTAACATTAAGAGGCTCAGTCGTAAACCTGTCTGATGCAGTTAAACACTTCACGTTTTTGCTAAGTGCTCTGGACCCCCCAAAAAAAAGAAAAGAAAAGAAAAAAAAAACAATTTACTGATGATGATAATTAGCTGCAGTAAAAAAAAAAAAAAGGCTGTGTGTGTGTGTTGAGGCAGCTGGAGCTGGATTGATTTTTTTTTTGTTTTTTTTGTGAGTGTGTGTATCTGTGTGTGGGTTGAAGGGCAGAGGATGTCTCCCATAGAGCCTCATTCACAAAGGCTTACTGTGGCATACACATCCCATCCATCCTCTGAACAATGGAGCAATGTAGCCATATTAGAAATGAATATTACTAGTGTGTGTGTGTGTGAAAGAGATAGATCTTTCCTTTAGTCATCAATTCTACCCAATTTTTCTTTCTTCCGCATCTCGTCCTCGAGGTGTCTCGCTCGTCCTGTCGTCGTGCCCGCCAGGGCTAATTTCGTAACACCCCCCTCCCCATCCCCCCGCCCTCCCCCCCCCCTCTCTCTCCACAGCCTTAACATTCCCTTAATCCGGTTTATACCATTTGCTCTATTTCCTCCTGCTTTTCTTTTCCTGATCTCCCCTTTAAATATAAACTACCTCATTTCCTTCCACTAAATCGCTAATCGCGTCTATTCCATCTGAATCTTGGATCTAAATCAACAGTTTTCTCTCCATTTTTATTTATATACCCTGTTCAGGATAAATCAATCAAGTTCTTGTCACAGTGTGTTTATGTACAACTGTATTTCTCTTTCTTTCCGTGTAGAAACTGTCGCAGCTGCAGAACTTTAACACCCTCATGGCGGTGGTTGGAGGCCTCAGTAACAGCTCCATCTCCAGGCTTAAAGACACACAGGGCCAGATCGGTAACGACACCAACAAGGTGCTACACACATCCCTGTAATACTCATAGTAACTCATAACACACACAGTTTACAGTTAGTACGCTTCTGCTATTAAACCAGAAAAGCATTATTGACCAAGCACAGCTGTGAAAATGTTCCTCTGGATAATTCTTACTTTACGTTTGTATTTATATTCAGGCATTTGGCAGACGCTCTTATCCAACTTCTCTAATTTGATTAAATATTTTATAGTGCAGAACTTTTAGACCTCCGCTTCTCTGCCAAGAGGAACACGCCAAATGAAAATCATTTCAAATTCATTCATCCCTTCCTACCCTAATGTCCTCATTCTCTCCACTGCTCTGTCCTCCAACTTTTCCCTTCTTTCCTTCCTTCCTTTGTTGTTCCATCCTTTCTCATTCCTTATTCTCATCATTCTCTAATTTCCTACTTTTCTCAACTTTCCCTTCTTTCCTTCCGTGCCCCCTTCGCCCCCTTTTCCATCCTTTTTCATTCCTTCCTTTCACCCTTCCCTAATTTTCCCAATTCCTGTACATCCCCTTCCCCTTCCTTCATAATTGTCCTCATTCTCCCCACTGCCTGTCTTCCATCGTTCTTCCTTCTTTATTTCCTTTGTTTTTCCATCCTTTCTCATTCCTTTCTCCCATGCTTCCCTAATTTCCTTAATCTCTCAACCATCCTTCCTTTCCTCCTTCCATAATTTCCTCATTCCTTTCCTTCCTCTTTTCCTTCCCTAATTTTCAAATTCTTTCCACTACCTGCCTTCTGTTGTCCTTCCTTCTTAAATCCTTTGTTTTTCCATTTTTTCCCTCATTTCATCTTCCCATCCACACCTACTGTAATTTCTACTGTCCCTGCCTGCTTCCCTTCTTTTGTTTTCCTGTCACTCCTGTCTCATCTGTTTTTTCATGCGGATCTTTCTCCATCATATGTCCTTCCTTCCTTGTCTTCCTTTCTGTTTTTAGTTGTTTATGGATTTTAAACAGATCATAATTCTCATCATTTGTGTCTACTTGCTTCATTCCCCTCTTCCTTACTGCTGTAGATCTTTAACAGTCTGCTGGATCTGGTCACATCGTCTGGGAACTACAGTCAGTACCGGCGGCGCTTCTCGGAGTGTTCAGGTTTCCGCTTCCCGATCCTGGGCGTTCATCTGAAGGATCTGATCGCTGTACATGTGGCTCTGCCAGACTGGGCTGATGATGAGAAAACGCGTGTCAATCTGACCAAGACCCAACAGCTTTACTCCATACTGCATGAGCTGGCACTGGTCCAGACCATGCCGCCCAACATAGACGCCAACACCGACCTGCTTAACCTTCTCACGGTGAGACTGTTTTCAAAGCTGGCCAACAACCTAAGGATGTAATTAGGTTGTGTTTATATCCTCCTGGGAGTCAAACTATTGATGTAGCACCTGATATCGCCATAAAAACGTAAGCGTACGTTAGCGACGGCGGTACCATTTCACGGTTCTCTGCTTGTTTCTTGCGTATGCCTGCTTACTGCAGCAACTGTAGTTCAGTATGTTGCAATTCAGGATCATGTGTATGTTTGTATCTGTGTTTTAGTTTCGGTCGCCGTTACAGAAGGTTGCGACAGATGCTTTAGAAATACTTGTTTGTGCGGTTGTTTAAATGCGAATGAATGTTTTGTCTGGTGCATGTTTTAGAAACCAAACAGCTAGCCTTGTCTGTTCCTCCCCATGTGGCACCAATATATGTTTAGCAAAGGAAAATTAGTGTGTGTATATAATTATGGACTTACACTTTGTGCTTCTTATCCATAGAAAATGGCTGTGTGTACATGAGCCATCTGAGAATTTTGTAATAAGAATGCTGAGAAAACTTTTTGGTCGATTATTGGACTGGTTTGGCCAAAAATCTGTAGTTTTATTTGTTACCCCATGTTTTTGTTTTTTTTACTTTCCCTAGAGATACAAATTCAATAAAGCACGGTGGTTAGCACCATAGCCTCCAAGGTCAAGGGGTCTGCATGTTCTCCCTGTGCTTGATGAGTTTCCTCCGGGTGCTCCGGTTTCCTCCCACAGTCCAATAACAGGCAGATTAGGCTAATTGGCGTTTCTAAATTTCTCGTAGTGTGTGAGCCCTGCTATAGATTACCACCCTGTCCAGGGTGTTCCCCGCCTTGTGCCCAAAGTTTCCTGGGATATTCTACATGCCTCCTGCGACCTTTCACAGGATAAGCACTCGTTCTATTATAATGACAGTGTTTAATAGTTACGACTCGTTTATTTGGATGCCAGATGCTTAATCTAAACTGTCTAAAACGTACAAATAAATATTTTATTAGGTGAACTTTTCCACAAGACGCGTTTTCACATTAAGACCCCAAAGCCTGGTTCATTTTGATCAGTGAGAACACAAGAGTTCCGCGTTCAGGAACACCGCTCGAGTCAACTGGAAAAGTTGGTCTCAAGAACGATGCAGTGACCTCGGGCACTAATCGAATAAGATATGGAAGCCAATTGTACATGAACACAGAATTAGACGTGATATCATCAGTGCCGTCTGTCTCCCACGAAATCTGTGTGTGCCTATTATGAATAATATTAGACACAGCCTAAACATTGACTCCCTCGTTCTCTTCTTCTCTTTGTGTTTTATGGGGCATGCTGGCACCTGCTGTATCGGATCAATACTGTAAATGCCCAAGTGTACCCGAGTTCAGAGAAAAATTTATAATGTGGATGATGGCTAGTGGGGGAGTAGGGAGGGGGAAGGAATCATTCCTGGCCATGGTACAAATCAATCGTGCCTCATGTGAAAGTGCCCCGAGATATTTGTTTATCAAAATGAAAGGAAATCTTTAAATTTCAATGTAGGCACCGGTGGCATCTACCAGTTTCCTCAGTTGTCCATTGATGGAATGCACAGTCTTCTGAAGGAGGTCGTTTGGGATATTGTTGAGAACCTCCTAAATCCGTGTAAAAAAGTTTCCCGGTATGGAGGCACGGATTTGTCCTGTGCACATCCTCCTTTGCGTAGTCCCACAGGAAAAAAAAATCACAGTGAGATCTGGATTTCTTGTAGGCCATTTATGAGATCCAGCCAACATCCATGGAAAATGCTGGTTTAACCATGCATGCAAAGTTAGAGCAACATGAGATGATGCTCCAGAGATGCTGCAAATTCTATAGCGATTAAATATTGCCTAGTTAATTTCCACCCAGTAAATGGAGGTCTATCCAGTCTTTGGCAACATAATGAGCTCGTGACCTTCAAAACAGAAAAATGAGGCCTGATAAGGGAACTAATGAGCGAATTATCTTGTTTCTTAGATGCTCCACAACAACACATGTAACTATGCGGGGGACGGAAACTTTCTTAACCTAACTTAAGTCACCACAGGCGTTTTTTTTTTCAGGCCAATGCATGATCTCATACTGTCTTCAGAACCATTTGTATATTACAGAAACTCAGCTGAGAGTTATTTCCAGTCCCCTCTGTACATTCCTGACCGCGCTTCGACTTATTTGAGCTATTAAAGGAGTACTTTTGGGGGGAGGGGTTTGGCTCTAGCGCACTGAGAACTTTCTACCTTGATGGTATCCAAGCACTTGTTCTTGAACAAATACAAACATTTTAATTGATGGCGTGCTACTTTTAAATAAAAAAAAAAACACGTTGAGATTAGAAACTTTGAATCAAGTTATATTAGATCTCTTCTATTGTTTGTGAGTTTCCTATAACAGCACGACTTGCTCTACTACTTCCTTACATACAGTATGTTGGAGGCACGTCGCGTCACATCGAATGTTGTGAAGGTACTGTATGTGGATGCTTGGACTGCTTTCAAAGCATTTGCTGTGACTTCTCGAGGACAAATTGTACCAAAAAAAAAAAAAAGCTAAAGGTTACATAGAAACTATTCTAGTTAAACTTTAATTATAATCAGTATATACCGAATTGTCTTTTTACTTGAGTTTTATTTTAAAATCTGAAGGAAGCTTATCAATGCAATATAAACCAAGGAGAAAGGATCAATGTTTGGGTTAACTGAGAATTATATACTCAATTTAAGCTGTTTCATTTATTGACTGTTGTTCACTTTTGAGGAAAATTTTTATTTTTAAGTATAAATGAATCATTGTTTTTGCATTGTAGGTGTTTATTGATCACATTACTGCCAGCTCTGGGGTCAAGAACTCATTCCATTCTGATACCTCTGCTAGTAATTTATTTGCTTCTATTGTTGAGACATGGTATCATAGCAAGAAACGTTTACACGAGTAACTTAAAAAAAAATAATAATAAAAAAGTACTTCTATGAGTAGTTTTACTGCACCATACTTTTTACTTTTACTTTGAGTAGATTTGTGAAGAAGAAACGCTACTCTTACTCCGCTACATTCGGCTACACTTGACTCGATCTACCACATGACTGTTTCGTAGCAACGATGATCACATGATGCCGTTTGACCAATCAGCCGCAGTAACATAGGTAGCCATAGGTAGTCACATGACCACACTCAAACTGGCGGCAAGCCGGGAAAAAAATCTTCAGCCGTGGTAGACGGGGAATGAAAAAATAAAATCATATAAAAACTCGACTCGGTTAGTTTAGCTGTTTTATTTAATGTAATATACTGTATATAATATATTAATATTGAAATTATTATTATAATATATAATTATTATAAGTATAATTTCTAAAAAAAATAAATCAGACATTATGATTGAAACAGTTGCTCAGTACTTGAATATCTTTTCACCGAACACTTTTTTACTCGAGTAATATTATTTTGAAGTACAGCTACTCTCACTTGAGTACATTTTTTGGCTACTCTACCCACCTCTGCATATTTCCTGGACATGTTTTTGTGCGTTTTTCCCTTTATTGAGCAATCTGCATTCCTCATGGGAGGAATCTGCTGTAGATACACGAGCTGTACATAGCTGTAGAGCAGGTCAGGGAAAGAATCAGTCCTCCCTCTTGTGTTGAAGGTTTTCAGATGTTAACTTACACTTATGCACTACCCCCCTCCACCCATCCCCACCATACACACACATACACACACACTCACTCTCTCTGAGAGACCCCAACAAAGTCTTACGAAGTCTAAACACACACACTCACAAACTCGCACAATCTAGCACCGAGGTAATGGTCGTGATTTATGAAACCCGTCTAGACGTGCATTCGTTTTACACCCATTAACCTTTATTCGGCGGCATACACATTCTTCAGACTGACTTTAGTATAAAATAATGATTCTCAAGACACCTACCCGGTCGGTCCTCCTTGTCTGGCCAATCAGTTTGATCTATTCTATCCAAACCGGACATTGAGACACCGTCATGAATAGAAATACATCACAGTTGAATGATAATATTAATTAGAGGTAGCCACTATGGTATGTGGCATATACAGTATATTTAAGATATGATATATATAGTCACTATTTAGTTTTGATAACAGTCCCAGCAAAATGGTACAAAAAGCTGAACGACTATTGGTAAATGTTCATGCAAGGAAGTTAACATGGGAAATTAATAAATAAGGGAAATAAAACCTTTAGACTGCATGCTTTTATAGGGCGATAATCAACAACCTGGTAATGTGCTGTGATGTGATATGGCTCAGCGTTGTTACAACACATCATAGTTTTCATTTAGTTATCTATCATGTAGGTGGCACAGTGGCGTAGTGGTTATTGTACCATAGATATTCCCCCATTGTGACCTCATAAGAATCTAACAGCATGTAAAGAGTGTAATCGAAGAACTAGGAAGAATAGAAGGCAACATTAAAAGAATGTTGTGTGTGTGTGTGTGTGGAGTTTGCATGTTCTCCACATGTTTGGTGGGTTTCTTCTGGATACTCCAGTTTCCTCAGCAGAGCTGAACAACAAGCTCTTTGGCGGTTGGCATCCAGTTAGTTGTACGCCACTTGTAGGTCTCACTTTTCGTCATCTTCCCAGTCTTTTAAAGCCGACTTTCCAACAACATAATCGGTGTCCTTTAAAGCTCTGAAAAGTTCTCTGTCTTGTTAGACTCTTCCATGTTATAAAACCTGCAGGTTCTCTGCAAGTTTTCATCTATTTAGGCTTAGATGATGTAAAAAATAAAATTATAAAAATCAAGGTAAAAGTCAGCGCATTGTTGCTCACTTACTCATCTTCTATTCAGGGTCGCAGGGACCTGGAGCCTATCCCAGGAGACTTAGGGCACGAGGCAGGGTACACCCTGGATAGGGTGCCAATCCATTGCAGGGCACATACACTCATTGACACACTACGGGCAATTTGGGAACGCCAATTAGCCTAATCTGCATGTCTTTGGAATGTGGGAGGAAACCGGAGTACCTGGAGGAAGCCCACCAAGCACGGGAACATGCAAACTCCATACACACAGAGACGGGAATCGTCGAGAACCACTACACCACCGTGCTGCCTCACATTGTTGCTTTACTTTTTTATTATAAAGTTAATGATGATACCTCTGGGATTTCAAGAATAAAATTGAACTTCTTATATCAACTGTATACTTATATTAGACTAACGTTTTTATGAGCAGACACCAGATTTTAAGCACTTTGTGCAGATATAATTTAAACAGAATACCCCGTTCGAGTCCAAAGTGTTCTTCATAAAATACGGGAGAACATTTTGTCTCTGTGTGAATATAAGTCTAATTGGATCACACCATGTACAGACATGTCTCACAAATCTAATATAGCCTCATAAGACGGATAATGAACTTTAAAAAAAAAAAAAAAAAAAAAAAAAAAAAAATCATTAAAAGGGGGAAAAAAAAGGTTTGGCCACATTTTTGGATCTTCTTAGAAAATTTTTCAGGCCACTTATACTGTATAAATACATCTTCCTTGAGTGTATAGATTATGTCGCATGTATTGTGTGTGTGTGCATGTTGGAATAGGTATCACTGGACCAGTATCATACAGAAGATGAGATCTACCAGCTCTCACTACAGAGAGAACCTCGAGGCTCCAAACCAGCTGTGAGTTATGGACACACCAGCTGCTCTGCTGGCATTTCAACCATTTCTCATCCCCACTGTTAATGACTAATATGTTAACCTATGGTTGTTCTGTGATTGGCTGCTCAGAACTCGAACCCCAACCTAACCACTAAGCGGCCGTCGATGGTTGACGAGTGGGCGGCGTCGGTGAAGCCTAAAGCTGATCCTGCTATCATCACCAAACACATCGAGAAGATGGTTGAAGTATGAACATGTTATTGTATTGTTACTTTTGTTGATGCTGTTTTGTAGCAGTGAATTTGTCAACTTGAATACAATACACTTGAAATGAAATATATCCCATTTATATAAGATGACTAAAAGAATGTCTTTGTTTCTTTAACTTTAATGAACCAGCAGGATTTTTAGATCTTTGTAGAATTGTTGATATACACAGTGCTGTGAAAAAGTATTTGCCCCTTCCAGATTTGTTCCAATCATCAAACTAATTAAAAGATGAATTAAATTAAATGATTATTACTTTTATTAAGGGGGGAGGGGGTATGGGGGAAACCTGTCTAAACCTACCTAGCCCTATGTGAAAAAGAAACTACCTCCAACACTAACAACTTGGCGGAAACAACCGCAATTGTAATTTTTTCACATCGCTGTGGAGGAATTTTGGTCCACTCTTCTACCCGGAATTGCTTTAATTCAGCCACATTGAAGGGTTTTCAAGCATGAACCGCCTTTTTTAATGTCATCTCAATCAGATTAAAACGCAGCCACTCCTTTACTCGGGTTATCTTTGTATAAAATTACGAATTGTTTGATGATCTCAATCATTTAAGTGTCACAAATATGATAAAAACAAGAAGGTGGCAAATACTTTTTCATTAAGACCATTCTTTAAAAAAAAAGTAAACTGATTGCCGTGTGTAATTTCTTACACACATGCCACATTCAAAATCCTAAATCAGATTAGTTATTTTTTTTATTGCTTGATTAAGACAACCCCAAAGCCCAATTTGATTGATATTTTCATGGAGTATGTAATAAAAATACCTGTTTTGATAAAAGATAAAGCCTTCATTAAAAAAAAAACAATTACCACCATTGGTTCAAATGCAGTTTGAATTTTAATTTGTAAGTTACATTAATATGGACGCACCAGTGTTGTATTTAACATTTAATTTTTTTATTTTTTTGTCCAATAAAATCGTACTGAAGCTAATCATTATGTCACTCTAAACCCTTGACTATTTACACTTACAGTGAAATAATCTGTCTTGTTTCCACGGTTATAGTCTGTCTTCAAGAATTTCGACACAGACGGAGACGGCTCCATTTCCCGCGAGGAGTTTGAGAGCATCAGGAATAATTTTCCGTATCTCAGCAAGTTTGGAGAGCTCGATACAAACCAGTGAGTGTGTAAACACTGACCTTTACACTCAAGTGCTGACCTTTCTGGCTACTTTCATATTCAAGAACCATTACCACTCTTGGCTTATTATATCAGCGGACGAGACCAAACACATGACTCATTTTGTTTGACAATTAGCATTGATTTGATATATGTAAAAATAGATAAAATCATCTCCATATCCAAGCAAATTTGGGAGGACTCAAAATAAAAGGCACCCCATAGTGTTCAGTACGATTATCTGGTTTTAACAAACGCAGTGTTCTAATGTCTGACATCTGAAGTGCTGTGGAAATGTCAGCATGGAATTTCACACAAATGGCACATTGTTTGTTTCGTTCTTTATTTTTTTCCTTCTTTTTTTTACCACACATGCTGCATTTTATTTTATTTTTGTTGTGATTTCCACTGCCAGCAAACAGTTCTTGTACAGCCTATAAAATTAATTATACCACCCCATACATTCCTTAAACATGAAATGTTGTATATATTATTATAATCTTTTTCTAATGCGATGACATCATTTCTGATCTTCCAATCCTCGCCCCATCAACATGTGACCTATTACGTCAAATCAGGTATTAAGATGATATGAGTTGTTTGATTTTGTGATGTTTTCAGATTCCTGGTGTAAGAAACTCCATTTTGATACCAAATTTATTACTGTATGAAGTTCGATTCCTGAGATATGGCCAGAGCAGATTGTATGAGGATTTCCTCAGACAAAAAAAAAAAAAATGCTGAAGTCTTATTTTTAGAATATTCAAATGAGGATTCTGTGGCACAGTAAGAAACAGGAACTGAGCCTCATTTTGACCTCAGGATTTCCATGCTACTACATGCTATCACGTGTCACAAATGTTCATGTAAATGTACTCACTACTGTACAGTATTGTATGTTCTTCCCAACCAATATATTAATGGCTGTTTTAATATTTCTCCCACAAACTTGGACATCACTGATGTACGTTACCTCCAGTATTCGTGACGCCTGACTTTATTAAAAGTTTCTGTTTTTCTTTATTTTTTATGTCACCACCTTTCCAGTTTTTTGCAGTTTAACCATTTTCTACTTCATCACACTGCTTCTCTTATACAGTATGTTAAACTAGCACATGTCTGTCTGTTTGTCTGTCTCTCTATAACTCTCAGGGACGGGAAGATCAGCAGGGAGGAGATGATAGACTACTTTATGAAGGCCAGTTCACTGCTGAACTGTAAGATGGGCTTCATACACACGTTCGCAGAGACCACTTACGTTAAGCCCACCTTCTGCGAGCACTGTGCCGGATTTGTGAGTATCTACCGCACTATTGGGAGATGGGGCGGATAAACCGATGGGAAGATATGTACATCAGCAGATGTAGACAAATTCCTGGCACTCATCAAGACACCAGGGAAAAAAATGAAACCTTACAAATTCTTACAAAAAGTGTGACTATTTCACTAACGATCAGATTTATCTGTAGTCTTAATTGAAGAAAGATATAAATATTTGTAAACTGAAGAATATAAATAAGCATTAATGTAAATGAATATTAATAAGAATTAATGGTCCAAGATCTTTTAGCAACTAAGTTTGTCTTATTAGACATTAGAACCTCAGTTTTTTAATTTTTTTTTATTTTAGGGTTTTTTATTTAAGCAGCCCCACCATATAAATAGATAGATAAATAGATAGATAGATAGATAGATAGAGCTCTTTATTAATCTATCTTAACTTTATTAAGAGAAATTCTAATGGTACAGAAGCCAGTTCACAGTTTATACAACATACAAGCAAAAGTGAAGAAGTACAGTATAATGGAAGAATATAATGGCCAAGGGGGAAAAAAAATCACAATCACCAAGGGGTAAAATTATTTAAAATAAACAACAACAACAACAAAAAATATGTTTACAATAGTGCAGTCAGGTGGGAATTAACGAGGTAAAAAGTTTTGTAAAAAAAAAAAAAAGAATATACTGTTTTTATGTACATCTACATGATGATTTATATTTACAGTGCATATATATATATAAAATGTGTATATACAGGTGGGAACCTAAGTAACTGTATATAAGATGCACCAGCAGGTTGAAATATTAATAATTATCGTATCACAATCTATAATGCTTTTTCATTCAAGCTTCAAATGTGACAAATTATTTGAATTATTCCACTAATTTCAGCTTATTTCAATCAAGGTCGTCAATACTTTTGGAGATTTTTGCCTGTTTTGTTTATTTTGTGTAAGAATTGCTCGTGTTGTATGTCATGTTCAACTACATACAGTAGATAGTGTATTTTATCATGAAATGAATCCCAGAATTATAAGGATTTTTCTTTTTCTATCTTTTTTTTTTTAAGAAAATGATTTTTTTCCTTTTCTTTTTTCTTATTTTACGTCCTGTATTTGACAGAGCTCCAAATACAGAACCCAAACTCCTCCACACATTCTGCCATTCAGCTGCTCATTCTACTCTCTGTGTGTTTGTGTGTGTGTGTGTCTGTGTCTGTGTACTGTATGTGTGTGTAAGCACAGGTCAGTGTGCACAGACTAAACTAATTGGCTTGAATTCATCATTTTTCCCTAATTTCTTTTGCACACATTTTAATGTGTTTTGTATATTTCTTTCATGAGAGATGTACAAGCAGTTATATATATATATATATATATATATATATATATATATATATATATGTGTGTTTCGTGACAGAGTTATGTTTGTGATGCTTTGTACTGCACCACCCTGAACCCTGTTTTTTTTTTTTGCCTGATGAAAAGCCGAGCATTAGGGTGGGCGTGCTTGTTCGAGGCGTTCATTTGTGTACATGCACTGCGTGTGTGCTCTGGACCCTCTGATCTTCCCTCATGAGCATGTGTGTGGTCAACCCTTTCATGTATTGTTTCCCTGCTGTGATGAGATCGCACCTCTTTATCCTGACTCCCCCCCTCCACACTTTTCCATTACCGGTCTATTTGTTGCTTTCCTGCTTTTCTTTCCATTGATCCATCACATTTTTCTTCCTTTCTGATGCAAAAAGGAAAAATATTTGATCATATCTATATATTTTTGTTCCAGATATGGGGCTTTTATAAACAAGGATACAAGTGCAAAGGTAAGAACAGACACAGTACATCATGGAACAGAATAGCTGCTTAGAAGGGAAGGTTGTCAGAGGAACTGCCACTCCCTAAATTACTGTATATAAGGCCTAACTCTTTAAAAGCAGTGAAGTTTGGTGAAAGTATAGAGCATTTATAATTTCTCATAACAGTTGAAAGATAACCTGCAAATAGCTAAAATCCATCAATAAACTGAAATAGCGACAGCTACTGTATGTACAGTAAATGCAGCCAACTGTATGAGGGGTGTTCAAGTTAAACCGGGACGTCCGTGAATGACGATGCTCATCCTTAAAAATCAGATAACACATCACCAAGTTGTCACCAAAACTCTTCATCCTAAAGTCTTCCCTGTGTTTGAAAAAATAAAATGACATCTTGACCTTTGACTGGTAGCCTAGACTCCTTCCAAAAATACTGAATTAACAATAAACACGTTTTCCTTACAGTAAATTGTCCATGTCATGTCAATGATTACACACCCATTTTTAATATTTTTTGGTTTGTCCACTATATATATATATATATATATATATATATATATATATACACCCATGTGACTGTCTGTCAAGCATATTCCAAATTAACATGTGATTTGAAGAACAGGCAGCACTTTTACTGTACTAATCAACAAAATCTGAATGATCGAAGTTAAGAAATCAGCAGCACTATGGTATAAACGGTTGTAAATGCACTCTGGGGAAAAGTAAAAATAGAACAAAAATGTATATATGTATAAACCGCCGACAGACATCCTTTATCGCTACTGTTAGACTGACTGGTGTCTTTTTCCGAATCTGTTGTCACCTGGTTAAAGCATAAGATCAAGTCAACCAATGATGGTTTTTTTGCGGTTGTTGCTACCTGTTGCCTGACTAACGTTACACTACCAGTCAAAGGTTTGGACACACCATCTATCTCCATGGTTGTTCCAGATTTCTGGAAAACAATGCTAAAGTAGTCCAAAATAAGCATGAATCTTCTTTAAACAGTTGATATTGAGATGCCTCTGATTTTGAGATGTATATAGCATCTCTGAATGCTACTTATGCTTTCATAACGGCTCTAATCTGAGGTGCTGTTTGTTAAAAGGTGATTTCTAAAGCTGGTAACTCTTATTGAACTTCTCCTCTGCAGCAATGGTAAGTTTTGGTCTTGCTTTCCTGGGAAGGTCTTCATGAGAGCCAGTTTTTTCATGGTGCTTGATGGGTTTTGCAAATGCACTTGACAGTACTGTTCTTGCTATACTGTAACTATTCCAGAAGAGCTGACCTTCAAGTACTAAAATAACAACTGACTATCGTTGTTACTTAATTACCTAATGCCATATGTGTTATTTTATAGTGTTGAAATCTCCAGTATTGTTTTAAATTGTAGTTAATAAATCACTTAACAAAAAAGACAGAATGAGGAGGTGTGTCCAAACTTTTGACCGGTACTGTATGTTGTACAGTTAATTCTGTTCTTAGTACTTAGTTCTTGAAATAGTTACTAACACGTTTCGAGCAAAAATAAGAGTCAAATTTTTTTTTAAAAAGGTAAGCGAATCCTTAATGGTGTTTTTTTTTTTTTTTTTTTTTTTTTTGGTGAAAAAGGATGCTGATGAGGGAGTACTAACATCCATACTGGTCAGCCAGGGACGAACGTCAAATCGTTTCTTTATTATACTTTTTCGCTTTTTGTTTTGGTGTTCTCCTTGCAAAGCTGCCTCATCTTCAATATGAAGTTTTGAGAAGTTGAAGATTTAATTAGCGTTGACATAGCAAACATCCACAAAATAACTGAAAATGAAAGTAAATGTGCGGAAATGAAACTTTTTTTTTTTTTTTTACTTTCCGGAAAAGTGCGGAAAAAATGGAAGTAAATCCATTTTTATAGGGGATTTTGTTATATTTTCTGTCACTGCAAAATCAGGCCAAAACGAGTGTTAATCTCTGCCTGTCGCCCGTCAGTTGCTAATTATCTCTCATTGTCTCCAGCTTGTTCGACCATCAATCGTTAATATCTCTATCGACACTGTTTTCTTTTCAGCCAAATGACTGGCATTTATAATTGTGTGCCAATTATGCCTCTTGGCGATTGTTGTCTGCATGATGCATTTATGTCACCAATGTAGGAATCAGAATGATTTTTTTTTTCTATTTCGTCAGTGGAAACAGCTATAGACACACATTCTGCAAGGATCGGCCATTGGGGCCTTTGGCTAGTTAGCTTTATATTCTTGTTCGAAATGTTTTCCAGGAACACCTTATTAACAAGTGTTAAACATTCTTGAAAAATGAACATGTTCATTCATTCTTTTAAATGTTACCTTCAGTCCGTGGTGTTTGTTTGGGAATGTCAAACTCCCTGTTACTTGAATGATCATTAGCGAACCTGGCAGCATAGGGAGCAAAGATACCTAGCATTTAGGTATCTTTGCTAGCCACATTATTGTGTTTTAATGTACTATTTATTTGACTGTGTTTTGATAAGTGAGTGTGTTATTTCGCTCTCGCTAATCATGAAGATATCTTTTAAAAGATCAGTTACCCAGCTATGTTTTACATCCTTGCTTAAAACATTAGATAGATAGCTACGACCACTTGCTAGGTATCATTATGTACTTGAGGAAGTTCAGAGCCAGATTAGCTACATATAGTTATAAAGCTTAAAACTTTAGATAGCTACATTAAATTGCCAGATATAAATAATGTTTACTTAGAATTCAGCTTTTTGAGTATTGTCCTGCTTTCATGAAGTGAAAAATCTACATCCAAATTAGCTAAATAGCTACACTTTGATAGTTTGCTAGATTGCCTGCATTTACTTGATAAGTGACAGAATTTATTTACTTATAAAACAGATTAGCTATCATTTAGCAATGAATAACTAGCATCATCTACATAACTAGCATTAGCTCACATAATTTACTTGTATAAGATAAGGGAGATAATTAACATAACCATAAACATAAAATGAACATAACCAGATTAGCTATCATTAGCTATAATTAACTAGCATTAGCTACCCAATTAGCTTTAGCTACATACCAGGTATTAGCTAACATAATTTACCTGAAAAAGTGAGAGAATTAACAAAATCATAAACATAACCAGATTAGCTATCATTAGCTAAGATTAACTAGTATTAGCTACATAGCAAGTATTAGATAATATGATTTACTTGACAAAGTTAAGATAAGTGAGGGAATTAACATAACCATAAACATAACCAGATTAGCTATTATTAGCTATGATTAACTAGCATTAGCTAAATAACAAGCATTAGCTTACATATTTTACGTGACACCTAATGATGAGAAGTTTTAATGACTCGGTTCTTTGAATCTTGTTTATCAAAATGAGCAAATCTTTTTTTTTTATCATTTAGTTAATTTCGTTTTTTTGATCTGAAATAAAATAAAATGTTACATTTTCAATAAACAGACCCCCTACACGTAGTTCCTGTAATGAAAATATTACAATGCAGCTGCGGACATATGATAAACAGAATGAGCAGCTCATCTCTCGTATCTTCTGGTCCGAATCGTTCGTTCTTTTGTCACATGACTCCCATAGACGCTATGCAGTTCATTACACAGGAAAAAGAAATGAGTGTTTCCTCTCATGAGTCTTCTAGTCCGAGCCGTTTGTTCTTACACTGCATAGCGTCTATGGGAGTCACGTGACAAAAGAACGAACGATTCGGACGAGAATTCTCACAGGTAACCACTCATTTCTGTTTCCTGTATATAACCTACAGAGGTTTTGTGATGACTTGCGCATGCGCGGCCAGGGGAAAATGAACAAATCATTCTCTGAGACGACCCGTTCTTCTGAGTCACGTTAAACAGTCAGACATAAGAGAAGTATCTTGCTCTCATTACTTGAACAGTATCAAAGTATATCAGCTCGATCATTCGCATTACAAATTACAAATTTAAAAGTTTAAAAATTACTGTTTTTTTATGTTGTATCCTATTGAATTTACTTGCATAATATACCATATGTTACAGGTCACAGGATATTTTATTGTACTTTATAAGAAAAAAAATATAAATCAGACGATGATTTAAAAATAATCCATATATTTTGCTCACTTACGAAAACAAGAAATCACACACACCGGTTCTACTTTTATTTATTTATTTATTTATTTATATTTTCTACCTCAGTTATGTACACTCTGTTGCCTAGGGCGCTAATATGGATATCTCTACTCATCTGCCATGATCCCACACCTACGATTTTCCATTCTGTCTTCATTTCTCTCTGTTTCTGTGCAGTTATATCAAGCTGTCCCTCAATCTCCAGGCTCACGCTGGTGTCCATCACTTTAGGTGTATGTGTGGGTCAGTGTGTGTGTGAGAAAAAAGCCCATTCGTTTCCCTGTTCCTGTTTGACTTTTGATGCTCATTAGCCTCTCCATTGTTCCCTTGTTCCTCTTTTCCTCATCCTCATGAATCCATCAGTTCTCTTGCTCCCTATGAACTACCCACACAATGAATTTTTCTCTCTGAATATTTTATTGCATCTCCTCCTTCTGTCCTTCTATTTCCCCCACCCTCCTGACTTAGACCATCCCTTGTTGTTTCTTTCACCTTTTTCCCCCAGTGTGTGGTGTGAACTGTCATAAGGCATGTCGCTCACGGCTGGCGGTGGAATGTCGCAAGCGGGCGAAGAGCATCAGTCACGAGCCACCGCCCGCCCTTCAGGCTCGCTCTTACAGCTTTCCACCTCCATCTAACTCGCACTCTAATCTCCAGAGTTCAGGTACGTGTATCAGTATGCCTCAAGATGTCTGATTTATACTTACTGAAAACTACGCCCATGTGCACGCAAGATGTTTGGTAAAAGATCAATACAATTGGTAGAGGTTGTATAGCGCCATATGACCCTTCGTCCGTGAATATCATTAGATAGTTATCTAAAAATTTTAGACTGTCAATTAGTATTAACACAACCACTTATTACAAGTAGTGTTTAAATTTTAATAACTTATTAATCCTACCAAAACAACTGTTGAAAGTATCACCTGATATGATATTATCATGACCCCCAGGTGCTCATTCAGTTCGTATCGTGATTCTGTAAGCATCATGATTTTTAGAAATCTTCCGATTCTACTTTTTTCAGATTTTGTTACAATTCTAAACAAATTAAAAACAATTTACTGCCAATGTCTGAATAGTTCAGGGTGCCCCACCTGTAGGATTATAGAGGAACTGCACCTCAAAAAAATCAGAAAACCTCCAGAGAAAAGATTTTAACAGCTAAAAATTGGAAACAAAAATTGACAGAAAAAGCCAAACAAATATAAAAACAAGAAAAGTGTATTTACGTATAGAATTTAAATCTACGCATTGATATGTAAATTAATAAATAAACATGAATTAGAAAGCTTTTTACCTTTAAATGTTTGTGCGATGCCTCTGTCAACAAGTTTCTGTATGAAAATACTGGCAGTACAACAATACTATGAGTTTTATGTAACTGAGATTCAAACACATTGTTAAAGGAATTCATCACATAATTGTAAATGGCCCCAATTAAAAAAGGAAAAAAAAAGAAAAAGGGCACAGTCTTAGGCTGCCTGAATTTTCGCATTAAATATTGAAATTTTGCAACAGCACACAAAGCATTTTCGGACTAACCAAACTGAACTGAATACTGGCTAAGTTGCACGTACGTCTCCGAGCCGTTCAAAGTGTGTTAACCAATTTTACGTGTTTTTTCCCCCTTTTTTCTTCTTCTTCTGAAAAATTTTTTTTTTTTTTTTATAAGAGTCAACCCATGATACCATTGTTGCCTCCGCTATATGTTAAAAAATAAAAATTTTAAAAGCTTGTATGTTTTTAAATTTAAATTCCGAATTAAATTCCGATGTTCCGCTGTATTCACATTACTATCGTTCCGTACTCGAGTACACTCGCTTATTTGCATTCTCCAATACTGCAGGTGGCAGTATGCAACCTTGTTGTTTTTGTTAGATTACTGCAGGTGCTGGCCGAAGTTGTATGTTCCGTTATATGCTGCATCTAATCAGTAAAGAGTTTACGAAC
>JAQMYG010000013.1:12013999-12025874 GCA_030014215.1 Clariallabes teugelsi
CAAGGTTTCAGACATTAATCAGCTCGTAAGATCTGATGCATGGCAACAGCTGTCATTAGTAAATGCCAATTTCAAAGCTTTACAATTTGTGGTTTACTAAGCAGCTGTGTAAGACTCTGAAAAGGAAAGTTATTGATGCCCACAATGCAGGAGAAGACTCAGAATCAGCAAAGTCATGTTTGGAGAAAAAAGGAGCAGTAGTTCATGAAAAGAACACCTTGCCAACTATTAAGCATGGGGGTGGATCTATCATACTTTGGGGTTGTGTTGCAGCCAATGGCACAGGAAACATTGCACGGGTGGAGGGAAGAATGGATTCCAATAAATACCAGCAAATTCTGGAAGCAAACATCACACCATCTGTAAAAAAAAAAAAAAAAGCTGAAGCTGAAAAGAGGACGGCTTCTACAACAGGACAATGATCCTAAACATAACTCGTAATCCACTATGGAATACCTCAAGAGACGGAAGCTGAAGGTTTTGGAACGGCCATCACAGTCCCCTGATTTAAACATCATTGACAATTTTTGGGTAGAACTTAAAAGAGCTGTGCATGCAAGACGACCAAAGAATATTACAGAACTAGTAGACTTTTTAAAGGAAGAATGGGAGAAAATCCCAAGTACAAGAATTTAATTAAGTAAATTCTTAAGTACAGGAATTTAAAGTACAAGCATTTAAATTGAGAGCTGACTATAAAAAGCGTTTGCAAGCTGTGATATCTGCCAGAGGGGGTGTTACTAAGTACTGATTATGTAGGATGCCCAAACTATTGCACAGTGCCACAATACTGTTTTTCTTTTCTTTTTATTTTATCTTGGTTCAATTTATGACATAAAAAGTAACTATGCATCAATGTTTGCTGAACATATTGTGCATTTTTTTTTTCCATTTCCAAGAGAGACTGTGTTAACATCTTTTCAATTAAAAAAATCACCAAAATCTGTTATTTATTAAGGGGTGCCTAAACTTTTGCATAAGATTGTATCTGATTTAGCTGCCTAGCATGTTGCTAACAAACCCAGAATATTCAGTTTCCCACTTTGTCTGTTGAATGTGGGAAAATATGTAATGTCTTGTAAAAATTACAGCTTAAGACTTTGAAACGTACAAATTCAATATCTCTATCGATATTTTAATCTTTTGCTCCAACACGAGTTCTGCATGTTCCATCCATTTTAATTAACTTAATTAATGGTTACAATCAATCATAGTACAAATCTGAGTATGTGCATCACCACACCCTTATTTGTAACACCTACTGTGTATAAACACTTTATGAAATTAATTGTGTTAGAATATGTTTCCAAAAATATATATTTTTTAACCTCTTGAATCATAACACTGTCTATATAGGTCATATGCATGTCTATAAAAGACATACAACACATTCATAATTCGTTCATAACATGTCATGATTCATTCTTATTGTTTTTATTACTTATGATAATATTTTGTAGTTTAGAGAAACAGCTAATAGTTAGTCTGTATAATACATGAGGCCATTAAGCCCTATGTTGTACCTTTATAGTGCATTATGAGAGGATATTATGACATATTGTGCTATAAACACTATTTACAATGTAGTATTTCAGCATTTTATAACTGCAATATAATTAGCAATTCTACAGTCTGTAATGCTTTTTCATGAATAATTTGTAAGCATACAGTATGTGTACTGTAAATACAATGTCATCTTACAGTATCAATGTGTTCATATGTCGTTATATGATATTCATATCCTTTATATAAAATTTTATCTTTTAAACTCATTTATTTTGTGCACGCGTGATGATAAAAAGTAACAGGAATAGTATTTACAGTGTTAGTGTGTCACAAGTATCAAGCCCTAAATTATGCTGTCGTTATTAACAGATAGAGATTATTCAAACTGAAACCTTGTTTCTTTGTGATTCAAGTTATAATGCTTAACAAACACTACTTATCCTGCATAAACATTGAGAGCATAATTCATTTTATGTAATTATAAATCCTGCATTATGTAATAAATGTATTATGTATGGTATTAACTAGAAATGAGGGATGTAATGCCATTGTAATGTAATTCCATTCTTTCGTTTTTTTAATTCATGTGACTCCAAAATCCTATTTTTTAAAGAAATATATGATTGCATTTGAGGTGTCAGTATGTTGCAATTCTTCTACAGTCCTGCAGGTGGTGCACTATTGTAAACCACTCACAGCACAACACCATGTGTGGTAGGAGCAAATAATTTTCCAAGTTTGTTAAGAATTGTAACAAAATCTAAATCAAGATATTTATAAAATCGTGATACAGAATAGCAATCCAAATCGTAACGGCGCTTTGGTACTGTATCATGACAATATCGTATTTGGCGGTCACTGCTAATTCCCATCCCTAGTATGTAGTTTTAGAGCATGTTAGGAAGATGCTCACATGGACCATATAGACATATTTCAAACACAGATTCAGTTCTTCATTTTGATGTCAAGTTAACATAAACTCAACTGACATGAGGTAGTGTTATGACACTTTCTGGGCTTGACCTGCATTACTTTTTCATGACAGCCAACTGTGGTTCAGTGGACATGTAGTATAGCATGGATTGGATTGAATTGAATTTGGAGGTAGTACTTCCAAAATCCAGTACTGTGCAAAAGCCAGCCATCATTTCTTCCTGTTATGTTGTATGTTACATAATATAATATAATGTACTGTAATGCAATGTATTATTATATTAAATGTTTTATCTTTAAGTGCATAAAGCTAGAATTTAAAAATTAGTTCTTAATATAACCACCTCCGCAGCAACCTCATTTCCCCTCTCGTCTGTTCCAACCACTCGGCATTCAGCATCACCAGTATACTAATCACCGCCTAATCATCTGCACCTGTTTCTCCCTGGTTCATGCCTTAAGTTTTTAGACTTGAATGATTCATAGGTCACTATGAATCATTCACAATGAATCACTATGAATCATTTTGCTTAACAAACAAACAACATTACTCTGAAACATTGCTGGTCAATGGTCAAAAGAACTTGGGTGTGGTGCAATACTTTTTCACAGTACTGTATGCTGTGTGGTGTATCCAGAACTTGGTGGTTTAGTAGGGAACTTACAACAGGGTGCCCAGGTATAGCAAAGTAAACAAGTAACTTTAAAGCTGACTATTTTTCTGTGATAGTAAACCCATAAGTGTTTTATATCTCGTACACAACAGACATTGCATAGTAATTATGTTTATCAATTAAGGAAACTTTCATAGTCACTTTTAATGAAAGTGAGTCAGCATAGAAGTTATCATAGCACAAACAAATAACTGTCATGAAGAGCTTACGCAGTTGTCACGTAGCTCTTCCTTCAAGTCGTGTAATGTCAAACCAAAGGTTTTATCCGGAATCTTGGGCGCAGTCCAAGTGAGCCTGCACCGAACGGCACCCTGTTAAACTGAATATGTTAAAACGAGTCGAAGAATAATTCAGCTAACTACCTAATAACCGCAAGACGGAGATTGTTAGCAGCGGGAAGACGCCATAATGGTAATCTGCTTGCTAACGAGACCTCGAAAATGAGTGCGATGTCTGCTGGAGGTTTGCCATTAATGGAATGTTGCTGATTGCTGGTGAGCTTTGGAGAGCGGGACTTTGTCAATACCTCGTTTAGAGGATATTATTGCCCTGTGCTGTTTATGAGCTGGGTGATTCAGAGTTCAGAGATATACAGCGGTAGCCTGAAGCCTTTAAGCCGACTAAATTCATCAGGAGGACCGAGACACTGGGAAATGACTTTTTAACATCCTTATTTCTCAGTATTATCGAGGGTGGCATCATTGGAGACAGGAATGGGGCAGTGGCGTCGAGGCATTTCTCGAAGCGCTCTGAGGAAAGGCCCTAAATCTGATTTCCTCATCTTTATATTCTACATCGGCAAGATAATGCTTACTTATTTGCTGTTTGCCTCTTTATTCCTTCCAAAGTATACGCATTTATATTACACAAATGTCTTTGGATCATATCCGTGCTCTTCATGTGGGGAAAGAGAGTCCGTCTTAAGGCCGAAATGCCCTCGGTAGACCTTAGATGGAGCTGTTGAGCTTCTGCAAACTGATCAAACGGGTAGCGACTGGGCTTTTTGTACCCTTGTGATATTTGGAGATCTCTTAACAAAAAAACAGCGGTTAGGCAAGATAAGAAATGGGTGAAAAAAAATAAAAAATCGAACACACGGACAGACACAGAGATAAGGAGAAATAATTAAAATGCAGATGAAACATAGCCTTTGTAATCATTATTATAGGCTAATTTGCAGTGACCATGTGATATCAAGGAAGACATTTCAGTGTTTGCCTTTTGACTCCAAAACAGGAATATCTGCTTTACAATTAAAACGGTTTCATATCATTATACACTTTCTCTCTCTCTCTCTTTCTCTCTGTCTTATACACAATTTGGTGTTTGTAGCATAGTCATTGTCGTCGTAACTCACTCGTCTAATCTATACCGCTTTATCCTGTATACAGGGTCGCAGGGGGGTGTGGACCCTATCCCAGGGGACTTGGGGCACGAGGTGGGGTACACCCTGGATGTACCCTGGATTTTTGTTGTCTTAAAAAATAGGATTGCGTCAGGAAGGGTATTTGGTCGTGAAACTCGTGCCTAAGACCAAAAACACTGTAATTATTTACTTTACTTACATGCTAATATTATTAAGTAGATTTTGCAAATTAGTTTGTAAGAGTGACAGTATTTGGCTTTATTAATTAACTGGTTATATTTTCTAGCTAATTTTGAAAAAAAAATAAGGCAGATACATTTTGCAAGCTTGTTAAATTACTAGCTATTTAAAATTCGTGAATTGGCTTTTTCTATTAGCTGGCCACAGGATAAAGCGATTAAAGAAAATGAATAAATAAATAAATTAATTGTCTATCTTTAGTTTTTATTTTGGATACAAGTTGCTAATTAATTAATGTTTGTAAATAAGGTTGTTAATTTGGCTCTTTTTTTTTTATTCTAAAAAGGATATTAAGTATTAACAAGCTAGCAAGAAAAACATCTAAGTCCAGAATATTTCCCTTTGACTGTTTGCTCAGGGATGTTCTGGACAAACAATGGATCTACCCTCGCAGTATAGGACTTAAAGGATCTGCTGCTCATGTGTTGCTGACAGATACCACAGCGTATAAGGTATATACCCTATAAACAGTATGTTCCCTACATATGAATGAGTTTCGTTCCGAGAGTTCGTTCGTAAGTCCAGTTTGTTTGTAAGTCAAACAAGCATTGTCTAAATAGATGCTAACACAATTGGCTATACACAGTATAAAACTAGCGTATTCCGTGATCTTGTCCCTATACTTAAGAATCGTGCAGCCAATGGTTGAACGATTGATGTTACGTTAAGAACGAGAAATGTCTGCCATCTTTTCACCTCAATTATTTTCACTTCTGTCTCCATCATTATTACTTGGCGCTTCTTTGCAGTACCAGCTGTTTTTACGCTTGCGTCCAGACATCCTGGGATGCAAGCTGCATGCACGTGACAATGTACACCGGACATGTTCCTCGAATGTTCGTATGTAGGGGACTTACTGTATGTGTATATATATATAATGATGTTGTTATATTGTATTTAATCCACAAGGAATAATTTGAAAATAGTCAAAGCAGTTCACAAAGACAAAATATGTTTAAAAAAAAAAAAATTGCCATTTAGGTCAACCCAGTGTCATTTCTGTAATATAGAGATATGTTTCTGAGACTTCTCCATGCGCTTTACCTAACCTTAGTCTTTAGGGCTCTTTTTCCATCCTTTGACCGAAGAGAAATAGAGAGAGAATAAGCAGCTGTTGGCAGAAAATGACACTCTATCAGTAGTGCACAGGACTGACACTTAATCAATGCCGTGTCCTGGCAGCCAGAAATGCTGCACATATTTAATATTCCTACAGAGCTGTGGAGGGAGGAGGGACGGTAGGTAGGGGGAGCGAGAGCGATTGTGCCGAGGCTCGTGGTTTGAGTGGCAGGTCTGCAGATTATATCTCCTGAGAGAAGGATCTTTCAGTGCAGCCTCAGTTATCTATTTACCACCCTGCTCCAGACACACACAGTCAAACACAGAAAGAGAGAGAGAGAGAGAGATGAGTTATGGGCCCTTCAAGGTGATTATAATAGATTTTTTTTTATTCATTATACAATCAGATAGATTCTCATCAGAGTTAGTCATTTAAAACATGGCTGCATGAATAACGAAAAAAAAAGAATCACTTTTTAAAAATTTTTAGTTGCCCACTGTCTCTCTCTAACCGTTCAATTGATCTGTTCGATTACAATATAAAATAGATGCAACAATGATCCGTTTAATTGCTTACAGTATTACATAATTATATTATGCATCCATTCATTCATTATCTACAGTACACCACTTATTCTGCATGGGCTCACAGAGACCTGTAGGCTATTCATAGGGAACAAGGCTAGATACACTCTGAATGGGGTGCCAGTCCACTGCAGGGAACATACTCATGCACACTCACACACCTACAGTATTCACACACTACAGGCAGTTTAGAAACGCTTAGACTGCAGGTCTTTGGAGTTGGAGAACATGCAGACCCCATCAAATCCTCTATAGGCAATAGTAGAAATAACAAAGAATAATAGCTTTTAATTTTATTTTCATAAAGCATATTCAAAAAGCATGGCAAGCGAAAAATATACAGAAGATTTACATAAGCAATAACAAACAATATAGTGATGTGATGTAGTTGCCACCTTGAAAGTGAATCACTTTCCTATTACAGCAGGTTTTATACTGTATAATAACATTTCTTTATTAGCACTTGTTTAATCATTCGTAGTTACAAAACAAATTGCATTATAGCAGCTATCAACACCCATTTCCTCAAGAGCCTCTCTTCAGTATTCCATCGAAATGATTAAATAAGAGTCCACTCTGGGCATTGGTGGCTCAGTGGTAGGTCTCTTGCCTGCCATACGGAAGGCCTGGGTTCGATTCTCAGTCAATGCCCGAAAACATCAGCCACTGGATGCAGGTGCAGCCCGGAAAAAAACGGGAGGGTCATCTTGCGTAAAAACTTGTGCCATGTTGTTGTGCGGTTCGAATTGTCCTCTGTGGCGACCCCTCAACGGGAGCAGACTAACAACAGAAGAGTCCACTATGTGTTCTTGCAAAAACTCTAACAGTGGAGACTCCATTCCTAAATGGCATTATTAAAAATCTGTGGAAGAAGTACGGTTAACCGACATTATTGTAGTTTACAATGCATTTTTGTTGTTAGTTATGTTCAAGGTGTATTTCTGAGGCAAAAAATTAGCATCAAGATTACCTGATGATTCCTTGATTACCTTCCATCCATCCATCCATCCATCTATCTAGGAATCTCTGTAGTCCAAGGCCAATGGTGACCATTGTATTTATTCCCATTGTTACAACCATGGTAGATTACCTGCCGGATTACCTAATGCTTTGTCAAGAGTAACCTAGCGACTGATGCTTTTGTTCGGCTGATTATTTTCATATGCAGTATATTGTGGTGGATTTATTTAAAATAGAAACAACCATGTGAAAATGGATGAAGAAGGTAATAAGAACATTAATTGGAAGACGTTTGATTTCTTATTATAAAGTGTATTACTGCAGAATACTACGAATATGTAATTCCCTCTGGATTTGGTGGCTTTGCTAGTGTCTTGGTCTAGTGTCGTGCTTTACGCTTCATAAAATTATGTACAGGTTAACATTAACCAATACTAACAGTTCAAACTTTATTAATAGCTACCTAACTTTTTCATGGTTGAATTTTTACACATAGAGTAAAATGGAAATCCAGTGCACTATGTACTGTAGGGTGTAGGTTCCCTTGTTCAACACACCAAGTAGTGCGCTTGATCAGGGATTGGAGAGGGATTTGGGATTCAGGCTTGTGTTAGAAGCTACTAAGCCATCAAAGTGTTGTTTATCAGACATTATCAGATGTGTTTTCTTGCTGAAAGTTCTTCTGTGACTGGTTTTGAATGTGGGTTTCTGGCACTGGCATCAGTATTCCCTTTCTTCGTCCAGAACCATGGAGGGCAGGCGTCGTGATGCACGATGCACAACTTGTGCGAGTTGTACTCTCCAAAACCTCCTTGTTTTTCTCCATTGTTTTTTTTTCAAATGTTGTTTAGTCTGTGCTTAGAACAGTCTTGTTTATTCCATATCGCCCACCCATATTTACCACATGTTCTCAGTCATAATAGGTCCTTGGGCCACTTGGTATGTGTTTCTATATTATGCATACCTGCAAAAGTCTGATTTCAGTTTGATTCCAGTTTGGCAGAAGGTCAATCTGGCTGTCGTCCAGATCTCTCCTTAGGGTTTGTGTCAGTAAGGAGTCTAACAGGTAGGTATGGTTTGGTGTGAAAACAATATTGTAATGAAAGTGAAGCTACCTGCAACAGAGAGTGTGGTCTTTTCTAATTTGTTACTCGGTCAGTGAAAGGGAGTGATTTTTTTCCATGGACGGGCCCGTTCGGGTAGCACTTCATCCCTGAGAGAGCCGAGCGCAGGGAAGCCCTTTGCCAGGCTCCAAACCTATTCCGTAGCGAAGACGGAACCACTGATAAGCTCGCGGAGCCTGCACACATCCTGCATTGTGCTGGCCAGAAAACTCATTTACGGGCTGAAAAAGAGGCACCACCTCCAATCGCACTCACTCAGTCACCTCGTCAGAGATTTTATTTCAAGACTTGATCCTTGAGCCCCAGTAGCCTTTTCTAACAAAAGGAATAAAATAAAGGATGCACAGAAAAGGGCTTCAAATCGCTCAGAGAATGATTGTGTCTCTAACCCTTTTTTCTGTATTTCATCTTACGTACACGCCGGCTGGATTTTTTTTATTTTTTTTATCTGCTTTGTGCATGGACACTGACATGCCCGGCAATGGATTTAATTCATCGTAATGCCTGTCGCTTCCAGACAAACACTCATAACGTATTCATCTGGCTTTTTTATTTGGTATTTTTCCTGTCTGGTGACATTACTCTCTAAGAGGCTTGGATTATTTTGAAGGCCCTGATTGTAGCTCACAGAAGAAACCTGCTCATAACAAAGGTGAGTCATGCCTGAAGCCTTATTCAATGTGTAGGGCACATTTTTAAGGCATACATGTTGGTGTACATTACTATACAATGAAGTTTCCTATTTGGAAGGTGAAAGTTATTTCTTTTTCTGTACAACATTTGTCTTTTCAAGTAAATCCCACATTCACAGTATATATTTACAGCTTTTTTTCTTAAAAAATATATATAAAATGTTACTGAACTGTTACATAGAACGATCATCATAACCATAACATCAACACCACTGCCAGGTAAACTGAACAGTATTGATAACCAACTATACTGTACACCAGCAAACTGGTAACAGATCCATGAGCACCCATGGGCCCCAAAGGCCAGCCCATACAGTCTGATCCCACTAAAAAGCCAATGCAGCACAACTCACCAAAAAAAGTCAATGCTGCCCAAAATCGAAAAGCACCAGAACACCCAGTGCACCACAGCCCACCAAGCACAGGGCGCAGCAGGCGAGGGTTGCTGACCTGCCCCCCTATCCACAGAGGTCCCAAACCACAACCCATAGAACGCAAAGCATCTGCTGACAAATTAACCCACAGCACACCCCCAGAAATCTTGTGAATTCATGTCTCAAGGGACCAGAGCCATCTCGGTGGCAAAAGGGGAACCAAAAGCTAACCAACCAATCTAGGTGGTTTTATTGTTAATGGTTTGAATTTTATGGCTCATTGCTGTAATATTACTGAAGTAATATCAACTGTAAGGATCACCATATCAAATTCTGATAACTAGACAAGTGGGCCATAGCATTTGGCAGTGTTTAATATGTACCAAAAGCGTCTCAACGGAGGAGACCTGGCAACAGGACATGGGGGTCTACGGTTTACTGATGCATATTTGAAACAAGTACTAGTATGTCTGGTGTGATCCCACAAGAACAGATACTGTAGAACAAATTTCTGAAAAACTTAATGCTGGCTATCACAACATACAGCTTGCTGCATTGCCACAGACCAGGCAGACTGCCCATGCCACCACCTGTCTACTGCCAAAAGTGCCTACAGTGAGCATCAGAACTGGACCATGGAGCAGTGGAAGAAGGTGGCCTGGTCGGATGAATCACATTTTTTTTTTGTGTCATGTGAATGGCTGGGTGCATGTGCATCAATTACAGTACCTGGGGAGGTCAAGATGAGAGAGGCCGTGTGATGCTCTGAGAAATGCAAACATTGTGAAGGAGTGGTTTGGGGAACACAGATTCCCCCCACGTCTTAGTCTGTGGGATGTGCTGGATAAACAAATCTGATCACAAGTTACAGAATGTAGAGGATCTGCTGCTAACTTCTTAGTTATATAGACCAGAGTAGGTTTGTTGGCAAGGAGTCCTACTGTACACAATATAACGCAGGTGGTTTTAATGTTATGGCTGAACATTTTATATAATGTACTGTACATTATATTAAGTATAGTAAGGAATATTTCTCCCATTTCTAAAATGTTTTCAGCTTAACATACATCATTTACCCTTTTCACCCAGTCGGCATGGATGGTTGTGAATAAAAAGGTGAAAGTTTTCTTTAAGAAACATCTAGTAGATTAAATTCCTAGAGCTTTTTGACTAGAAATAAAGTGGCACCTTTTTAATTTTTCTCTCAGAAGTTGTGCATGAAACATATAATATGCACTTGACCATGTGGTTTCTTTCTCTCTGCACAGTAAAATAGAGCAGAACAAGTTTCATCTGTCATTGTTTCCCTCACATGTTACTTATGCGCTGTGGGTTGTAGCTTGGAATTTAACGCTGACGTCTTATTGAACAAATGTCAGTCCAGGTCATAACATTTGGCATGATTTTTTAATTTTTTATATTTTTTTTACAAGAATTTGACTTGGAACTTCATAAATTTTCCATGAAATGAACAAAATGATCTGACTGTCTGCTGTGTAAATATGCGCATAAACCTTTTTTTTTGACTGAATATAAAGTCCAAGCCCAACTATGTCAAGAATGAGTAATGCCACCATTTCACACTGCATTTACTGAACCTATAATCAGCTAATGGCACAGTGCAGTAAAATCGAAATCGAATGGAAGGGATTCATGGCCCATTTTAAAGAGATCTAAGCCTTCGTTACTCCATTACAGAGGTTCATAAGTGCACCATTTAAAGACATCTGCATGTATATATTAGCCATTTGAGCCTAATATTGGCAGATAAAGAGAAGCACTTTGTAAATGTTGCACTAGATGAATTGTCATTAATATCTGTTTTATATGCTAACTGACACCTTTGATATAAGTTTTAATGACACTAAACTCTGTCTAGGCTTTATTGGATGTCCATGCATTATATAGACCATTAGAGGCATTAAGAACTCTAGTGAATTTAAAGATACAAGTACTTGCTCTGATAACTCATAACTCTCATGACAAAACATGAAGGACATTAATGCATTTATTTTCAATAAACGAGCCATTTAAGGTTAGTTACAGTACCTACATTATGTGCTTAAATAATAATTAAAAAAACAAAATTTACCGAACACATTGGTGTCCAAAAGTATTGGGACAAAAGTTTAATTTGATATTTTGTTGAAATTCTCAATATTTTTACATTATGATGATCAATATTTTATGCAGTGAAATTGCTATATAACAATCAATATTAGTATGAAGTCCTTTATTTTTCAAAATCTGCTGGCTCCAGAAGCTCAATACCACTATCATACTCTCATATTAGAAAAAGTAGTATCAGCTCAAATATGCACATTCTTGCAGGAAAACAACATCCTTGAAGAATTTCAGTCAG
>JAQMYG010000013.1:12044611-12061111 GCA_030014215.1 Clariallabes teugelsi
AAGAGAGATGAAAGGAAGTAAAAGAACAAGAAAACCAAATTGGACAGAAGAGCAGTGTTTACTTTTAGCTTTACATTAAATGTTTGGAGAATATTTCTTCTTTTCCGCCATTTTTTCCTCTGCTATAGAAACTCTTAAGCCTCTTAAAAGTCCTCCTCTCTACTCTTAACAGTTTTTACCTTAGGAGCTGTCTTTAGGTCTAAGATGTTTCGTCAATCATTTTTATCTTTACTAAGATTTAGTCCTAAATTTATAGGGAAATTCTCAGAAAATGTCATATTTATAATGTAAGAATTTCCTCATTAGAAGCAACTTTTATGCTTAAGAAGCTGTGCGAATATGGGCCCTGATTTGTAATCTGCCACATAACTGCTTATAAATTCACTTCTACTAAACATTTTGATTTCATTTATGGCATAGGTTTAACTTTAGCTTAAATAGCTAAGACGGGCAAAGTTTCATCATTTTTTTTCCCAGACAGTTTTGTGTGATGCTGTGACAATATCTGGCTGGGCAGACAGACAGAAGATTTTCGGAGACTGGTTTCGTTTCCTCCAATGTACAAAACGTACAAAAAGATATCATTAAAAGATCGAGTTCTTACCAACTCAGATAAAACCTTTATTTTATTTATATAGTTTGCTATTAAAGCATTCGTCTTCTACTCTTACACGCCACTTTAAATAACATCATCCATTTATCCTTCAAAAAACATCTTTGAGGTAAGTAAGGTCAATATTCCCATATGTAAATATCCAGGGAGGAAGATATATCTCTGTGTCTGCACATCCCTGACCCCTCATTTTTCGTCTTCTCTATTTAACCGCATGCAGATTTTCTGCATCATGGTTCTTTTTGTTTCCCCTTTGCTTATTCTAGAACAATTGCACTGACATCAATTGGCTCCTGCCTGGGGGCCATTGATGTTCCTGTGGAGTAAGCATCCTAGATAAATAAGTGTAAAAAGTAGATCTGACACCCTTCAGATGCCCTGTGCCTAATTTGGGTTGCTAAAGTACCATTAAGTCATACTCCGTGGTCAGAGGAGAGGCAGAAGCATAGCTGTGAGCGGGCGCTATGCGGTTAGACTCAGTGGGGCGAGAGAGTCAACGGGCAACGTTTTGAACGTTGGAGAAAGAATTGGTCAGACAAGGGCATCCTGAGCCTTCAGTCACATTACACTGTGTGCTACTTCTTGAGTCACTCCTCTTATTTCCCTCGTACGCATAAGACGCTCAGCTGTCCGCGAGTATGGCTATGGGGCCAAACTGTGAGGGAGCGTAAGGAGTGAGCTGGATGTTATTTTCTGCTTTTTGGTTTTCAGGCTTGGCAGGAAAAGCGGAGCGGTTTTGAGTAACCCCAAAATGTCTGTGGCTAAAGAGAGAGGGAGAGAGAGAGAGAGAGAGGGACAGAGAGTCCAATTACTGCCATCCCATCACTTAGTACATTGGAGTCTTACTAACAGAAAGACGGAGAGAAAGAGAGAGAGAGAGGACCAATTACTTCCATCCCATCACTTAGTGCAGATATGTCTTACTAAGTGGAAGGGTAGAGTGATAGTAGAATCCGTTCTCTGACACAGACAGAGGGCAATGGAGGGGGATGGAGAGAAGACTCCTTAGGAGTGAGTGGAAAGCAAGAGAAATGTAGAAAGAGAATCGGAGTGCTCCGCTTTATTACAGCAGGGATACAAAAGATTGGAAGAAGGGTAAGAGAATGTCAGAAGAGGCAGGGTGTAAAGGGTTTTTCACACAGCGGATGACAAGTCACTCACAGCTGCAGCAGTCTCTCTTCGCGTGCTGAAGGAAAGGTCAGAATACACATTCTCAGCTCAGCTGTTCATACACCAGTGTGTGCTAACCATAATCACAACAAAGCTGTGCACAGATAGAGCTTGTTCAACACAGACTGCTCTCTTATTTTTAACCTGTCGGATATAATATAAAGAAGTTTTCCCCCCCTCAAACTATAAATATACAGTCATGTCTAAAAGTTAGTGCCCCCTCTTCTAATTTAAAGTCTCTTTTTATGGAAAAACATAACACAAACCATCTAATTGTAGCAGGTCTTAGTATTAGGAAAATACAACCTCAAAAAATAAAATGGATCTCAAAAAAAATTAATAAAATGTGGCCATTCCTAAGTACTCCTTTACTGCTTCCAGACAATTTAAGAGTGCAAGTTGCAGCCAGGTGCTGCTAATCATCAGCCCTTGATTGATTAACCATCAGCAGGTGTGCAGACCTCTATGAAAGCAGACATTTCGGCAGTCTGCTGGTCTGAATAATTCAGGTGTGTCAAGAAAGAAAAGCAAGATAAGCAATGGTCTTAGAGAAGCAATTGTTGTTGCACATCAATCTGAAAACCATTTCCAATGGTTTAACATTCAACACTGAGAAAGTGGAAAACATTCAAGGCAGTCCTTCCAGGAGTGGTAGTCCCAGCATATTCACTCCAAGGTTAGACCGTGCAATCCTCAGAAAAATACAAAAAAACCCAAGATCTACATCTCAGGGTTACATACAGGCCTCACTGAGCATTTTAAATGTTTAAAGTTCATGACCGCACAATTAGAAGAAGACTTAACAAGTACAGTTTGTTTGGAAGGGTTGTAAGGAGAAAGCCTCTTCTGTTTAAAAAGAATGATCGAGGTTCATGAAGCTACATCTGAACAAACCACAAGACTTCTGGAACAACGTCCTATGGATAGATGAGACCAAAGTGGAGTTGTTTGGCCTTGTTTGCCCAGCTCTACTTTTGGCAAATAAAACAAACAGCAATTTAGGAGAAACACCTCATACCAACTGCCAAGCATGGCGGTGGAAGGTTGATGATTTGGGCTTGTTTTGCAGCCTCATGACCGGGGGACCATGCAGTCATTGAAGCTACCATGAACTTCTCTGTATACCAGAGTATTCTAGGGGCAAATGTGACCCATCTGTCCAACAGATAAAGCTTGGTCGAAATTGGGTCATGCAACATAATGATTGGAAGCATCCCAGGAAATCTACATCAGAATGGTTAAAAAAAGAGGAAACGAATCAAGGTTTTGGAATGGCCTATTCAAAGTGCAGACTTCAACCCAGTTTAAATGCTGTGGCCGGACCTTGAAAGCAAATGACCAAAAATCTTGATGAACTGAAGTAATGTTCTAAGGAAAAATACACCAAAAGGTGTGAGAGACTGAGAAGTTCTTGCTGCTACAGGTGGATCTACAAGCTATTGAATCAGGGGGTACTTAGTACTACCCACATGTTTTTTTCTTTTTGGTTTCGTTTTTAGCAAATGAATAATGCCACAGTGAAAAAAATTATATGTTGTTCGTATCACTGTGTATTTGTTTAATACTAAGACCTAGGTTATTTTCCTAAAGGTTTTACACAAAAAAAGCACTAACTTTTACACCGACTGTATCAGTCAAGCCTGCACCTATTTGCAGTGCTAGCTACTTCCCACACATTGTTTATAGCTTTGATAGGTATGAATGTGAATGGTTATTTCTGCGCTAACATGCTAGTTAGCTGCTTCCTTGCTACATCTGTCATGGCGATTTAGTAATGCTCTGCTGTACAAATTTGGGTAATTTTTATGCTTCTGTCAACTAGAATTGTTAGTAAGCTCAGCTAGTGAGCTGTCCAGTGCGAACATGATGTACAGTATATCGTTACAAGCTCCAAATCTGTGTGGTGGCCTGGGGAAACCATTAACACAGCGATATTTTGACACATTTCATAGTCATTTCAGGTTTTTCTGAAATACCGAAATATGTTGTTTTTGTATATTTCTTAACCAGTACCGGGCCCCTAATGGGACATGGAAGGAGAAAGTAGGAAGGACATTGCGAGATGGGTGAAAGTATATCCAGGAGGTCAGTGTAAGAAAAGTAATTGCAAGACAATTTCTAAAATCTATGGCTTTTTAAAACGTGAAATAGGTTGCTAGTACTAAATGCTAATTGTAGAGCCGATCATAAAGCACAAATACAGGTTGAGCTGTAGTTAATTTCTTTTTTTAGTGCATGATGTCATGAATATTTATTGATTATTAAATGTCATTTGATGTCCAAAATACAAATGCTTGTATCATTTTTAGTTGTATTTAAAGTAATTAAGAGTAATATAAGAATAAGTCATTAGCAATGATGATTATTTTGTTTTTGAAACTGCTTGTCAGGTAGTTAAAGAACCTCTACATAAAGTCATACATATTATAAAAGTCTTTGATATATTTGACTACTGTACACCATCACATTGAATTTGAAATTAAACACTCAAGATATACAGTAAAAGTCAAGCTTTAATTTGAAGGCTTTGACAAAAAGTATGGTAATAACCATTCAGGAATTACAGCCATTTTCATACACACACCTCATAAATAATTGTAATTATATTCCATTATTTATAAGCCCTTAAAATGTTTGTGTTTATGTAAATGGCTATAATTTCTTAATAATTTAAGCATGATATTAGGACTTAAATGTGTACTGCCAGGTGGAACGGTTTTACAATGGTGGGTTTCCTCCCACTGTTAATTCCTCCCATTTTAATTCTATTCTATTATACATCTGAGCAGTTGAGGGTCTTGCTCAGGGGCCCAAAAAGGACAGCTTGGTGGTCAAGGGATTTGAACCTGGGACCTTCTGAACTGTAGTCCAATGCCTTAACCACTGAGTTACCCCCGACCCCCATTTTTTGTGCCCTGTGATGGCCTGGCACCCGATCAAGGGTGTCCCCTGGGATAGGCTCCAGGCATCCCACGACCTTTACAGGATAAGTAGTGTAGAGAGAGAAAGATATGATGCAAAAGAAAAACAATTTGTTCCAAGAAAAACTGGGAATTACAAAGAAATATTTTGCCTTTCAATAATTGGACCAATCTCACTAAAAGCTTGCTCTGAAAGATAGTTTGCATGATGGTATAATTATACGCCAACAGAAAATGACTTCAGCCCTTTGTGCAGCTGCAAACACCAACACAAAATACTATTAAAAAGGTAAAGATTTGGGGAGTTGTTCCCATATAACCGTCTCTCACTTTCTCATACATATATTTATTTTTTCATAATTCTCATGCTAATGATTAGCTTTCCTTTTACATGTTGCTGCAGCAGTATAAAAAGTTAATTGGAAGGCTTGTTATGTTTTAAGGCGACACTGTAATGCTAAGTGTGTGTATTTTATTCTAAACCCCTTGGTCAGTTTAGATCGGCTTGACTGCTTTAGAGGTGTGTGCGTGGGTGTGCACTCTACTGCAGCGTTTGGATTGGTTGTGTCCTCTGTGTGTGTGTGTGTGTGTGTGTGTGTGTGTGTATACGCTTCTTTAGGACAGCAGGTTTGAAATCCCTCTGCTGTCAGTATTAATTAGGCAGAGTTGCCCTTGACCACCAGCACAGTGAGACACTGAATATGTCGCCCACTCTCTCGCAGAGGTAGAGCAAGACACAGCAAGGAAAAGAGATAATTATAGGAAAGTTCATTGTGACTGCCGTGGGGAGTCAGATTTGTTTTCTTTTTTTTTATTTTATAGATGATAAACATGTCACAGAATTCTTTCTGATGCCTTCCATGAGGCCTTTTTTCAAATGTACAAATAATAAAAATCAGCATTTTTATCTTAATGGCTTACAGAAGGCACTATATGAACAAATGTATGTGACAACATGACCATCATGCGCATACAGTGGTATTGTAATACGAATGGACCGCCTTAAAAGTTTTCGCCTTAAGAACTGAAATTTTTGCAAGAAATTCTCAGCATGCGAGCGACTGAACCGACTGCCAGCTAAGTTCAAAACTTGTTTGCGTCAGTGAAAAGCCAAGCGAAGTGAGTTTGACTGGAACAGATTATCTGCATTTACATAATTTCCTATGGGAAAATGTGTTTTGCAATATAAATTTTTGTTTTAAAGACTTGAACTTTGAAAAAGATTAAATTAGTATGCCACTGTACAGGCAAGATGGCACCTTTTTGGCTGCTGTCATGACTGCCGTGACTATTCTTTGCTTGTTTTTGTTTATTTTGTGCACTTCTCTTAATCTTAACCCCTTCATTTTTTTAATATCAGCATCTATTACATATAACAGAGCCATTTCTATTGGTGTAAAGTACTGCCTCACAATTCAATGCTTTTAGAAGATCCATGCTGGCGAAGTGAGACCCTAAGTAAGAAGGGACATTCTGGACTGGAATCTCCTTTGCCTTAAGGGGACATGGCTGAACCCAGTGGTGCTGGGCCACACCATCCAGCCGGAGAAGTTCTACTTGGTTCACAACGTGGGCAGAACAATAGAGTCGGTGAAGTCAAGGGGGAGTTGCACATATCTGAAAGTGAACAGTATCTGGTGCAATAGCATGAGCATTGCATCTCTCACATGCTTCTGTACACCCAGCCTGGAGCTACTGACCTTCAAATGTTGGCCTTTTTATTTTCCTCGGGAATTCACTTTAGTTGTAGTCAGCAGCTCAGGTGGACACGGACACTGTCTTATGTGAACTACATGAGGCTCTCACTTACCACCAGACACAACACCATGACGCTGTGAGCATTATGGCAGGAGACTTTAACTGTGCCGGTCTTAAATGTGCAGCGCTAAACTTTTATGAACACATCACCAGCCCCACCAGGGGCAACAGAATCTTGGACAACTGCTATGCCCTGTTTGAAGACAGCTACAAGGCATGGTCTCATTCTCCATTTGGGAAATTGGACCATGCTGCCATCATATAAAAATATAAACAAAATATAAACAAAGCTCAAACTAGTAGATCAAATTCAGAGGGTGGTTGCACACAGGACCGACAAATTGATGCCCCCTCTGCTGGATGCTCTTGATAATGAAGACTAGGAGATGACATCACTGTGTTTACGGAAGTAGTTGTGGGCTTTATTTGGAGACTGGTGTATCAGTAGCCATGGTTGCTTTTATTGTAGTCACTGTGACCAGTGGTAGAAAGTGATCTATAACTAGAACCACAACTTCTGCTGGTTTGTGTTTGGGCCAGATATTTTTTCAATATTGACTAGAACCTTGTAAATTACAAAGTAGGCACGATGTTCTTTATTTGTCAATTTGTTCTCCATTTTCCAGGTTCTTTGGCAAAATCACATCTCTCACATTGAAGGACAATGTAATTGGTCTCTGATTTAATTGGATACACTTCATTACATTGAAATACAGTCAGTCTTTTGATCAATAAATAGCATACTGCTCTAAATGAGAAATCAGGTTTTTAACATTGATGCAATTGCATATCATCCAGGAGTTATTCCCACCTCACACACACCATGTACTTGAAAAAGCCTCCAGATTCAAGAATTATGTACATAAAAATGTACCAGAATATTTTTTATACTGTATTTTCAAATCTGCTTTGAAGACCGCTTTGGTCATTGTCCTGTTCGAAAACAAATGATGGTCCCACTTAGTATAAACCAGATGGAAAGGCATGTTGCTACAAAATACTGTGGTGGCTATGCTGGTTAAGTATGTTCTCAATTTTGACTAAGTCACCAACAATGTTACCAGCAAAGCACCCCAGACCATCACACCTCCTTCTCCATGCTTCACAGTGGGATACACACAATCTGGAACCATCTGTTCACCCTCTCTACATCTAAGAATGGTTAGAACTAAAAATCTCAAAATTTGGACTCATCAGACCAAAGGACAGTTTTCTATTGATCTAATGACCATTCCATGTGTTTGTTGTCCCAAGCAAGTCTCTTCTCCGTGCTGTTCTTTAAATGTAATGACTCACACAATCTCCACTAAACAGTGAACTCCGAGAAGCATTTATGTGGGCTCTAATCTAAGGTTCTGTAAATAAGTGTTTCTAATAAACTTATCCTCTGCAGCAGAGGTAGCTCTTGGTGTTTCTTTTGTGGGACATTCCTCATGAGAGCCAGTTTTATCGTAGCGTTTGCAGGTTTTAGCCACTGCACTTGGGGAAACAGTGAAAAGTTTTTGGATTTTTCAGACTGACCTTTATTTTTTAAAGTGATGATTGACTGTCCTTCTTGCTATAATATGGATTTGTACAGTAGCTGTAGTAGCACTTAGGGCTATTGACTCTGTACCACCCCCCACCCCCCTGCTTCCTCTGCACAAGACACCTGATGGTCTAAAGCAAGTTAAGAAAGCAAGAAATTGAAAACTCTCTCTATATAGTCAGAAAATGGTCTCTCTTGTTAACATGCAAAATCTAGTGGATATTGTACCTTTAAACACTAGAATAAGTGACCTGACAAATAAATTGGGCGATAGATTGGTAAAAAGTAAGGTGGACAGATGGCCCGACAAGAAAGCAGGCTGCTCCATCTAATTAACATTCCAAGTGTCAACTTTCCCATTTTTTGCTGATTAGCTCTTGAACATATCACCTGGAGAGAAAATTAAATATTGATCTATTTTTCTCTGCATCTCTCTCTCCCTCTTTCTCTCTCTCCCTCTCTGTCGCTCCCCCATTCCTAACCTTGCCTTCTTTCTGACGGAATTTCAATTTTCACTCATCAGACTTGAGCTGGATCAACCGAAGGGCAGAAAAGCACAGGTGACACAAGCTTAACAAGCCTCTGCTTTAGGTTTAAATACAGAATGCAGATTGGTTGATTTGTGGCTACCACTGGGAAATCAAACAATAGGCTGAACTGGGGTCAGGAGTTCAGATGCTTAGAGATTTCGATGCTTTTGAACTGAAATAATGAACTGAAATTCAATACTGCCTGTTAGTTTACTTTAGCCTATCAGTCATTTTCAGATTTCAACCTTAACGCTTACTTGAGGAGTTTTATTTACAATGAATGTACCATGTCCTGGGTAGAATCTGACAACCTCATGCTGGGAAAGCATTTAAGCCCTACTTGAAATCCTTATGTGGGACTAAAACAGGATATCTGTAAACATAGCCTTAATCACATTTGTCATACAGTAACTATGGTGTAAACCATTTGCCTTTTTACTCACACTCTGACTGTTAAATCTTGAAAATCCATTTACATTTATTACATTTGCAAACAGTCACTCGGGCAGCTCCTAATCAATAAACCTATTAGCTTGAATATTTTCCAGAGACCATCGGGTCATGTTATGTCTGTTTTGGCATTAGACTGTGTATAACATATCGGTATATAAAGCATCATCTCTCCTTATTATTATTTGCCTGAGTGAAAGAAGTCAAAGGCAGATGTTCTCATCACAGTCACTTTCTTCTTCTACCTCCATCTTTCCTTCTATGGAAGGTGTGGATTGTGTGTGTACTTTAAAATGAACATGATTTCAACATGGGAGAGGGATAATTCCAGTATGAGGAGGTAATACAGCTTCATTTTGCACCTTTTTTCAGTGGAAAAGACTGTCTTGACCCAAAGATTCAAACAATGACCCACTAAAGGAAACCGAATCTCCGAAAGAATCATGAACCCATATCATGAGTATGAGGATTCATTGACTTAAACTGCGCATATTAGTTTTGCCATTCACACTGTTGAAAATATGATGCAATACAAAGAAAACTCACTACATAAGTCACTTATTGATATGTACTGTATGGATAGCTTTGGGTTGCCAGATTCACTTTTGTGAATCGTAACTGTCAGCAGCAACTGAACGTACATACAGTATTCATCCATCTGATTTACTTACCTTAAAACATTCATGAAGGAAACAACAGCATTGTATTGGTGCTCTCATGTCTTTGTGACTCCGTCAAGAAATGTCTTAAGGCATAATAACACATTAGTCAAAACATAGAAAGTTTACAGATTAATAAATGGTTTAAAATATAGGACAAATTTTAAAAAGTGAGTAAAGTAAGTTTAGGTGCGTATGTTCAGCAATATGTATGTATAATACTCATATGGTGATAAACCTCACATTTACAGCTGATTTGTAATTTTGCCATGTTCAACCATGGTAATTTTTGTCTTATCTGTTGCATCATAATTGATTTTTTTATTTTATTTTGCTGCCTGAAGAAATAAAAGATCTGTAGGCATTTACCCAAATTTGTAGCCGGAAGGTCTGACGCCTTTTGACTGCACTTTCATGAAGCATCGTATGGCATTTTGTAAACCAATCTCCTTTTGCCCCCCATTAGCCCATTCTCCTCACTCTACTGAGCAATTGTGGGGACAAAATGGCTGACCTTTTGAGTTTATAGACGATTAGGGCGAGTGGTGAAAAAAAAAAATGTCATCAGAAGATTCCTCTCACTGATGTGGATAAAACCTTTGCCTTCAAGCACAGGAGGAAACATTTTAAGTGTGTGTATGTGGGTGAACTTTCTATGCTTCATAACTTTATATGCTTGGTGAGTTTAAAAAAAAAAAAAAAGTGGCCCATGATGGACAAATAGACAAAGAAAAACAAAGTAATATCCGATAGATGTGCTTGGCTGGACAAGCCAACACTAAAGCCAGTTTATAAAATGTTAGTGTCTCCCTGGGGCCAACATTTCTCCTTATGATCGGTGTCAAATCCATCATCTCTTCTCATATCTTTCATCACTGTGAAATGGCCGAGTATCAGCTCGACTCACCGTGTAATAAGGAAAAATGGATACAGCCCTGGTTGTGTGGGAGGACACATATAGAAAGCTACTCACAACAGTTGTTAATAGGGAGCAATGTGTTAATGAGTTTGTCCAATCAGGGACCACCTGTTTCTTCAAGTAATTAGCCATTCAAGCACCCGTTTAGACCCTGCGATGGCCGGCTCACTCTGTAGTCTCTCTCACTCTCCTACTTCGAGCACTTTCTTTGGAATATAATTAATTTCCATTCTACATAGTCTTTGCAGAATAAGCAGTGCCTAAAAATACCTGTTTATCTAATTGGGAACGAGACATTAGTGCTTACTGTAGAAAGATTCTACTAGGTTACGTCTTATTTGTCAAATACCATAAATATTGTATTTTGCTCATTTTGAGAATCCATTCAAACCCTTTAAACCCCCGTTTAAAAACATGTACTAGTTTTACACTTTGTTCAGCAGTGTTTTTGTCCCATTTCTCTAAGCAGAATTTATCCAGCTATTCCAGATGGATGGGATAGTGCCTCTGGATAGTAGTTTTAAAAATGTGCCAGAGATGCTCAAGAGGGTTAGATCAGGGCTTTGAGTTGAACATTCCAAAAAAATCTTTTGGTCTTATGCTTTGGGACATTGTTCATCTGCTAAAAGATGAATCTTCATACCTAGTCCTAGGTTTACAGCAGACTGGAACATGTTCTTCTGTGTGGTATTTCTGTCCATACATTTTTCCTTCAATCTTGACAAGATTCCCAGTCCCTATAGATACACATACCATGATGCTACCACAACTATTTTTCACCGTAGATATGGTGGTTCTTGGGGTAAGGGTATTTTACACTACACATGGTTCTATAATGTATGTTCTTGTTCTCCCACACCATATTTTCTTTTGTGTGGACCTTTGTAAGCAATCCCCTCTTTGTTTTCATAGAGGCCAATTTTATCCAAATTGTGGATTTATGCCTTCACTCCCGTCAACACTGTAGACTTTTGAGTATGGATCGAACAGTGCTAAATGGAACATTGTAACTCAAAAGTAAATTTTCTAGTACCCACCTTATACCCATTTCCTGCCTTGTATTTACACTGATCAGCAATGAACTTAGGGGCCAGGGGTAGCTCAGTGGTTAAGGCATTGGACTAAGGTTCGGAAGATCCCAGGTTCAAACCCCACAACCACCAAGTTGCCACTGTTGGGCCCTTGAGCAAGGCCCTTAACCATCAATTGCTCAGATGTATAATGAGATTAAAAAAATGTAAGTCGCTCTGGTTAAGAGCGTCTGCCAAATGCCTAAATGTAAACTTAACTCCACATGACTTTACCTTGCCATAGCCTCCCAGGTGACACTACACAAAGACACACCACCACGCATGATGGTGGTAAAAGGGTGACCTACTCCATCTCAATGTTAGGCTGATGGTGTAGATAGATAGATATTTCAGTTGGAAATACTTAAATTTATGTAGTCACCAATTAGACCGATACAATCTGCATCTTTAATGTTTGATTGATTTATCTTTGAATTTAAATTTATGCATTGTTTTTGTGACAGGAGAATTTTTTTTTTACAAAAAAAGGAAACTGTGGTTGAGTTGCAACTCTCTTTTTGAATTCCTGACTGCAGCCATTTATTTGAACTGAAGCAAATAATTGATTTTGTCCACAATACCTTATAGTTTTGAGTGCTTTTATGCAAATCTCTGCTGACCAAGGATTATGCTGAAAAGTACGGGTTCAACCACATCATCAAGTTTGCTGATGACCCTTCAGTTGTGTCCCTCATCTGCAACAATGATGAGTAAGCATACAGCTCACAGAATAGTGTAGATACAACGATCTATATCTTCATGTTGATAGCACTTAAAAGAAGATGACGGTTGACAGTTAAAGGATGACATGGGTAAATCACTCACCTTTGCATATTGAAGAAACAAGTGTGGAGTGTGGGGAGTCAAACGCTCTAAGTATCTTGTGTTCACAATTTATTATTTTTTTTTAATGAAATGCTGAAGGAATGACGAGAAATCCAAATACTCGTGGAAGCCTTCCAAGTCTGTCATACGTTTCCTCATTTTGTGCAAATCACTGGCAGCAGCAGGTGATTCACATCCTTCTTCAGGCCCAGGTTGAGGAACAGCAGCTGCTCCCGAGCCTGAACCTGCCAGCAGATACTTTAGCAGTAGCTCCAGCAGCTGTGCCCATTATCACACCTGCCAAGATGGGGCCAGAGGATGAGCTCTAAGCATTCACTGAGCTCTTCAAGCATGCCATAGAAGCATGGAGATGGCCAGGCTCCCAGTAGACAGTTTGTCCGCTACTCCTCCTCTCAGCTCACAGCCCAGCACATTCCAGTTGTGAACATACTTTAGTGCTTGGATCTGAAGAGAGCTATTTTGCAGCATGGTGGCACAAGCCGGTCTCCTTCACCTCTTATGTCTCCTCCACTTCATAGGACCCTGGTGTCAATCATTATTAAATTCTAGGGGCAAAAAAATAGAGGGGGTTAGTTCTCATCACACCAGTCCACTAATTCTTCCTCATACCTCACTGCATCAGTCATACAGTGAGTGTCATGCATTGAAGCAGGCTTTGATGAAGTTTGTCCGGTAGTCCACCAAGACCTGATGTGTACTCCCTTGTATACTCACTGATATAGGGTACATTCCTACTTGACATGAAAAGGCCTGACTTCCCCTCAATACAGAAGTTGTGCAATGAATTGATCCAGTACCACAAGCTTGCTTCTGTGTCCTACTCTGTAATCAGCCACCAGTGACATAAATCCCTTGGTTGCTGAACATATTCAAGGCGGGACCTCAAAGAGCACCTCCCTCTTGAAGCTGGCAAACTTCAGCAGTGTCTTTGGAGTCACAAGACCCATTTCTATTCTATCAAATCCCACATAGCTGTAGGCCACTGTATTGTCTGTAGAGGATATCTTATTGAGCACTCTGCTGGGCTGCAGCAGCTTCTGAGGTGCCATCTCACTCTCAACCTGCCCCTGTGTAAGGATGTACTAGCACAAAAGCACAGCTGCTTCACTTTGAGAAGCACTTTGTGTTGGGTTTGCTGGAGGAGGGCAAAAGATTTAATGATTTTACTAAGTGTAGAGGCTTCCAAGGTGGTCTTCCTCAGATCCCAGTTTTGGACACCACTATGTAAACATCAGAATTTCAGCTAAGCCCCTGGGGCACTTCAACTCAACAAAACCAGAGCAACCCAAAAGAAATTGTGGTGTGCATGCCTTGCAGGCTCCACCAGAGGATACAAATAATACAAATACAAAGAGATACAAGTAAGTACACTGGTGATAATCTCATCTCTGTTCAGCTGACACTGGACCACACCTTGCTGCCACAATGTCATATTTCTTGGTGCATTAATTATACCTGTTAGCTAAATATGGTCTATTTATACGGTAAATTTGGGAATATAGTGTATCATCAGTGATAGGTTACTGTATTATATGTAAAACATTACATTGCTGATGTTAGGTTTAAAAGTTTACATGGTGTCCCAGAAATCTAAATACATAATCTACATGATTGCCATTTCTTTGTAAACATCATAATTATTTATTTGTTTAATTATTATTATGTTAACGCATCTGGTGTTATGCATGTACTGTAACTGCATTTTGAATGCGTTCCTTTACATAATCCTGGTACTGTGTCTTTTCCTGGTGCACTTAGATCTGCGCATCCAATACAATGTATAAAAATCATTGGAAAACATTTTCTCTTATGTATCGAGACTTTTGGGACACTCTGTAGTTAACTTTTTATCTCAAAATTCTTAACTTTTGTTGGTGTGTGTATGTCATGTGCATGATCAAAGCCTTTCAGGCATATGAATATTTCCAAGCAGAACTAAAAAGTCATGAACCAACGAGATTCCACAGGATATACAGTGCTAAATGTAAGAGTCTTTGGTCTTGGCAACTTAGAAAAAGAAATTCTTTTATGAACCTATGATGGCTATGACCCTCTGACAGATGTATGCATATTTTCTCTGACCTTAATTTATAATGAGTTTTGTTTTATTGATTTGTGTTGCATCATTAGTAGTGTCAGAGAAGCTACTTTTATTCATGATTTAAAACAATTAAGCTGTAGTTTAAAGGGTATGCAATTAAAGAGCTTTTTTAAAATTATTTTCTTTCATCTGTTTATAAAGGTTGTTGTGGATTTTCACAAACGGATTGTGTCGGTTTTAAAGCCATGGGGATGTTAATTTTAGTAAAGATAACTTGAAAATGATGCCTTAAATCTAACAGCACTGGGATGTTGGGGAAAAGCATTACCGTCTTGTATATTTGCTTTGTATTCATGCTTGTGGTTTTGGCCTGTTGCCATGGTTTCTTCTGCAATTTAATGATCAAATGATGTTAGTAGTTGCTGATAATTACCTGACATTGTTGTCTCAGTCTCTAACCCAATTCCCTCCGACCATCTTCGCTCTCTTGAGCTTGTTTTCTCTCATTCAATATAGCATAAAATGTTAGAACGCACACTAATACATCTACCCTCCGATGCTGCGGCCTCAAGTGGTTTTAGAACAATTTGTTCAGATGCCAATTACGCCATTTCAAGTAATTACTGTATATAAATATATATATAAAAAAAAAAGGACTGTATTAATTTATGTGTTGGAATACAGTCCTTGCTTCTCTGTATAGTCTCTCGCTCTCTGTCTCTCTGCTTCCACCTAGCCACCTCCATATTAAATTTACTCCTTCCCTCTGTGGCTATTAAAACTATGTAGGTTAAGTTGTTGCTGTGGCTAGCACAAGCAGTTTGTTTCATGCATTTTTGTGTATATGACAAACTTGAAACTGTAGCTACTTTAAACACATTTATTATTATTATTATTATTATTATTATTATTATTATTGTTATTATTATTCGGCCAAGACACAGTATTGATGCTGAGTTTATTATTTATTTATTTATCTATTTATTTATTTAATATTTATTTATATATACAGATACTGTGTGTGCCAAAGATGCAATATGGAAATGACCAATTTTGCTTCCCTAAAAATTTCAAGTTGCTAATGTTGAGAGTTGAGAGATGAATTTACATATGCGCCACAAAAAAGTGTTATACTGTCCTGCTTCAAATAAGTATACCTTAAATTGCAAATTATTCTAAATTCTTCATGAGTATTGATACTAAAATCGTTGTAAGCCTCGAAGCATATGACCTGTAAAAAGTATTGTTTAAATTAAAAGCTTAAACAGCAAAAAATCTATAGTGTCCGTAACAAATGTCAAATCCATTTCGCAATATTTTAACAATTTTGCTTTATAGAATAAAACACTTTTTTCAGGTTTATGTCTTTTCATTTGAAACCTAAATTGGCCACGTTTCATCTGAATGACAGTTGAGATGATTGGATGATTTTAATTTTAACTGACAATTTAAATTTGAATTTTAACTGACACTACCGAGATAAATACAGGGCATGAAATTGTATTTAGCAAATGTGTTTCTTTTTATCTGATGAAAATATAAATGTGTTTGCATATTTAGAAAATGTAAAGCATGGATTGGGAGATAAGATGCATTAAGTATTACAAAAAAAATTGTGTTACATGATGCTATCTGAAAATTAAATTTTCTTCTAAGACATTTTTTCGCACCAATACTTTTTTACTTTAGTTTTGTCTGATTATTATTATTATTATTATTATTATTATTATTATTACAGTGGAACCTCGGATTACGAGTAACGCAGTTTACGAGTGTTCCGCAAGACGAGCAAAGATTTTAAATAAATTTTGTTTTGGAAAACGAGCGTTGTCTTGGTTTACGAGTACCGAGTATCATGTATCACGAATGCGCTTCTTGATTTGACGCTGAGTGTCACATGATCACAACTGAGCCAACGTTTTTTTTCTCTCTCTTGCGCTGCGGAATTGTGGGTAATCGTCTCCCCTGCTGGGTCTTAGTGCTCGTCTCTTACTG
>JAQMYG010000013.1:12061211-12073261 GCA_030014215.1 Clariallabes teugelsi
TTGAGTTTCCATTATTTCTTATGGGAAAATTAAATTTGGTTTACGAGTGTTTTGGAATACGAGCCCGCTTCTGGAATGAATTATGCTCGTAATCCGAGGTTCCACTGTATTATTATTATTATTATTATTATTATTATTATTAACAGGCATCTTTTGAAGCACTCAAGGACACCTTACCAAATAGATAAAAGACCTACAATGTATCAAACATCATAAAATCAAAACAAAGCAATAATAAAATACAATAAACAGAAAAGCAATAAAGCTTGAAACAAACCAACTACACTAGTTTGGATAGCAGTTGAGTTGGATGGCAGAATAGGACCTTGGGATATGAAAGGGTGAGTATATATGAACTGGTTCAGGTAGATATGATGGTTCTGGGTTATGAAGGGTCTTAAAGGTGAGAAGCAAGATCTTAAAATCAATATTTAACATCGTGAGTATTTAACATCGAACCAGTGAAGTTGCCGCAGAACAGGCGTGATACAGGTATGTTCAGTGGACGGAGTTGCAGTAATGATACAAGCAGCTGCATTCTGGACCAAAGAAGTTTATATAAAGACTTGAGAAGGAAACTAAAAGAATCAATACGGGATGTAATCAGTGTGTGGACAAGAATAGCAGTGCTGTAGGTATAAGTGACAGGCGGAGGCGATTAATGTTACGCAGATGGAAGTATACAGACTGAATAATGTTGTTTCCTGTTTCAGTATTTATTGCTCGTAAATGCGAATCTTGTTGTTCATGTAATACAATAAAGCGTTGAGCAAAAATCATGTCCATCTCAAACCCACCACAATCACCACCGCTGTTTATTCAACCCACACTTTAAAATGGTTATCGCTCTTAATTTCTGAAATACACACTGTCCTGTACAAATATCACTACAGTAGCCATTGGTTCATTCATGTCTTTGAAATCCTTTTTTTTTTTATTTCCAAAGGGAGTTAAAGCCGGACTTTTGACTGTGCAGAACAGTAAGTAAAAACTGCTTTTATTTCTCTATATAATCCCTTGCTACACTGATGCACCTATCCCAGTACATCACTAGTGCATGGAAACCATCAAGGTAGAAACTTTTCTCAATACACCGGAGCCATACAGTAGTTAGGCTGCTTGCTTTATGTCTCAAATACTGGCCTCCCAGGAACGTCTTCGATAGATCAAACTTGTGGAAATGGCTTGGAGTGGGTCAGGACTGCATGGAGGATGTGGAAATAACTCCCAGCTGAGATTCTGCAAGTTCCTGCAAGTGGCTTTTGTGAATGATTGTGTGTACAGTTCTCACACATAGTTGTGTCTCTTTTTTGCAAATCCCCGAAGTTATTTGTAACAGTGGGTTTTGAGTCACCTTGGAAAGGATCGTCATTTATGGATGCGTGGCCTTTTTTTTTTTTTTTTTAAATGTTGATCAGTATCCACAACTTTTTTACACCTTTGCATTGCATGTTTTTGAAAAATCAATTGGTTCTATGATGGCTGTGGTAAGGGTGTCTTTTTGCAGAGATTTTATCATGACAAAGAACAAGAAGAACAAGATACTGTATACAAATCTTGGAACACTGGGCTTAACAAACACTAAATGCAATGCACTTAAGACTTTGCAAGCTGTAAATGTAAAAATGACAAAGTATAAACAAACAAACAAACAAAAAATCACCAAACACTGCTAAACTGTTAAGATACATTTGATTAGACTGATGAGAAATGGAATGATTTCATGATGCCACTTGTTTTCATCGTACAGTACTTACTTCTGTCTACTCCCACTTGGGACTTTTTTCTGTTATTGGGAGCGCTGGTATTTTCTAGCATCATGTTTTACACAGGTTTGCTGCTACGAATAGAGCCAGTCAAGCACACCATGCAAGGAAAGTACCAGCTGCTACTCGTTTTGCATTTGCATTTTTTGACTTTCACATTTGAGCTTCACACAAGCCCATGGCAGAAAAATGATTGGAACTTCACCGCTGGGAATGTGGATGACATTTGAAATGTCAAACAATCCATAATTCCATAAAAAAAGAAGAGATTCCTCTTCAATTTTCTCACAAACAAAAGAAATGCTGGGGGTTATTTATGGGAAGAGCTATGTCAGAAATGATTCGAGTAAGAACTGTGAAGAAGGACTCATTTGGAACTCGACCTTTTCATTACAGCAGCCAATCAAACCTACTGTCAGTCACCCATCTCCTCTTACTTACTGTATCTTTCTTATAGATTTCATAGGACAGGATTAAATCCATCAAGTATATATTTGTATATAGTTACAAATAAATCCTAGATTTATTTTCCCAATTTACTAATTTACAGCATAAATATAATAGATACAATGAACAATAGACAATAAAAGCAAGACAATCTGATATCTTAACTCACCAAAAACCAAACCCAGTGGAACAAAATTGAAAAAAGAAAAAGAAAAAGAAAATGTCAAAATCTATAATCAAGCACCAATATTACTGTAGTGATGTTCGCCCATTATCTTGCTGCCACCTATACTTTCCAATCACGTCTTTATAAAACCTCATTTTGCAGTTTTTGTGCAGGCCTCACCTCCATTATATCTGAAATATCACCATGCACCTCTTTCCAAAATTGCTGTATCTTTGAACACGACCAAAAAACATGGACTAAAGTGCACTCTGAATAAGTAACAGCAGTGCATTTAAGTATTTTTTTTTTGTAGACGCAGGAGAAGTTAATCGCAGTACACAAAAGGAACAGGTTGCTTCAGAGACGTTTAAAAATTTTTATCAGGCATGGTCATATTAGCTGATATCAGTAAATAAATTAGTAAATAATAACACGATCACCTTAGGGAGGTTTATATCTGCACAAAAGAAATTAGAACATCGAAGCCTTTGTTTCAGAAATTAACGAATATCTGAAATTGTACAAAGAGAAAAATAAAAGAATCCAAAGATCACAGTTTTACTACTACTATGATTAAATTAACTGTTAGCCATCACCTCCACAACCAACTGGTGTGAAAATAGTACTGCAAGAAAGATCCTCCTGAGAACTCACTCTCCTACTCACTCACTCATCATCTATATCGCTTATCTTTGGACTGTGTACGGAAACCGGAGTACCCGGAGGAAACCCACCAAGCAGGGGAAGAACATGCAAACTCCATGCACACAGAACCACTGTTGTATCATGCAACCCCTCTGAGGACAACTCATAAATACAGCTATAATGATGATTATTGGATATACCAATTCTGACAACGTGAGACAAAAAAGCAAATGTTTGCATATTTTGGGCATAAAATGGCACTTCAGGTAAGGTGTCACTTATCAACTGTAAAATATGTCTTTTTGGCAGCACTCTAAATTTTATGGGAGCTATTTACAGTAGCTCCTGGGCATATTGAGAAGCTTGGCATTCTGAATATGTACTTGATGTGACCCAGAGATTAGCAATTGAGTACAGATATTTTAACAAGAAAAAAAACCCTGATGTAGGCCTATATAAAAAAATATTATCTCTAAAAATCAGTGGTTTGAACAATAATATCTGAAAACCTTCAGCCTGATTGGAGGGTCGTAAGTTCAAAGCTCATTAACTCAGAATTATACGGGGGGTGTTCAAGTCAAACTGGGACTGCGTGATAAAATTTCTTTCGAATGAAGGTGTACAGCAGAAGACGTCAAGCACAGTCCAGTGATAAGACTCTTAATAAAATTTTTAAATGTTGCGACGATCCCACCAAACTGGCTCGGAGTCCACTGCAATTATTCCTGTTACCATATAGAGAGTGAAATGTCTGATCCTTGAAAATTGATGGATAAATTGTCGGTAACTTGTGGAAGAGCTCTGTACACTCTAAAAACTCCAACTAAATAAATGTTGAATTAATTAATATTGTATTGTTGGCCCAACTTCTTACAGTGGAATTTTCTAAAATCCAAACATGTAACATTGTGTTTTTGAAAACTTTGAAAAACACAGACTGTATAATCTAAAAAAATCAAGTTGAGCCAGCAATTTTTATCTTCACTGAGATGCAATCGGGTGATTTTACAAGACCCCTTTTTATCATAAATACATATTTTGTAAGTTTTTTCATATTTGTCTTTACAAGAATTGTACAAGTATTGTTTTTTTTCCTCTGCTGTGGAAGATTGGGTCAGAGGGGTGACGGCTGGTTTTTCGGAGCTACAGGAAGAGCATGAACAAGCTGTTGATGTTGTGCTGTGGTGCTGGAGGGTGCTGGAAGGTGCTGGAAGGTGCTGTAGTGCTTGAGGGCCTGGATATTTATGCAACAGTCTTAGAAGTCAAGTTTTGGTCAGTTCTGTACACTGTATTCCAAAAGGACTGGACAGACACCTACAGTATGAACCCATTCAAAAGATTTTATTGGACTTGGAGAGACATGCTCCCCTCAGTCAGGGAGGGAGATGAAAACTGTTTTCCTTTAGTTTAAAAAAATGGGTATGATATTTTAATATAAAAGAATCAGTAATAGAGTGATATTGGTATTCTCCAGATATTTTATTGACCTTTAAGCAGAATAAAATCTGTATTATCCTGTTTTATGCAGATCACCGTTTTAACTTGGACTAGTTTTGAAAGAATAACATTTTTTTAAATAATGTCTGTGTTTTAATTATTGGGAGACGACTTGTTTGTATAGAAACCTGCACCAACTACATCAATGGACTTCATCAATGGGAGACAACTTACCTTTTCAAATAGATAAAATTTGGGCTAAGCCAACCCTAGAGAAATGGAATTAATTGAGGCCACAACCAATACTACTTGAACTGACTTAAATATTTGAATTAGAGACAAGTTAAGTCAACTCAGGATTTTTAATTGTGTACACGTTGCGTCAACTAAACAGGATTATGAAATATTTTGTTTGGCCAACAAATTTCTCTAAAAGTTGAGTCAACTTAAAAAAGCTGTGCAACTTACTATTAAACTTGTTTACTTTGAGATGCCTTATTTTATTATTATTATAATTTTTTTTACAATGTACACAATGTGGGAACTTGTGACTGCGGGCCGATAGCCAGATGGTCCACACATCTTGCTCCTCCTCACTTGCCTGGGAAATCAGAAGTACTAGGCCTGCTCAGCACCATGGACAGCTCCACAGAGGCCGCTGAGAGTTAACGTGACATCCACCGTACAGTCCTGACCTCGCTCCAAGCCATTTCCACATGTCTGGAACATTAAAGAAGTTCAGACTATGAGAAAACCTTCTACCTTGATGGATTCCAGGTGACAAGAAAAGAAACATTAAAGTAACACCAACAAATAGAGTAAGCCAAGTATTCTTCTGTATTCACAAATACAGCTCTGTCTAAGAGACACAGCAACAAAACATGTTAATGACAGCATCATGGTAAAACTTATCCCTTTCCCCTTTTGGTTTGTAAATAATTCAGCAAATGAGACAGATATTCTTTTTCCGATACTTTATATTTATGAGCTAGCTATATTGTATATATTTATAACTAAGACACGAAATATAACACTTCAATTAAATCCAATTCAGTTTTTCTATAAAATGCATAAAAGTTCAAGTGGGCTGGATGTTTGCTTGAATAGGTTTCACTAATAATTCTGGAGTGTTTTACTTGACCTGATTTTTTTTGTTGTTGTTGTTTTTTGAGGGAAAATGAGAAAAAGGGGGTTTGATATGTGTGGGAACCTGTGCGAGAAAGGATATTAGCTTGGCTAGATGAGCTCGATTGTGGGTTGATGGTTATTTGAGATTTTAAGGTGGAGGAGGTGGGCAGGGTTGGGTGAAAAATAGAACATGTCTGCGCGTGTGTGTTAACTTTTTTTTTTTTTTTTTTTCCAATAGAGTCGCAGTGTTTAGTTGTGTAAAGTGTGGATTGGAGTTCATAGGAGTGTGTGTGTGTGTGTGAGAGAGAGAGAGAGAATTTGTGTGGGTGTAAAATGTAAGGGGAAGAGGCAGATTTGCTGGGTAATTGAGTGTTTAATCCCATCAAAGTCAGAGCTGTGCCGGCCGCCTTTCTGCCTAATCTGAGAGTAATTACATATCCCCCAGACCCCGCCTAAATACACACTCTCACACACTCCATTTGGAGACGCCTTCTTACAGCTTCTTGCACACTCACAACACTCACCCTTACATCTACAATGGCTTGCATAAGTATTCACCCCCCTTGAACATTTCTGCACTGCACAGTATTACAACCTGGGACTCTAATGGGATTATAAATCACGTATGTACAAAATATTTATGAGGTTTCAGTAAAAAAACAAAAAAACAATAATCAATATTTTGTAAAGTTAATTATAAATTTAAAAAAACATTATTTAACATAACATTTTTCTTTAAACATTTTACTGTATGTTTTATGGTCTTAAAATTCGTTCTGTAAATGTTCATGGATATTGCTATTAAAGTAAATATAAAATCCAGGGAAGACATACATGATATGTTTTTTTCTTCCTCATGAAAGCTGTGTTACAAAATAAACACAAGAAATAAAAAAAGTAAGACATTGTTCATCTATGAGGGGTGTTCAAGTCAAACCAAATTGTACAGAATAACCTTTAAAAAAAAAAAATAAAAAAAAAAATATATATATATATATATATATAATCCCTTTATTTTTCTATATAATCCCCAGCTACACTAATGCACTTATCCCGGTGTTTCACTAGTGCTTGGATACCATCAAGGTAGAAAGTTTTCTCAGTATGCCAGAGCCATGATCAGATCAGTCTGCCTGCTTCATGTCTGAAACGCTGGTCTCCCAGGAACTCCTTTAATGGCCTAAACATATGGAAATGAGTGAGGTCAGGACTGTACGGTTCCAGCGAGTTCCTGTAATGTGCAAGTAGTGTCAGTGAATGAAGGCATGTACAGTTCCTACAGACAGATGCATCTCTTTCGCAAGATTTTTAAAGATCAGGCATTCCACTCGCTGAATGTTCACTGGAAAGACTGCATTGGGCTCTGAGCCACCTCGACCTGGATAGTCAATTACAGACGTACTGCCTTCTTTAAAATGTTTCAGTACTTTATTGCAGCTAAGAGTCTCATCACTTTGGACCGTGTTGATCGACTGTACTGTATGCCTTCATTTACGTACAAGAAATTGCATCATGAGTCCTGCCAGGGTGCAACACTGCTAGTATATACAAAAGACTTAATAGACTGTAGAGATGCATTATTTTTACCACTATTCCATGATTAAAGGTAAGAAATAATCAAAGACGACAACAAAAGTAACACCAACAAATAGAGCAAGCCAAGTATTCTTCTGTATTCACAGATATAGCTCTGTCGAAGAGGTACAGCAACCCCTACAACGAAACATGTTAATGACAGCATCATGGTAAAACGGATCCCTTTCCCCTTATGGTTTGTAAATAATTCAACAAACCAGATTGATATATTCTTTTCCCTATACTATATTATTATGAGCTATAATGTACAGATTCATAACTAAGACACGAAATATAACATTCCAATTAAGTCCATTTCAGTTTCACTATAAAATGTGTAAAATTTCAAGTGTACTGGATGTTTGCTTGAATAGGTGTGCTGGTTGCAGGATCAAACGCCAGCACACACTTATCCTGGGGTGCAATGACCCAACATTGTCTGTGTTGTTGTGAGAAAGTTTCAGGAATGATCCCACACTGCTTTCTTTGGTCTTGTCAGTTCTTTCGCTTTTAGCAACACACACACACACACACACACACACACACACACAAACTCCCCACTTATCTCCACTTACGGAGCACTTCTGCACACTGAAGCCCACCTACACACAGTTGAGTGTCAACCTGAGCTGCCAGGTTGGCACATCAACCTTTACACTGAGGAGGAGAAATGAGGAGAACAGCCTGTGACCTGTATAACTGAGGGCCTCTTGATGATGGTGCTAAATCACCGCTGTACGCTCGGTCCTTTTGTAAATCAGAGTGAGAGGGCATTTTTTAAGAAAAGAGAAGATGCTAAAAGCCGAGTGCGAGCCCAATAAATTATTATATGCTAATGCTGATAGCTTTATTTCTGTATGCCGCCATCAGTCAAGCAGAATAAAAAGGCAAATAAAATGAAGTGGAAATGCAAGTGTGAGTATGTTTCAGAGAGAGAGAGAGAGTTTATGTTGGTGTGCTTGTTATTGTGCACTTAAAACAGTTTGTTTGTGAGGACGAAACCGTCTTTGTGGCTTCTGTCACGCCGTTGACGAGACCTCGGACTCCTCGCTATGACAGCGTTGTCGCCTTCAGCTGGCTCACGTACTGGTCTTGTCATTCCAATCTAAAACCTGAGACAGGGTGGAGGGTTAGCAGAGCTTAAAGAGAGAGGTCATGTCTAAAAAAAAGAGTTTTTTTTAAAGAGGGCATAGAGGAAGAGATGGTCTTTATGTGGACTTCTAACCGGAGGGTCGCTCCATGTCAAAATACCTATGGGATGTTGTTCCAGTGCTCGGTAACATCATGATAATATTCAGAGTGCAGTGTACTTCTTTAGGAATAGTAGATTAAGCAAAATATAAGGGTGTGAGATGATAATTTTTAATAGTTATTATATCAACGGCATGCTGGTGTAATTGTTAGCACTGTGGCCTCACACCTCCAGCGTCAAGAGTTCAAGTCCCACCTTGGGGACTATTTGCATGTTGGTAGGCTTCCTATGGGTACTCCCATTTCCTCCCACCATCCATAGACCTGCAGATTAGGCTAATTGAAAAATGGCCTTTATTGCATTTTGCCGTCAAACTGTTCAGTTTTAAAATCGTTGAGCATTTATGGAAGGATTCTCCAGTGTAAAAGCTTTTTAACTTTCACTAATAGTCGACTGTTCAAAGCACAGGACTTTATAATAACATAACGAGCTTTTTTATTTCAATCTTACTAAGTTCAAGGGGCAGAACAAGACATTGTAGCTTCTTTACGATGAACAGGAAATTGTTTCCCATTAAATGTAATGATAAATGGCTAAAACGTTCAGTGTTATCACTTACGACCCCAGTGCCTTTGGAATGTGTGTGGGTGTGTGGAGATTGCATGCTCTCCTCATGCTTGTTGGGTTCCCTCGGGGTAATCCAGTTTCCTCCCACAATCCAAAGACATGCAGTGTAGGCTGATTGGTGTAGAGCATCATTGGTTGTAAGAGTGCATTGTGCTTGGGCTCTGTGATGGGTTGGTTTATTGGTTTATTATTAAACTCAGCCAGGGTATACCCCGTCTTGCCCTGAGTCCTCTGGGATAGGCTTCTGGCTCCTGTGAGCCTACATAGGATAGACACTATAGACAATGGATAGGACAATGGTGGATCATTGACAAATTGCTATAAGAGAAATAAAACACTTTGAGACATGCTTTTATTGGAAAATAGTGCCAATAATTTGGTTTTCCACTGGGCTGGGTCACACTTCATCATCACAACCACTTAAGTTTTGTTGCTTGGGTTCTGTTTCTTGGGATCTAGTTGTAAATGTCATCCAGGTAAACCAATTGCTAAGGAAATGTTATTATTTAAAGGTGTTGGATTTAGTTTTTCATTTTTTCATTTATGGACCATACTGCTGTTTAAGGTCATGGTTATATTTCATACCTTTACACTTTACTAAGCAATGCTGCATCCTTCTACCCGGTTGTCAATGCTTGTAAAAAAAAATGTTGATCAAATCATAACCATACGCTTTTATTTCTGACTATAAACTCGTGTAAAGCTTATGTCTCAAAATAGTGCAGAGAAGTTTTAATCCGAGTAACCGTGACCCTGTTAGCAGCCCATGGATCGTCAGAGCGGAGCTGGAGTCATCACTGTGACACTGACATTTTCACACAGCGCTGCTTTATGAGACTGACAGGCCAGAGCTCTGCTATGACAGATTACAGTCAGCTCTCTCTCTCTCTCTCTCTCTCTCTCTCTCTCTCTTATTCTCTCTGTGTGTGTGTGTGTGTGTGTGTGTGGAGCCCATCTTACAGAAGCCTGGGATATTGCAGTGCTCCAGCACTGACAAGAGAGGCCCTACAGGGACTAAGAAGAAAACATGAAAGAAAATGGTGGGAAAATTACAGGAAATGGTGACTGATCACTGTGTGGTAGATTTCGCCGTTCGGCAAAAACCAGACAAAATAATATACATTGACGAGTCTAAATTATAAAAACATAAATATGTTGTCGCAAAAACTATTTAGGAATGTTTTTATTTAGTCTGTGATCTGATCTTTCTAGACGATGATGTTTAGGGAGCCAAAAAAAACTGCCTAAAGATGTGTAAGGAAAAAGCAGTACAGTACTTCCACTGGCTCGGGGCTCAGCTCTGCCCAGGAGTTCTGTATTTTTGTGAAGCAACTGTGGTGTAGTGGTTAGCATTCTGGGCTTGCACCTCCATGGTTGAGGTCTATGTGTATGGAGTTCGCTTGTTCTCCCTGTGCTTGGTGGGTTTCATCAGGGTACTCAGGTTTCCTCCCACAGTCCAAAGACATGCAGACTTGTGTGCCCTTCGATGGATTGGCACCTCACCTCGTGCCCAAAGTCTACTGAGAAAGGCTCTAGCTCCCCATGTCCCCGTGTGTGTGTGTGTGTGTGTTAATTCATGATAATATCCTCAATTTCATCTGTTTTATGTTGTAAAACAGGAGCTACATTTCTGGTCCCTGTCTTTTATAAAAGCGAACAATTGGCAGGGTAGCGATCAATGGCTAATGGTTAACCTAGCTTTCTTTGGCTCGTAGGGTGGCATGGGTGTACCAAAATTAATTCCACAGTCACGCACTGTACAGTCTGTGTACTAAGAATTTTTTAATGCAATGGGATGCTGCAGATTGGAAAACTGAACAAAGCTGTAATAAATATCAAGGCCAGGAAAAACATATGGCTCAGACTGTGGTTTTTCTCATTTCTCAGTGAAGCCAACTTTAATTGAGATACTGGGATGCGTGTAGCCTTGTGCTGGCATACCAGTCTCTACAAATCATTTTTTTTTTCACCACCATCTGCATCAGTAAATGACACTTGGCTTCCAAAAATTCATTAAGTATATTCTAGTTTTCTGGACAAAATTCACTCGTTGCTATGCAGACACTTTCATTGTCAGATTCAGTTAAAAAAGGAAGCCTGGCATGCTCACTGCATTACCTATGTAGATTGAAAAGCAGTGATTTAATCATCAGATTAATTATGAATCTGTTAATGTAGAAGTACCTGCCGTGCCCCTGTCTATACAAGGTTTGGTCCATTGGGTAATTGAAGCCATTGCCTTGGCTTATATTCTATACAGAAGGGAACCTTGCCTTGGGCATCTTCATCTCTTCTTCATACTTTTGGTAGTACTTGGAGGTTAAAGGAGGTCTGAGCAGGAGTTATCTTGGTGACACTACTGTATATAGGTTTCCAGATTAACATCATGAGGGTTTTATGGGTAACATTACTTTGAAAGTCATGTCAAGTTGATGTAGCATCATTTGATCACAATGTGACTTTAGGTGCACTAAATCAACTGGCCATGGTGGTTCATGTAGTTAGGTTTAACCTAACATTATATTAACAATGGATAAACACCAGGGTCCCCTGTCACTATGAACCATTATTGACCTTCTAGAGAACTTGAGAAGGGTTCAGGTAGAAATACTATTGATAAGAGGATTTTTCTTTTGCAAAATATCATATCACATGAAGTGCATGAAGGTATCCAGGTATTAAACTTCTGTCCCGGTGGTTATACTGGATAAAGTGGGCCATAGTGATTGCACATACAGTATGCTGCTGTTTCCACCCCAGTGCTGATTGAGTATATCATTTTATTGAGTAGTGTTTTATTCCTTGCCATGTTAGCTGTCTGAAACAATTCACCTTCATGCTAACAGAGGATCCCATTTCTTTCAGCACTCGCAGTCTTGTAAGTATTTTCTTTTCAAGTTCTGAGGGTTTTTTCTTTCTTGAAATATTGTATACTAGTCTGTATTTTCTAAGAAACCTTACACACATGAGTCCTCTCTGTTACACTGATATGTATATACAAACCGGATTCCAAAAAAGTTGGGACACTAAACAAATTGTGAATAAAAACTGAATGCAATGATGTGGA
>JAQMYG010000013.1:12114183-12126011 GCA_030014215.1 Clariallabes teugelsi
GTACATAACTCCACATGTGTTCATTCATAGTTTTGATGCCTTCAGTGAGAATCTACCAATGTAAATGGTCATGAAAACAGATAGATGAGAAGGTGTGTCCAAACTTTTGGCCTGTACTGTGTATATATATAAATTTATTTTAAAAATCAGACTTAAGTGCAATAGCTATGTACTGTAGTTGTATTTATTTATTTATTTTTGCTCCATACATTTTAGTATGTTGTGACGGCTTTTGGCTCGGGCGTTTTAATTAAATGTCACTCCGTAACCGTGCACAAAATTGTAGTGTGTGTGTTAGCTTTGTGTGTGTTCGGTTCATGTGGGAAGGCTGATTGTGCAACCACTCTTCTTGATTATGACTAGAGAGAGAGCGAGTTATGTGTAATCATGTTATCACTTTTTATGTTGTGTTATGTAAATAAAACGTCTGTAATCAGTGAGCCCACGCTTAACGAATGGTTCATTAAAAAAACTATGGATTAGCGCATGTGCGTGCGCGCGTGTGTGTTTGCTACAAGTATACCTTTTGGCTGATGGCATATTTCCCACAAATAAGTCACTTATCAGGCTGTATATGAGTGAACACACACACACACACACACACACACACACACACACACACACACACACACACTCACTGCTTATTACTGTATGACATTTTTGCTTACCCAGCTGCAGAGTTTTCACACTGTCCGTTCCTTCTTCGTCGACATGACTGTCACTTGTGTGTGTGTGTGTGTGTGTGTTGATTTCTAAGTGGGAATACAGTACATTATATTTTGACTTAAGGGCTCAGTCACAGTGCCATATAACACACTTTTTTGGCACACTGGAGTGTAGCAAGTCATCCAGGAATGTAATTTTTGCTTCGGCTGGCAGTGTTAGTAAGTTAGTACGCCGTGTCTGCTGATTTCATTCACTGTGCCAATGGGAAAGTGCATTGATTTATATACTGTATGTATAACATTGACCTATATATAATAAAGCTAGTAAAAGTAAATGAAGAGATAAATGAGACAAAGATGAGAGAGATGTCTTTTCATGTTTTTTAGGATAGGTGTGTTGGGGGGGGTAGTTTATTTCTTGTACTGAAATGTTATATCCACTTGCCAAAGCCATAAATAAAACGAGGCTAGAGTAAGAGTAAGGAGTGAAATAGAAAGATGAGGTTTAAGATGTCACTGCTCACCTTCTGCGCAAATGTTAATCTTCGAAAAGTCCTCATTAGCAATTAACGACGAGAAGTTCGATCCAAGAGAGATCTTATTCAGGGAGGATTTTTTTTTTGCCTCCGCTATATGTCAGGTCCTCAAAGGCTTGCTGGTGGACCCGGAATTAATGCACCATTAATGAATCTATGAACAATAACGCTCGATCACATTTCATGCTTGGTTATTAAACCGCTTTGCACCATGCGATGCTAATTCCTCAACTGGAGCTATTCCTGATCTCGCCACGCAGCAAGGCAAACTCTAATACAGACACACAAAGGGAGTGTAAAGGGTTTTTTTTTTCGTCTTGTTTTAATGTCTACAGTTAGAAATTCATCAAGAGCTCCACAAGGACACTTTTTTTTTTTAAAGCCCTCATGATCACATGCACGTTTTTTAAAAGGTCTTTTTTTTAGAGTTTAACTGAAGGATAATTGGCGTGTTACGAGCTTTTCTGTGTTTAATCAAAATGTTCTTTATTTTGCCACGTGTGACTGATTCATCCCATGTGTTAGCATATCAGAGAACGTGGACCAAACTTGGATAGAAATGAAATGGCATTTAATTAAAGCAGGTACTGCAAGGTTAACCTTTTGGCGTGTGGGTTTTTATTTGGGCGGGAAAAATCGCCCTGTCGTGGTGACACTCATATCATGTTCAGTGATGAAACTCGAATTATGTCATATCTGGGGGGCTTCATTCACCTTCATGTCTTATATATTACACGTCAAAGGTGCTAGTCATGTTTGAATCGCAATCTGTTATGAACAATACTGCAGCAAAATCTTTTTCATGCTATTGATTTACCAAAAAAATGACAAGATTTCTTATGAGGTAAGACGGTAAATTAATGTACTAGGTCAACTTGGGACTTTTGCTTGTGTAGAATAATAGAACACATGTTTAAGAGTTAAAAACATTTTATTTCTCTATATAATCCCCTCCTACATTAATGCACTTATTCCACTGTTTCACTAGTGCTTGGATACCATTAAGGTCAAGTTTTTTCAGTACATCTGAGCCATGATTAGACTGCCTGCTTCCTGTCTGAAATGCTGGCCTCCCAGGAACTCCTTTAACTCTTAGGTGTTGACAACATTGTCGACGAAGCCAATCACTTTTTTTCTCTTTGCAAGTGTTTTTGGAAATGAAACTATATTGTAGCAATCCGGAAAAAAATATATACACAAATGGTAGATTTGTTCCTAAATTCATGTAAAAAAAAAAAAAAAAAAACACGGATGTATGTCAGATATTTGTGCTGTGTAGTGTGTGTGTGTTTTTTTTTTTTTTTGTGCATAAGAACTGCCTTTCAATTAATGTTTCAGAAATTCATTTTTTGTTTCTCTCCCTGATTCCCTGTGAGGAATCTGTGTGTATAGGTGCGAACGAGTCCTGGTCAATGGGTCTTACATATTCATTGTGGATAAGTTGTGGATTATTCAATGAAACAGAGGCTCTGCTGAAAAAAAAACGTTTTACTTTACCCCAAATAAAAGTTCTTTCTGAGTGTCTTTCCAAGACTTTCATGAACTCAGTTCTGTGTTCAAAACAATCTGCCAGGTTTGTTCATTCTCAATTTTCCCTGATTATTATTATTTTTTGCTAGAGTTTGAAATATTTACATCAGGCCCTTAGGCCTCAGACTTCTAAGGGTTATAATTATTAATAGCTAGAACATTTAAAAATGACTTGGAGTGAGGTCAGGACTGTATGGGGGACTTGGCAATAATTCCCAGCCGAGATCCAGTAATGTGCAAGTGGTGCTGGTGAATGATTGTATGTACAGTTCTCACAGACAGATGCGTCTGTTCTGCAAGTTGGAGACAAGTTATCCAACGTTTTTCAAGGATCAGATGTTCCACTTGCTGAATGTTCACTGCTTGAGCCACCTCGGCCAGGATTGTCATTAACGAATGTATTGCGTTTGTTAAAGCATTTACACTGTTCAAATGTTTTTCTGCAGCTACAAAGCTCATCATCATCATCATCATCATCATACTGTGCTTGAAGTATTCTGTAAATGTCAAACAGTTTTAAGCCTTCATTCACCAGAAAATTCACCAAGTCCCAGTTTGTGAATAAGCGTAGACAATAATAGGAAATAACTAATTTCTGAGATGTGTTACAACACGAAATGTAATTGTATATGTATAAAAGTGCATTGTGGAATTCTTAAAGAATTAAAGTGATGATTGTCAAAAGATGACTGTATAAGAGAAATAAACCCCTTTAGGGTATGATATTAGAGGAAAACAATCTTCAAGGTGGTAGCTCAAGGTTCAATCTTACACTGCTGTAAATTTTATTTGGGCTAAATTAAGTTTGATTTAATAGTCTTTCAAGATTTTAAGATGTGTTTTCATTTATTGTGAATAATATCTTTCTGGCTGAAGACACGTAATTACCCAGCTATAACAAATTCACTAAATTCCACATTGTGCATTTTAAATAACAGCAGCATTACGCAGTTGATTTCTACTGTAGCTCTCCATTCCCCTCCATCACTTCACTTAAATCCATGACTGTAACCTGTGCATGTAGCCACTTGCGCACGACCGTCAGGTGATATTTCTTAATAAAGCTAAATGGCGGTCCTGAGAGGAGAAAGGTAGGAGCGACCCCGTGGCGGCCTGACTAGATTATTCAATAATCCCATTAGGGCAGAGCTCCAGTCAGCACCTCCACCTTCAGGCCCTACATAATCATAACAGATAGCTTTGTTTCAGACAAATACGCCCCTTACATTCCCACCTCCGGGGTCTCAGAATATGGAAAAGGCTGTAATCATAAAGCAGTGGATTTTACTTTTGTGAATGTGAAACTGATCTCTTTATCTGATTTTGAACAGGAGGTTTAATTCAAGAAAATGGCGATAACCTGTAGACACTTCACATTTTTTTGTGTGAATTGTCTGTTTGAAAACGAGAATCCTCCAAGACCAATATGCTTCTCCGTTTTTAGGCAGATGAGACAATGTGTTCTACGCTGCTGGTCAAGGATGTTCCATTTGGTGAAGTGGATAAGGAAATCACTGTAGAAGCAATACAATGGCTTCATGGTCTCCACTACAACTGCAGAGTATCTGAAAGACTATTATTACTTGCTATATGTATTGTATTCGGTTACGTAATTTTTCACTGGTTGAATTCTTATTATTCTTTTTAAATAAATAAAAAAAGGTAATTTACTGATTTTCAATTATAGGTTTTTTTCTCAGATACCAGATAATATCTATAAAAAAACTAATATGTTTGGTGTGTCTAAATATGTGTTTTATACATATATATATATAGTGTTTAAATATGTAGACATATATATATATATTTTTTTTTTTTCAGTCAAAGATTGTAAAAAAAAACCCCATATTTTTAGGTGGATATTATTTATAATAATTATAACGTATAATAGTTATATTATAATTATATAATATTATAATAATTATAAATATTATTATATGCCTTGTTTTTTCAGGAGTGACATTTTTTTCTGAACGCATTTTAAGAAGGAATAACAGATGTTCCATAATGTAGTGGACTAGAAAATATTTAATGTTATGTGATGTTAATTAAAAGTACATGTAAAGTACAGATACTTAAAAATGTATTTACGTCATTACTGTGCACCACTGTATACAAGATTCAAATATTTTAGATAAATATAAGCATAATAATTAGAGAAAATTATAGGACAATTTTTTTTGTCTCAGATATTGTAAAGGACAAGTTGACGATGTAAGAACAGATATAAAACAGATGAGAACAATCATGATACTGTATATTATGAAGCTCCAGCACCACCAAGTTGCCTCTATTGAGCCCTAGAGCAAGGGCGTTAACTCTATCTGCTCCAGGAGTGCTGTACCCTTGCTGACCTTGCACCCTGACCTCAGGAAGATGTGAAAACTCATTTCACTCTAATCTTAAGTCCATAATGGCAGTCAAAACACAGACTTAAATAATTGATGTTCAAAATTATATAAAGACTAGCATGGGTTAAAACCAAGAACATAAACACTGGGCAAGAAACAAGGCTTATAAATGGATGTTACTGTACCTGAAAAAGGCTAAAACACCAGAAACGCAAGTACAATAACTGATCAAGAACAAACATGAAATGGGTGAAAACAGTCATCATGTATTTGGAAGCTAAACCAAGGAGTTGGCAGGTGTAGTGATAGGACACAAACCAAAACAAAATGCACACGGCTACGGTATATAAACATTAACACGGAACACAAAAAGCCTGGGAAGCAGGGTTGTTCACAGTGATAGACTTAAAACGCACTTAAAAACAAAGGGAGAATGTGACAGAAAAATGTGCTGCTGAAAACATTGAGAGCTGGGAATTTTGAAAAGGAAAATGCATCATACAGTAGTACTGAATGTACAGTAAGTAGTCTGTTATGCACATGTATGAATGAGCAGCAGGATTCAGTCCAGAGCTACAGTCTTGATGTCTCTACAATATAATAGAAAAAAAAAAAAAATCAAAATCATTTTAGGACAGAAAAATTGGAGGCACTGTTCATCTCTTGGAGTGAATTCTTGTTTCAATTTTAAATCTAAGTGCATTTGCAAAACCCATCAAGCACCATGATGAAACTGGCTCTCATGAAGACCTTCCCAGGAAAGCAAGACCAAAACTTACCTGTGCTGCAGAGGAGAAGTTCATTTAGAGTTATCAGCCTTAAAATTCATCAATTACCAGCACCTCAGATTAGAGCCGTGTGACGGCAGGCCTACAGCCAGCACCTCTTACCATCTGCCATCCCATCGCTTGACCAAAGAGAAGAGATCACTGTGCATTCAGCACCTCGGCCAGCTCCGACATATCGCCTTAAATCACCATGGCTGGCAGCGGATTATTATCCACCGTCTGGTGTCATCGGTACCCCATAAAAGGAACGCCAAACCTTTAGTCTAGTGAGTAGTATGTTCTGGGTGCATGACTCACCGAGCTGCTCTCTCTTTTCTCTCCCATCGCACACACTCGGAGTGTTCCGGAGGTTCCCCGAACCGGGACAAACCACCGAGAAGGGGCCCTCGCCAAAGCTCAATCGCCTCTTTGGCTTCCTCATCTTCAGCCGACCAACCTCGACCGCCCGCTGCTATCACCAAAAGCCAGAGGATTGTATCCTTTGCACCAGCACACCTAATCCCCACTTCACCACCCCTCCTCACTGAGTGACTTATCCCTTTGCTTACTTTTTTTTTTTTTTTTTGGCTTTAATAAAAGTGCACATTACTCCTCATCCTCCTGTCCCCACATCTGTGTTCTTGGCAACAACTTGCAAACACTTTACAAGATGTTATGAAGGCTTTACAGAGTATATATAGCAGACATGTCAATATCAACTTTTCAAAGGAGATTATTGGATTTTTGGATGCCTTCAGCATTGTTTCACAATGTAGAAAGAAATAAAAATCATGAAAGTCCATGGAATTACTGTAGAAGCGAAGTCCAAACTTTTTGCCTGGGAGTGTAAGAATAGCAGATAATAGTGCTTGCCCAATGTAATAGGGCTTGCCCAATGTATCCTTATGGATATATTTTTAAATTAGCAACACAATATTGGCCTTTTTATTAAAATCAATTACAGAATAAAAACACATTGTATATTTTGCAACTTCATTAAATTCAGAGTGTAATCGACATTGTAAATGTATATCCCCAACATGCATTTTAAATGTAAGTCCCCAATTCCGAACACAGCCCCTGTTCAGGTGTCAGATTTATGGATCAATGGATCCTTTATATCTTTTATATCCTTCATCTCCTCTTTATTATTCTGTGGTCAAGCTATCCAAGTTCAACCATTTAATTTTTCATACATCTCAGGATGAGGAATATTACAAAGGTGAAAATTTGACTTCCCTCTATTATCTCTGTGATGATGGAGATGTAGTAAATGATTATAAGGTTTGATTCCCTTCCAAGAATTTTATTAGGAGGAACTGTAGGCACAATTTAACCAGAGGAACCAGAGTGGGCAACACAATGGGCAGAATTCTGTGGAGGAATTATTGTGAAAGGGGTAGTTATAACACAACTTCAAGTTAACAAAAATCACCAGTTGACTCACTAACATGACTTAAAATTATGACAGCAGTCTTTAGCTCTCCTCTTGATGCTCATTGGAATAAGCCTTTCTGGCAGTGGTCACATTACCAGCCTTTAGTGACTTAATTCTGATTTTCTTACCCTAATGTAACACAGGTTTGATTTTTATTAGGGCACTATGAGCACTATGACATCAGCCCTATGTTATCATAGTGTGTGATGGGCCCTATTGTTTTCGTAAGGAATTTTTTTCCCAACCATTTTGGGCTTTTTGGGGATCTTACCATGCTCATGCTGCCTGAGAGTCTGGGCCCCATAGCTCATACACACTTGAATGTATGCACACAAAGCTCGGTACACATTTAGAGCTCACTGAGTTGACAGGAAGTCAGTTATATTGTGTCATTTGACAAAATGCACCAGATGGAATTTGATATACTTCTCCATGGGAATTTATACCATTGCCACCAAACCGGGCCTACGTGATCTAAAGACATTGCTAATGCAAAATTCCAGAGGGATTTTTGATATCTCAAACGGGTCAGCTGAGGCATTGCCTTAAACTTATGCTGAAAAGTGGTTAATATGGACAATGGTGCGGGGTGCTTGGGCCCGCTCAGCGTTATTTTATTTTTAATTAATTAATTTATTTTTATGGCTGAGTAAATGCACAAATCTGATGCTTTTCAGATCAGAAACCAAATTGGTTTTGTATGTGGTTCTAGATTGGATAAATATCCGATATATGGTTATGTGACTTAACTGCTACCAATAGCTAATAAACCCACCTTTCTTCTGGACCACAACAACTACTGACCAATTGTGTGCCATCCTCCAGAGCGAAATCCCCAGGATATTTTTGATAAAATCTCCTCCATTGTAGGAACACATGCAGATTTGCACACTTCCTGGACATTTCCACTTATTTCCATTTAAACTCATCATTATATTGTCTTCTCATTGTATAGATAAGTTTTTTTTTAATATTTCTTATATATTTTTTGAAATATTTTTTAGATTTTGTTCTATTAATTTCTTGTTAACTGTTTTTACATTATTAAGGTCACTGGCGGTCGTTTAAGCATTTCACTGCATATCGTACTGTGTATGACTGTGTATGTGACAAATAAAATTTGAATTTGAAATGAATGAGTGTTTGAACGAACTCGTGGCATATTTTAACTCAAATAGCACGAGCCAAGACATATCGATGTGAGCATGAATGTCCGTTCAGAGGATAGATGCATCCACATTAGCGTCAGATAAAAGTCACTTGTAATTATGGATGTGAACGGTCATGACCCTCCAAATCTGATTCGACCAAAAAATAAATAAATAAATAAATAAAAATCAGATTTGAGCAATGTGGTTTGTAATGTGAACATAGCCTAGAAATGCTTATGTGGGTTTATGCCAATCATGACACAGACTCCATGAACAGTGTTCCTAGTACCAGTGTTTTTATTTGTTTCGGCACCGGTCGACACATCGTGTTCATCTAGTTTGTTGATATGTGCTTTATGAGAGTCCGTATTGATGCAAAATCGTTATTGTTTCATGCATTTCTGAGGCTTGTTTCCCCACGTTTCCAGTTTTCTGGCTCATGACTGTGACCGAGCTATCATCACTTGGTGTTGCCTCCGTTTATGGATTTAGCTTAATAAAACTCCTGCTGACTTTATGCACTTGCATCCTGCGTCATCTTGTCATACCATTTCTTTTGAAAATTTTCTTTTAAAATAATGTCACTTTTCTAGAGCGAAAAATGCACACTGGGCTCTCGACATGTCTCTTCTTTCTGTTGATATCTGCTTTGGTCCCCCCCTTCTACACATCCCTTTCTGAGAGCCTTCAGCTGCCGTCACAGATAATACAGAGGATTAAGTCTCTCCCACACTCCTCTATCTCCTTCTTTCGCTTTTATTCCACCATTTGCATAATCGAACAGTGGAGAGTGTTACCTGTGTCCGGTTAATATTGTATGCCTGTCAGTATGCTCAGTATCTCTCAGTCACACACGGATTCCTGCATATGATTATTAAAATAAAATAATACACTTCCTCTGGGCAGCGCGGTGCAGACTCTTTTATCTCTGTCTGTAACCTGGAAGAGCCTGTAAAAGTGCTGGGTTTGATTGATCAGGGGATGTGAAAATGCTCTGCCGAAAGAGAGAGAGAGAGAGAGAGAGAGAGAGAGAGAGAGAGAGAGCTAATCTACTGCTTTTCAACCTCAGGTCACCAACCTCACAGGTTGATGAGGATTTAAATTGTCTCATTAGTCTCGTCAATCAATATTGTGGGAGCTGCATATAATCTTGGACTGAGATGAACTAATAACACATTTTTGAGTTTAGTTTTGTGACTTGGCCTTTTTTTCTTTCCCTTCCTTCCTTTCATCTTCACATTAAAGTCTTCACATTAATAGAATCGCAGAATCTCAGACTTTAAGAACGTTTGTGCCGGAGTTCAGTTAGTTGCAGTTGAACTTTGTACGACCTAAAGTCGACGTAAAGTCAAAAGAAATTCCTTTTGAAAAATATTCCTAGGTAAAGATAATCTGATTTTACTTTAAAAGGACTTTTAATAAGTGTTTACCAGTCGTGCATTTAAGTCCGTCCTTATATTAATTGGTAATTTTGAGGTCAAACATTTAAATTATTATTATTTTTCCACCTTAACAGGTCTACAGTATGTGGTGTACAATATTACATAATAACTGCCATTAGAATCTCTCCAGCTATGCAAACTCAGCAGTTTTCACAGTGTTTTTAGTTTTTGAACATATTGCTAGAGATAATGTACTGTACACACACAGGTTGTTTAAAAAAAAAAAAAAAAACTAAACAGATCAACAGATTTTACTGCTCTCACACATTATATCCTTACACTGGCACTTGTCAAGAGGTGAGATATTAGGCAGTGAACAGTGCATTGATATACAAGGGGCATTCAAGTCAAACCGGGACTTTTGATTGTGCAGACTAACAGAATATGGTGAAGAGAGTAAAAACTACCTTTATTTCTCTGTATAATACCAGTTGGCTGCACAGTGCTTAGTGGTCCTGGGTTCGATTCCAACAGTGGGTCTGTGTACATGGAGTTTGCATGTTTTCCTTGTGCTTGCTGGGTTTCCTCCGGGTTCTCCAGTTTCCTCCCACAGTCCAAAAGACAGACAGATTAGGCTAATTGGCGTTCCCAATGTAACGCCAGTTACATGTGAATGCACATGTAAATGTTGACCGGAGGTCCCACAATAAGTATAATGGTCACCATTGGCCACCACCCCTCCACCCTTGGACTGCAGAGGTTCCTAGATGCATGGATGGATAATACCACTTATACTAATACACTTATCGTGTTGCAATTCACGAGTGCTTGGATACCATCAAAGTAAAAGTTTTCTCAATACGCCATCATTAATGTACATATACTATTAATTTTTCAATTTTGCAGTTTTTTTTTTTTTTGGTAAAGTATCATTTTAAACTCTTTCGTGTACATACAAGATGTGTTTGCAATTGTTTTAAACTTTTCCCAAGTGTAACAAAGTTCATCATTTATAAGATGCTCACAACAAAGCAAGATTTATGAGTGTTCAACTCACACAATGGCAATGCTACAGTGGCATACATCCCTAAGCTCTAATCCTATCCCTAAATTTCAGGTCTAGACACGTCTTGGAGGAGGACAATTAACCTGTTGTGCTCCTTTACAGATCTGAAGGCTATAAATGTTTATCTGGTTACTTCAGGGTAAACAATGTGAAATTATTGCGCTGATTATATGGTATGGACATATGGACGTTAAGGTCCTGCTCCTGTTTGAGCTGATGTAATTGCAGCTATGAATAATGCATTTCATAGGATGTTATGTTATAGGATTTATAAGTTGTGATTTTTTTAAAAAGAAAGAAAACTTGAGCGTTTTATAAATTGGCAGAACAATATACAATATCTTTATTTAAGGATTTTATGTTGCTTTTATTACATCTATAAAAAAAATCTTGTTTTTTTATAACACTGTAAGCAATCGTGAATCAGTATTGTACTTTTCAATGTCGCATAATGCTTTAGGGGTTAGCACTATCATCTCGCACCTCCAATGTTGGGGGTTTGAATCTCGTCTCCAGTCTTTGTCGCTAGTTTCCATGCTCTCCCATTGCTTGGCTTGGGTTACTGTGGGTACTCTGGCTTCCCATGCAAACCAAAAGACCGACATTGTAGTTGATTGGGGTTTTCAGCATGCCTGCGGTGTGCTTGTGCCTGTAGCCTGCTGGAGTTTGGGGCCCTCAACAAGATAACTTCCCCTACGACAATGACCGCTGAGGTGAGCTTCATTTTTCCTGTTTTTTTCTGCTGCCACTATCAAGGGGTCACCAAAGTGAAGCATCACTGGATAGATTGTGTGAAAATCTTGAAAATCCTGCCAAAAATGTACACTTCAAAAATTTATGTTTTTTTTCCCCTGCTAATCTATACATATGTATAATAACACTGTAAAGTAGGAGTGTCTGTACATTGGAGAAAAAATTGGGGGGGGGGGGGGGGGGGGGGTG
>JAQMYG010000013.1:12144114-12154646 GCA_030014215.1 Clariallabes teugelsi
GTGCCCTGACTGCCCAACCCAACACCAGCACCAAATCACCAACATCCAGCTCTTCAACAAACTTCTAGCTATTAAAACAAGCTGGTTAGTTATCCATTAACCTTTTTTGTATTTCGCATACAGAATCAAAAAAGATCTACTGAACCTAATTAATTACCACTCTGTTTCTTACAGAGGTTTGACTATATTTTTCCTTAAAATAAAAAATAACAAAAATCTTTTAAAAAAAATTATATATACAGTCATGGCCCAAAATATCGGCACCCTTGCAATTCTGTCTGAAAATACAGAGAAGAAAAGTCAAATCTGATACAATTCTACACAGAACGCAGGAAATTATTGGCACCCATAACTTAATATTTGGTAGCACCCCCTTAAGAAAAAATAAGATTCATTTAGATTTGAAGGATGCCTTCTCCACAGTTGTTCTATGGGATTCAGATCTGGATTCATTGCTGGCTCTCCAGCGTTTTGTTTGTAACCATTTCTGGTTGCTTTTTGAAGTGTTTTTCCAGTCATTGTCCTGCTAGAAGACCCATGACCTCTGGTGGAGATGCAGCTTTCTGAGACTGGCCACTATATTGTGCCCCAAAAGTCTTTCGTAATCATCAGATTTCATGAAATTATTCACATAGTCAAGGCATCCAGTGCCAGAGGCAGCGACGCAACCCCAAAACATGTTTGAACCTCCACCATGTTTGACTGTAGAGATTGTCATCTTTCCTTTAAATGCCTCATTTCTTTTTCAGTAAACAGTGCCACGATGTCCTTTACAAATAAGCTCTACTTTTGTCTCATCTGTCCACAGTACGTTCTCCCAGAAGGATTGTGGTTTTGTCAGATAAGTTTTGGCAAACTTCAGTTTTGCTTTTTTTTATGCCTTTGTGTTATCAGTGGTGTTCTCCCGGGTCTCCTACCATAGCGCCCCTTATCATTCAGGTGGCGACGGATAGTGCGAGATGACACTGTTGTACCCTGTGTCTGCAGATCAGCTTGAATTTGTTTGGATGTTAATCAGGGTTCTTCATCCACCATTTACAGTGGACACAGGAGCATTAAGATCTCTGGAGATGGACTTGTAGCATTGAGATTGTCCATGCTTTTCCACAATGTTTTCTCTCAAATCCTCAGAAAGCTCACAGATTGCCCACACCTGTTACTTGCCACAGGTGTATCGAAATACAAATTACAAATGCATCACATGCTTGAAAAGCAATGATTTCTAGCAATTCTAGATTTCTATTATTATTTCTTTTTTTTTTATTTTTATTTTTTTTTTACAATTTTGTCTGGTTTTTTTTTTTGCTATTCCATCATGTTAATACCAAAACATTTGCAATTGGAACAATTTTATAAAATAATTGTTGCATTTTCTCACAGAATTGCAAAGGTACCGATATTTGTGTTCATAACTCTGGAGAAAAAAAAATAAGAGAGCACTGCAATTTACTCCAGAAAACTTCTGGATTGTCATCAAGAGGAAGATGGATGGTCACAAACCATCAAGCAAAGCTGAACGCATGAAAGCTGAAATTCCACCAAATACTGATTGCTTAATGTTATATGCGATTTGCAATTTGCAGTATATTCAGCCTAAATTTTATAATATTATATTTAATATATGTTTGTTCGTTTGTTGTCAGTGATCAGATTTGTGTATGAGGCACTTGTGCCAGACGTACAGGAACAAGTGGGTGTGAATGGAAACGCTGTGTTGGACAAACATAGAAGGTCAAACATAGAAGGCCTTCAGGTTTTGCTGTTTCCTTTAGCTACTGTACATGGATACAGTACCTTACGTAACAAACATTTACACACAATTTTTACATTTTTTCTTTCTTTATTTTATCTCAAATGTTGGTCTTTTTTCTTTAATCCTTCTTTGTTTGTTCTTCAGTTGTATTGGTAATTCTGGAGTTTTGACACCACTTGTCATAACCATAAACTAATTAACAAGAACGCTTAAAAAATAAACACGTAAAAAAATTAAAAAGCGTGACAGATTGATGTGTCTTTATAATCTGTCTTGGCTTATAATACTTTATTTTGTCACTGGAAAATAGCAGTTGGCAACATCAAAAATGTGCTAATGAGAGTCCTGAAAAACATCATGCTGAATGCTGTATTCCCCCGCCTTATTTGCTTGATTGACAAGTGCATTTTGGATACACCTCATCTGATACCATGAAGGCCTTCTAATTTCTGCTATACACTTTACTGTTGAACAATTAATATTTTTAAATAGATTTTTATTGATTGCAGTTAAATGCACAGTGTTGAAGCTCATATCTGCCACTACATACAGTACCTCACTATAGCTTCAGAAGCACTGCATGTCATCAGACAAAGCAGGCAACTGTTTAGGGCCCCAGTCCAGTAGGGGGCCCTCAAGGGCTGATAACCGTACTTATATGGTGATGAATGCTGGTTAAAGAGGCCATTTGCAAATCTTTTGTCTAGGACTGCAACAGAGATCAGAATCAATGGCATTGCTGGATGCAGCATCTGCAGTCATAAATACACTGGCTCATGGAAAACCATGTCCATATAAAATAGCATTCAAAAAACAAGTGGGATTGGATATTGGCATGTGCACCGAATGTGTACTGGCTATAATGGAATTCGCTAGTGCAAGACATTTACTCACTCACTCACTCACCCATCTTTTATACCGCTATATCCTGTATTCAGGGTCACGGGGACCTGGAGCCTACAGTATCCCAGGAGGCTTAGGGCACAAGGCGGGGTACACCCTGGACAGGATGCCAATCCATCACAGGGCACACACACATACACTCACACACTACGGGCAATTGGGGAACGCCAACTAGCATAATCTACATGTACTTGGACTATGGGAGGAACTTGGAGTACCCGGAGGAAACCCACAAAGCACAGGGAGAACATGCAAACTCGATGCACACAGAGACGGGAATCAAGTCTGGCCGGGAATCGAACTCGGACCCTGTAGGTGCAAGGCGATAGTGCTAACCACTACACCGCAAGACATTTATTTACATTTTATATTGATTAAAAGAACAACAAGAATAAAAATGTTGGCGGTACTCTTTCAGGGGCAGCGAGATTGAAAAAGAAGTTTAATAACATAGTCTTATGCAATGTGCATTTGACAGTGCAATTGCCTTTAGCAAGTCAGAATTAATTTCACTTATCTGTACTTTACTTACATAGTTGATTAGAGAATATTTTTTACTTGCACTCCACTACAACCTACAGCAAATATTTATACTTTTACTTAACTACATTGCTGCATGGTGTTGTGTTACCTGATGTCAGTGTTGTGTAGTACTTTACATTACATTTACATTTAGGCATTTGGCAGACGCTCTTATCCAGAGCGACTTACATTTTTTTTCATCTCATTACACATCTGAGCAGTTGAGGGTTAAGGGCCTTGCTCAAGGGCCCAACAGTGGCAACTTGGTGGTTGTGGGGTTTGAACCTGGGATCTTCCGAACCGTAGTCCAATGCCTTAACCACTGAGCTACCCCTTGAAGCGGAAGTTTTGCCACCTGCTGACTATTATGCGTAATTCTGTGTCTCTTTCCCCTGAGACATGTCTAATAATGTAACAGGTGTTTGAAATCAGAAATGAAGCTGGTTGCAGACATTGTTTTTTTTAGGATGAGCACTTTTGTTCTTTTACTCGGGTACACAAGTAAATGGAGGACCTCTACTTTTACTTGACCACTATTTGCCCTGGGGAATTTAGAGAATTTTTACTTTTACTCAGGATTTGAGTACTTTTTCCACCTTTGCATTTAATTGGCAATTTTGACAATAGAAGCCTATTGACTAGACTGAACAACTACTGGAAATGGTCTACCAGCCAAAATGTCTCTGTGTGCAGTTTGACAGCAAAACAAGATAAATGCCATTTTTAGACACTCACTCATTGGGTAATTATTGTCCATAGATGTGCATGGTTGTCTATAATGAAACATCTTTGATTGAAAATTGTTATATTGCATTTACTTCCTTTAGAAGTTTTGACCTATGACTATGACTTTTGCTACATTTGGGAGACATGATGCAAGATGAAAGGTAAGGGATTAAATTAAGGCTTGCTTTCAGCTCCTAAAAACCAAAAAGCATGGGTTTTTTATCTCATTTAGCAATTTCCAGCTCAGCTAGTTGGCATTCGATGAGATGATAAGCCGGATGCCATTGACTGCTGTGTTAGCATAAAAGTTGAAAAAAAAAAAAAAGATGGTACATTTGAGTGCACAGATGAGGAGGTGCGAGTGAGAGAGAGAGAGAGAGAGACCGCTAAAGATGTTTTCTCACTTGGCTCAAATGCCACAATCAATTTTGGGCTTGTTTGAAGGAGGAACTTCTAATTATCGGTTTGCTTTCACATCCAAGAATTCCTTCCAAACCATAAATTGATTAGTCAGTTCCATGCATCATGTTTATGAATGCAAGTTTTCAAAATGTTAACCACTAGGTTCATTCATTTCTTATTTCCTTTTGGTTCAAACAATGAGGTGGTGAAGAACAGCGCTTTCTTTCACCATCATGAATCATGAAACAGGAAGTTACAAGTCAAAAAGAACTAATCAGGTTACTTGGCAACCAGTGCCAAGAGTGGATAGCTTCCACATCTGATGTAGACTGCACCACAGTTTGATGTAAGCAAAGAGGACCAGGGATCAGTACCCTGGACTATTTGAAGACTATATTCAGTCTTTGGAAAATGGAACAAATGTGGATGGGAACAACAGTTCTTGAGCCGAAATAAAATGCATGTGTGAAAATAATTGAAAAGACTAAAACATATTAGGTATAGGTTATTTAGGTACATGAGTAGCGAGAGCACTTGGACCACCATGGGAACATCATCATAAAGCATTGTGAGTAATGTAGGAAACAATTAGCTACAGTAAAAATAGACTAAAAACACTACCTTACATATGAAAGACTTTTTTTTTTTTTCATTTCAGAAGGGTTGAGCTATGTTTAATATTGAAAGTTAGAGCATTGCCATGAGAAATTGCAGGATATGGACTATATAGCTGTGTGGCCATAAGAAAGCCACTTGTTAATGAGAGCAATCAAGAAAATCAGACGGGCTACAATTTGCTAAGGAGAAAAATTAATGGAATTTGGATTGATGTAAAAAGGTTATGTGGTCTTACAGTATGAGTTCAGATTAACCTTATTCCAGAGCGATTGATGCATCAGGGTAAGAATGGAAGCGCATAAAGCAATGTACCCATCACGTACTTTATAGTGCCCACTGTATAATCTCAGTTTTTTGGCACAGTCATATTCCAGGACTCTATTTGTTAAATGGTGGTTCTGGGAACATGAAGAATCATTTTCACACATGAACTGCTTAACACATTGTGTGCTATAATCAAAGCTAAAGGTGATTGAATGAAATCTTAGAGTGTGTGACTTTTGTTGGCCGGAGAGTTTTCCTAACAGGAAAGAGTGACTGATACTATGGCAGTGATGACAAGCTTTCCATTTGATAGATCTCCTCTACGTCCAGTCAAAACACGTTGAAGTGTAAGATGAGAAAAGATCGGTTTCCATCAGTGGCTCCTGCAGTGAGAGAAAGAAAGATGACCACGCTGGTGATTGATGAATCTTTTGGCTTTTTTTTCTCTAGCTTTCATACTCTCTATCTCTCTCATCCTTCTTGCTCTTTCCCTTTTTTGCTCATGTCCCCCTACCCTCATCGTGAGCTCTCCAAATGCACTGAAGATCCGTCTTGTGTCTGACCATCTGCTTGGCGCTGTCTCCAGTGCGCCAAATGGAACGAGTGAATGAACTGGGCGGGATGGAAACGGAAGGAAGTTCGAGAATGAAAGAGAAGGGAAAGGAGAGAGTTCTGACGCAATGGAGGGAAGGGTGTGGGGAGTGATTGAAGGCCTGGGGAGAAAGGGGACTGCATTAAAAAAGTTTTCCTACTTGTTCAATCCTCAATCCTGTTTAAATATTTAGCATGTAATTAAAAGGTGAAGGAACGAGTGCCTGTGAGGCTGAAGGCTGATTTAGTCCATATTGACTGGAGCTAAACAAAGCAGAGACGTGTCTTGCTCTGAGGGACTGACATGTCAGCAGGACAAGATCTATATACCTGTTTGCATCTGTGCTGGCGACCCTTAGGCCTCCCACTGTCACATCCGCCGAAGATTGACTGACCTACTAAAGCAGAGGTGTGGGTTTCTGAGCGTGTACATAAATGTGAATGTATTTGGCTGTGTCTTAATTTGTTTCCAGTGAATTGCCGCACTGTGCGAGGACTTGGGCGACAAGAGATGGATGGGTGTTAATCCACATCTCCTCTGAGCCACAGTGAAGGCTGTGTGACTGAGTGAGTCTCATTAGCTCTTATAATTTCTGCCTCATGTGCCCTTACAGAAAAGTCACCAAATCTTGTGGTTTTAAACACTGCTTTTAAACAAATGCTATGTTCCAGACACATATTGCAGTTTTTAGATGTGATTTTATATTTTTCATGTTGTACACCTGATTGTAAATTTTTATGAATCTTTTCTTTTTACTGGTTAATTAATTACGTTTTGCATATGATTCATTTTCATGTATAGCGTGATATAAAACAAACAAATAACTAAAATTACAGCCAAAAAGCTATTTAACATTCAAATCATCTGCCGCCAGTTGTGGATATTATTTTATTCTTTAAAAATGAAATCTTGCAGTGAAAACATTTTGGTCAGGACTGTTGATATATATGGAAAGAAGTGGTCCTAAGATTAACCCCTGGGGCACACCTTTAGATACATTAAGGGGACTAGAGGTGATATCTCCCACCTGCATACAGTGAGATCTACATATTTCCACATGTTAAACTTAACAATATTTTATACGTACATTATCACACATTAATTTTATAAACAATTATTTTATAATTCATATGCTATATGACTTAAGTGATCTATTTTCATATATTTCTTTTCACAAAGTTCATTTACTTTTTACAGGTTTTTTTTTCACAATTAATTAGATTTGACATATGGCTTTTTTCCACAAGATGTGTATTTTGTCCATGATTCCCTTATTTTAATTTTAAGCTTGAGATCAATGAGGTTTTCATGCATCAATAATGAGGAACTTTTCCAATAATTATCAGTGGTGTAGTAATTCCACTTTTAGTTTACTGAACAATGGACTATGTTGAACATTCTGAATATGCTAAACACAAAGACTATATTAACTGCTCTGAGTACATTAAACCCTAAGACTATGTTCAGTGTGACAGATTTGAATGTTAAACACTATGTACTGTAGAATATTAACTACACTGAGAGGTGATTATGTTGTAAGGTGATTATGTTCAAAGCTGACTACTGTATGTTGAACACTAGGACTATGATGAACATTGAATTCTAAGACTGTTGGACACTGACTACTGTACATTGATTGCTGAATGCTGACTGTGTTGAATACTAAGACTATGCTGAACACTGTCTTTGTTGAATCCTCACTCTGTATAACCTTGTCGATAATAAATACTAGGATACTAGGACTATGTTGATCGCTGACTCTAATGAATGCTAGGATGCTAGGACTATGCTGAACGCTGAGTATGTTAAACACTGTCTATGATAAATGCTAGGACTGCAATGAATGCTGAGAATCTTGAACTCTGGCTATGTTGAATGCTTGCTACATCAAGTGCTGGCTATGTTGAACATCGGCTATGTTGAACACTGACCTTTTTAAACACTGAGTATGTTGAACCCTGACTTTAATGAATGCTAGGATGCTAGGAATATGATGAATGCTGAGTATTTTGATCACTGAGTATGTTGAATGCTGACTATAATAAATGCTAGGACTATGATGAATGCTGAGTATCTTGAATGCTGGCAATGTTAAACACTGACTATGATGAATGCTGAGAATCTTGAATGCTTGTTATGTGGAATGCTGGCTACATTGAACGCTGACTATGATGAATGCTGAGTATCTTGAATGCTGACTATGTTGAACACTGACTTTGCTGAACACTGGCTATGTCGAACGCTGACTTTGCTGAACACTGACTACCTGTATGTCGAATCCTGATTTTACTGAACATTGGCTATGTTGAATGCTAAATATTTTTAATGCTAAAAATACATTGAACACTGACTATTTAGAATGCTGACTATGTTGAACACCATGGGAATGGTGACTACATTAACTGGTAAGACTATGTTGAAAGAGGGCTATGATGAATGCTGACTGAATTGAACATTAACAATGTCAGTTTGTATGATACCACCTTTTAATTCTGTGTATGTTTATCAGTTATGCACTGCTTATATTTATTCAGCCACCACAGTAGAAATAAAAAAAATATTATTTTGTTCCTCCCAAGGAAACGCATCCAGAAAGGACAAATGGTCAGATGCTTGGACACCTTTACAGTAGCTATGCCCTGTGCGACCTCGTCTCTAGAAGCTATTATAACAAGCAATATTAAACCAAAGTGTAACTGAGTATGATGTGAGTAGAGACCACATTCCTATTTAGACGCTTCTTCGCTTCCATGCGAATTTTGTTGAACTAAACGTTGCGTTTCAATAGAATTTATTTATTTTCATATTATTTTTTCAATTTCTGTTTTTTCACATGTGATTTCTTTCTTATTCAAATGGATACTCTTTTCCTAGAAAGTGTGAACACTTTTTGGAATAAACCAATTAGTGTTACAACCTTTATCTGCATATTTGGACAGCCAACTATATTTAAAAAAAAAAAAAAAAAAAAAGGTCATGGTACAAAATTGCTCTCTCCCTACTCTTTAAAGTTAAATGTCAGTTTTAATCACACATTTGGAAGACGGAACAAAATTTTGCTTGACATTTTCAAACGTGTTCATTTTTTAATGTGGAAAAAAAGGAAGTAAGAAATGCCTATAAATGTATAATGTAGGTCTCCAAAAGACATCACCTTTTTGGAAAAATGGATCGAAAAGGATATTTCTTCAATATATAGTATATCTGCTTTTTGTTTAGAACTAAAGTAGTAGAGAAATATGTAATTATGGTTTATAAGTAATTATAAAATGAAGTTATTAAATAATTAGTCACCAACAGAATTCACCCCAAACTCCACTTCCCACAATACACTGCAGTCTACAGACATCGACACCATGGACAGCACAAAACTCCCATGATCCCAAATACTGCTCACGCACACCTGATCCCAATTCCACTCGCACCCTATATAATCAGACTTTGCAAAGTCATGCTTTTATCTGAACTGAACTTTTTTTTTATGTGGATTTGCCTGCGACATTCTGTTTGCTGTTTGGCTGACCTGTATTGGTTTTTTTAATCTGCCCTGCATCTTGGATTTGTTTGCTTGTGGCAGTTTTATTAAAAATAATAAAATAAAAAAATACTAGCTTGCATGTGCATTCAGCTCAGCCTCTCTGCAGTGCTTAGAAATGTTTAATTTATTAATTTATTTATTTTTAAAACTTGTATTTTTAAAAATATGTTCCTGAACCTTTTTCCTTTTTTTCCCAATTGTAAAACATTCATTAGAGTTAAATTACATACATCCTCTGGTATTGTCTTTGGAAAGTAGGGTCTTAAAAGTAGGTTATTACTATTTATTTATTTGGTCGAGGGTTTGAAACCATCTTCAGGTCAGTGTGCATGGAGTTTGCATGTTCTCCCTGTGCTTGGTGGGTTTCCTCCTGGTACTCTGGTTTCCTCCCACAGTCCAAAGATAAGCAGATTAGGCTTAGTGCCATTTTTAAATTTTCTGTAGTTTGTAAAATAGTGTTTTTGCCCTGTGATGGACTGGCACCCATCCATAGTGTTCTCCACCTTGTGCCCAGACTTCCCTTGGATAGGATCCTGGGCTCCCGTGACCCTATACAAGTGGTATAGAGAATGGGTGAGAGTAATACTGGCGTCTTTTCATACAGGGTTGTTCAAAGTATGAAGTATTTTTTAAAAACATTTTAAGAATTTTTTTTTGAAGTACCGCTGATTATTCCAAAGCTTGTACAAAGTACCCCCTTACTGCTTCCACAGCATTTAAGAGGGCAAGTTGCAGCCAGGTGCTGCTAATCATCAGCTCTTAATTAACAGATCATCAGAAGGGGTGCTGAGATTTTGGCAGTTTTTTGGTCTGGAGTATTCAGGTGTGTGTTAACACAATGCCAAGCAGGATAGACATAAGCAGTGGTCTTAGAGAAGCAATTATTGTTGCCCATTTAAATTTCCAAACAATTTGGAGTTCAACATTCTACAGTGAGAAAGATTATTCACAAGCTGAAGCATTCAAGTCAGTTGACAATTTTTCAAGAAATAGAAGTCGCAGTACATTCATCGCAAGTTAGGCCTTGTTCGCACGGGTGTTAAAATCGAGCGTTTTTCTGACGTTCGTAGCGTCCGGTGAGCGCGGATGAAGCGCCAAGGGTTTTCTACACATAGGAGTCAATGAGAGTGTTCACATGGGCTTTGGTGACGTGCGTTTGTCCGGCTGCACGTTTATACGGCGTCAAAAAAACGTTGCATGCAGCTTTTTCTTGC
>JAQMYG010000013.1:12178268-12196070 GCA_030014215.1 Clariallabes teugelsi
TACTTTAAACAAAACATACTTAAGTAAAAGTAAAATTACAGATTTTAAAAACTACTTTAAAAAGTAGAAGTACACAATAAATCTACTCAATTACAGTAATGTGAGTAAATGTAATTCATTACTTTCCACCTCTGTGTATAGCAACCACAAATGCTCTCTAGGTAGGTTAAACTCTGCATTAATACTCATTCAGGTCAATTCATTGATCGGGAACATGAGATCTAGTTGAACTAAAATTGAGGCTATAAATAAAAGTCATGGGTCTTGAAGGCTTAAAATTATAGCTTCAGCTCCGACTGTTACACATCATCGACATTGGTGTCTCCTCCTAAAAATATTAATTAAAAATTCCCCTTATAGAAAACCTCACCATATCAGAGAGGGTACATTATTATAATTCTATTAACGTGTAATTTAAAGCTTACAGTCAGCACCATGGACAGAGCTGCTGACCAATCGGAATCCAGCATTAGGAGTAGTAGTGCTGATACTTCTACTGCTCTTATTTAATTAGGATGAGAACATGTACAGACACACATACACACACACACACACACACACACACACATTTTGGAGTCTCCAGTATCAGTGCTCATTATTAATTTCAGGGATGTCTGCTCTTGGCCTCTTGTTCTAATTACAGACACCGAGGCAGCTTCACTCTGCTACCAGATCTAATTGCTTTGGCAGACCTTGACTGATGTTCCTCTTTCACTGCAGCATAATGCTCCTGTAGAACAGCATCGAGCTGTGAAAAGAACAAGGCCAGGAGAACACAGTGAAATTAGATCACGAGGGCTGAGTAGTTTCACTTTTTATCTGGATATTTATGCACAAAGTTACCAGGTGTGTGAGTGTGAGTAGAAATGGGAAACATTCTGATTGGCACATTAAGAAGAATTTTTTTTTAAATATATCCATTTTTAAACATTTTTATTCACTCACTCATCATCTATACTGCTTTATGCAAGGTCAGTGGGGAGAGGGAAGGCCGGAGGACTTGGAGCCTGTTCCAGGAGACTTGGTGCATGAAGTGGGATACACCGTGCCAATCCATCACAGGGCACACATATACACATATTCATTCACACACTACGGGCAATTTGGGAATGCCAATTAGCCTAATCTGCATGTCCATGGACTGTGGGAGGAAACCCACCAAGCACGGGAGGAATATGCAAACTCCATGCACGCAGAGGCGTGAATCGAACCTGGCCGGGAATCGAACCCGGACCCTGGAAGTGCAAGGGGACAGTGCTAACCACTAAGCCACGGTGCCACCTACTGAGATTATAAAAAAAATAACAGGTTAGAATTCTAGTGTTTCTAGTCTTTTATCTTCCGAGGAGAACCTAGTAATCTATTCCCAGTGGAATTTTTTTGTTGTTGTCAAAACTAAAAGCGGTGACTTTTTAGAGAGGCAAAGATTTTTGCCTTAGACATTGGGACAACTTTGATATGTTAGGTTGCTTTTCAAAAATTAAACTTTGATGAACTGATGTCTGAACAACTTTGGCTATGTGACTATGAGATAACGTTGAACAAATGCCCCTAACACAAAAACAGAATTCAAACTGTGATCGCTGCAGTGAGAGCACTGCATATGTACTTACTATTGGACCACTAGGGAACATCCTGTTGATGCTAGCACAGTAAATGCATGTACATTAAATTAAAGTTCAGCCTTTGTCCATCACTTCGTCTACTGCACAGTCAAATTCTTTGCTAAGCACCAAAGACATTCAAAACATTGCTTATTGCTATTTTTTGTGACAAAAAATATTTTAAAGTCAGACAGGTTATAACTACACATCAATCTGTCACTCTCAGTTACTCACACACTTTTATTTCTTTAATTGACGGATTCATTGTGTGCTTGTTAATTAGTGTGTGTTCATAACAACTGCTGTCAAAACTTTACCAATAATGGATATAATTGAACATGCACAAAAGAACAGACGGAGTACAAATACATTTGATTCTCACCACAACCATGCAACAGTGTTATACACCGGTCAGCCATAACATACTACCATAACCAACCAAGTGAATTGATTCTATAACTTTGATTATCATTTATATACCAGTAAAATGGTGGCAGGATCACTAAGGCTCAACCATGCCCATGGGGACCAAAGGACAAAGCATCACGCTCAATCCCAAACACTCACATTGTGCACAGGGCTTAGCAGATGAAGAGTTCAAGGTTGTTACTGAGGCCTTCAAATTCCCCAGATCCCAATCTGATTTATGACAAACAAGTCCTATCCACGGAAGTCTCACTCCACGACCCACAGCATTCATAGGATTCACAGCATGGTGGATGTCCTGGTGCCCGGCACCATTGCACACCAAAACAAGGTCTTGCCCCAAAGGGTTGGTTTTAATGTCAATGATTTTAAAGTTATAGCTGATCGGTGTATAGGGTGAGTTTTGTTTTGAGAGATACAGTAACTGTTTAACCCCATACCCAATTTTTGGTCCACAGTTTGGTCATTAATAAAGTATTTCCTCTGAGACATCATTATAAACCAATGCTCATGTTGCAAGGCGGAAGGTACACAAGAACTCACAGGTGACAAGGATTGGCTAGTACTGCTTCGTTGTTGTTGTTGTGGTTTGCTTTTTTTTTCTGTTAGCTGCTATAGATCGCCACACATCTCTCAATCTGCAAATTTGATTTCGCACAGGTTTAATGCAGGAGGCACTTCCTGATGCACCCGTCCTTATTTTGATCCAGGGTTGGGACCAGCATTGAGAGTGCACTTTGAGCGCTGAGAGTGCTTTGGCACCCCAGTCGAACCACAGTCAAACAGGCAGATATACTCCATCTGTACTAACCTGATATTGGATTGTAGGAGTAAATTATTAGGAAAATGCTATTAATGGTGTACAATATCAGACTTGTATACAATACCAGTATCAAAACTGCCATATGCTCAAATAACTTGGCTCTTGACCCAGTGCTTGTGTGTTAACCTCGTGTCAATAAAGTGTCAAAACACTTCCATCCGTTCTGTTAATCCACACCAGCAGGGGGTATTTTCTTGTCAGGCCCTTGATTGAGAAATGTTATGTTTCCTAATTTATTTACACCGGATGGGGAGATCGAGATTGGCATTTCCATCAGGTGTGTGTGTGTGTGTGTTAGCAGCTTGTTCTATCTATCTATCTATCTATCTATCTATCTATCTATCTATCCATCCATCCATCCATCCATCCATCCTGCATTGAACCATCCATGTGAATCACATTTCTGTACATTTCTTTTCTCTCCTGTTCCTCTCTCCACCTCCCTCTCTCTACCACATCCTCTTGTTCAAGTTCTTATCATTCACCATGCGTCAATCTTCCAATAATCATTCCTTCTCCGCACCTCCCCTCACTTCCCCTCTTTAGATTTTTACCCCGCCACTAATTAGCTGAGATTAGAGGTTGCTGAATGCAGCAGCTGTTACTGAATATCTCAAAGTTGAGTCACAGTGGAATTGGATATTACGTCTTGTTTAAAGGTTTGTAAAAGTGCTTTTTTCGCTTTAGAAGAGAAGAGTTTATTAGGTTTGGAATTTAAAGTTCAAGGGAATACAGTGTAAAATGTTAATAAATCTGATTATAGCACCAAACTCTAGTGTTATAATAAACACGCAAAATGAAGTTACTCTTACCACCGTGAAAGTATGTTATTTTTCTGTTAACAAAGTATTTTTTTTTTTGCTTTTATACCAGTGTTTTATTCTTTTACCGTTACATCTGATGTGGAATATCCATTTTAAAAATCCTTTTAAAAAAACTTGGATTTTAGGTTCTCTTTGTGCCAGCAGGGTAGCTCTGACCCCTTGGACATGACTCCTCAAGACTTTTGGGGGTGTGCTGTGGTGACCCGGCACCAGGGCATTTACAGTGGATCCTTTGGGTGCTTCTTTCAGACTTGTCTGTCTGGTGCATTCCAAGGATGCATTGCAGGGAACTTAAAGGCCAGGTCAACTACCTTTAACTCCTTGCCTGCTAATCCTCATATACATCAAGCAGTGATGTTTCAGGTGTCCTGATACCTTTCTCTCATGCTCAGTGGTAACTTTTTTGATGATCTGATTTTACTGCAGGATCAGGCCCGGCATAAATGAGCCATGGGCATCCATGATTCTTTCACTAGTTTACTGGTATATAATCAATATTATTAATGTTATAGCTGATCAGTGTATCCCACAACATAAAACAATTATAAAATATGTATATACAGGTAGGTTCCAACTTATGAACATTTGAGTTATGAATTTCCGTAGATACAAACATTTGTAGTTGCAAACAAATCACAGATGTAGCTCACGTGTATTGTACAAAAAATAGACACTGCAGTGCACCAGATGCCAATATTTACAATTATATACAATATTTTCAGTGTGTAAATGAATGTATAAAATGTCTAAAATATACGTTCCAGTATATTGTATGCGTGTGTGTTGGGGGGTGCGGGAAAAATGAATCGACCTCACTGGTTTCAATGAGTCAGTCCAGGCGCACAATGATAGAAAATGGCTGTCCTGATAGTGAATAATCCTAATTTCCGAAAGTCCTCAACAAAAACCGAGTTCACAGTCAAGCAGCTGTGTGACAGCAGGCCTGGAGCCAGCATCTCTTACTATCTGCCACCCTCGCACTCAACCAAGCAAAGGAAAACCAATCACATATTCAGCACCATGGTCAGCTCCACTTATGCATGGAAGGGGCACCTCAACTCACTGTGGCCAAAGACAGTACAGCACCTACCATCCCGGTGTCAACAAGGCTCACAAAAGGGAAGAACCAGACAGGTGAGTGAAAAGATTCATGGTTCTTATCTTTTGCTCTCTCTTTCACAGACCCAAGGAAGCCTAACATTGAGGACAACTGGCCAAGAAAGGGAATGGACCTCAGACTGTGCAACATAGCCATAAAAAAGATATCTATAAAAACAAGTACTTTAGGAAATTCAGCAACAATTCAAACTTTGTATTTGTGTCCATTATTACAGTATAACAAGATTTGGGAAAGTAATTTCAGCTTACCTAAACCTTTTTAAGTGTTTTGTTTAATTCACTTTTCCTTAATACCTTGCCTGCATTTACCAAGCAGCTCATGGTAACAGAACATTCTACAATGACCCTGCACTGCCTCTGCTTTTAAACATAAATCAATTTGTCAAACTATTACATGTCATTGACATGCAAGCAAATCACTCTGTGACAAAATACTGCCTTTAGGTTTTTTTTATATTCTTTTAATCTCTCTGAAAAGGTGAAATTGCTAGGAAACAGACTGCAGTTTTATGTGCCAGTAAGCTTACTGTAAGTGACAAAATAAAACTGAAAAAAGTTATTTTTGAAAAAAAAAAAAAAAAAGAAAGAAAAATCCATGATAAGAGGCTACCTCAATTATCTTGATGAAAATTAACTCACGCAGAGTGAGCATACGGTATTGTATTTAATTCTCTATGCTGTTTATTCAGAAGATGTTAAATCATTGTCCTTAACAGTATCCATGTACACAGCGACATGTACTTTATGGTGCACAATCCACAATAATTTAAGAAAGTAAATAACATATACTGTACTATATGTATAATGAAAATAATGCTCTTTAGATTTCAGAATATGATTTTATTCTAAATTAATCAACTTTGTAGTAGCATCACACCATCTATACAGAACAGTGAGAGCTATTTACCTAAAACAGCATGCCCTTCAGTTTAAATATACACTCCCATGTTTGTTTAATCATTGCATAAATCTTCAGTTGAAGTCTTCATTTTTTTCTTATTTTGCATATTTTCCACATTTCTAATGATCTCAATCATTTAAGTGTGACACTCACTCACTCATTGTCTACACGACTTTATCATGTATACAGGGTCACGTTGGGCCTGGATCCCATCCCAAGAGACGAGGTACACACCGGATAGTGTGACAAACCATCTCAGGGGACACACACACATACACACACAATGGGCAAATTAAAAATGCCAGTTAGAGCAATCTGCATGTCTTTGGGACTATTGGAGGAAACTCACCAAGCATGGAGAGAACATGCAAACTCCATGTACACAGAGACGGGAATCGAACCTGGCCGGGAATTGAACCCAGACCCTGAAGGTGCAAGGTGACAGTGCTAACCACTAGGCCACTGTGCTACTTTAAGTGACAAATATGCAAATATAAATCAATCAATCAATCATAATCAATAAGGGGCAAATACTTTTTCACAGCACTGTAGATAAATGCATACATGTGAGCGAAATCAATACTTTCAGCTTTAAGTCAAGTGGTTTGACCATAGGATTTGCATCAACCATTCAGGAATTAAAACCATTTCTATACATTTTTACACACACACACACACACACACACACACACACACACATACACACAGACATTTTTGGGGCTCATAAATTATGGAACAAACATAATTGCAAACTTAAGGATTTCGTTTAATACTCAGATGAAAATCTTTCGCAGGCATGCTTTGCCTGGCCTTTACAGCAGCTGCCTCCAGCTTTTGCTTGTTTGGGTCTTTCTCCTTTCAGTCTTATCTTCAGGAAGTGAAAAGCATGCTCTGTTGGCTTGAGAATAGGTGACTGATGTGGCCAGTGAAGGATATAACATTTCTTTGACCTAATTAAATATAGTTAACCGTCACAGTGCTGTTATGTTCTATATCAGCACTTGTGGAATGCTTGTCGTCCAATCAGATTTTTCAATCAGAACTTAGTGTTGTATACCAATAGTCGTATAGCCTGTTGCTGAAAAGGTACATGAGGTATTTTCTTTTTCTTTCATGTGTTTCCTATGTAATGAAGTTCTTTTCTGAGTACATTTTGAAACATCAATCTTTTACCACGGAAGGCTGTTCTTTTCTGTTATTATTCTTGCAAGAGTTTAATGTTCTGACAAATGTTTTGATAGACAAATATATTTCCACATTCTGAGCTGAATGACTATTTTTTTCCTCTCATATCTGTCTGTATCTCTCATTCTCGATTATTGTTGTTGTGTGTGTTTATCTTCCTCTATGACTATATTAAAATATCAATCACTCTTTTTCCTTCCAGACGAGAAGAGATGCTATGAATTCTACACCAAACCCCTTTGTTCATTTGCTAAACATGGTGCAGACTGAGATCCATTTTATGCCTTTAGAGACAATGTTATTATGCAGCTATGACTTCTACGAGACATTTTACTACTGATTTTTCTATTACATTTTTCTCCACAGTGCTGCTATTGGGACAGTTTTCTTTTTACGTGCTTAAATTTTATCATACGGTTTAAAGTCTACAGATTGTTTACAGACAATCCAATTCTCTTCTGTCCATCTAATATTATTTTGTTTTGTACATGATTGCCAATTCCCATCCATCAGCTATTTCCTCCTCTGCCATATGACAGCTACCAACCCTACTAAAGAACGGTCTAATGATTCCTTCGAGACTGATCAAGTCAACCATCTGCATTACTTTATACTCCTGCTCCTGCTGTGTCACAGGGCAATGTAACATATTTTGAAGATCAACATGCTTTGCATCCGTAAGTCCTAAGATATAAATGTTTGTCTATGATACTTTATAGTGTACTTTTATATCAATTCCAATTCCGTCCTACAGTAGTAAGTCTTCTATTTAACACATTGTGGTGTTTGAATCATAAATTATACAACGATTAACATCTGGTCCAGCTGCTTGTCCGTTCTCTCTCTCTCTCTCTCCTTCTATCTTGCTAACACATGCAATAGTTTATCCTTTTCACTTTTTCAAGCAAACACCTTTGTGTGCCTTTAAGTGCAAGTCATGGCACTTGGCACACACATTTATTGACCAGACTCACTGATAATGCTCTGCTTGTTCAGGTCAGCTGCTATCTCACGCTCCATTTGAAGATACTCTTTACATCCGAAGATACTCTAACACTGTTTTCTCAGATAACATGTATTGTAGAAAGATGGCAGAGCAGCTCCTAATGATATTTTCCTGGAGCACAGTTTGCAGTCTGCTTGTCTTTGATTACATTACCATCATTAATCATGAAATGCATCCAGATCGCTGTCTTTTTGCGTCATCTGTTCATTATTGTGACAAGGTATATTAGGTTTGCTTTAAACAACACCGATCAGCCATAACATCAACACCACTGAAAGGGGAACTGAACAACACTGAACAGCAGTGATACCCCAGCATAGCCCTAGTGGCAGGATCATGGGTACCCAAGTCTAACCCAGGCCTGCGGGAACCAAAGGCCAGACTATCCGGTCCGATCCCACAGAAAAGTTAATGTAATATAAATCGTTCAGAAAAGTTAATACTGGTCACAATAGAAAGGTACCAGGACCCGTGTAGGCAAAGAGCCTAAGGACCTCCAAACTTCCTAGATCCAAATTCAATCAAGTTCCCATTGGATGCACCAGACAACAATTCCAATCCATGGCGGCAATACCCCACAACCCACAGCACCCACAGGATCCACTGCCAATATCCTGGTGACAGATATCACAGCACACCACCCGAAGCCCTAAGAGCCCAAAGTCACCCAATGTTAATTGTTTTAATGTTATGGCTGAGTGGTGTATAGTGGCAAATGGTATAATATGCTGGTATTAATTTTTTATGAGTACACAAAATGACCACCTTAATAGACCAATACCAGTATCAGTATTGATTCATCTACATCAGTACCGATGGGACGGAAACAAACCCATATACACCTTAGCTTTCTTAGCTGTATTGGAAACCCATTTTCATACACAATTGCCCAGCCATAAAAATGTGACTAGTTTGTAAATAAACCAACTGAGCCAAGATATCAAGGTTTGGATCTTTGCCTCTTGCTGAGGCTATTGCCTTGAGAGGCCCAGCACAGAAGGAGGGTGGGAAAGTGAGCTGTAAACGTTAGCACCTTAAAAGAAAGAACTTCTCTTAACAGCCACTAACTCGAGGACATGCAGCTCTTCAATTATTTACAACTCTGAATTGAACTATAGATCATCCTATGGCATCATGAGATTTCTGTGTGCATGTTTTTTGTGTGCGTGTGTGAAAATATGTGTGTGTGTGTGTGTGTGTGTGTGTGTGTGTGTGTGTGTGTGTGTGTATAGAAGTTGTTGCAGCATGAAGAAACAAAGGTGTTTCTACAAGGAGTGAAAACTTTGTAGGAAATGATATGATTTTCATTGATAAAGCAAGAATTCTATAATTAAACAGTTTGACATTAAAACAAGACGTCAATTTTTACAGTTTTTTTTTTTTTTTTTTTTTATTACAGGAATTTGAGATTTTTACTCAAATAAAGCATTGTAAACTTATTATGTATAAAAAGTATTATTATATTATTTAAAAATTATTTTGGATAAAGCAGTGTGAATTTTGTGTGATTTTTCAAAATGCTATAATTCCACCTCCCACGGTTTTGTCACAAATGTATACAGTACATTTACCTACACTTGTGTTTGTGGCCATTTACATCACTATATAATTTAGTATCCATAATATGTTAGTTAAATTATAATATGAATATAGCAAACTCACTCTTTAATTCAAATCACTTAACATCCTAAAAAGCATTTTTCAAATTAAACGTTTTGTTCTAGACAGTGTTACTGTATGTGGCTACAATAAATAAAAATCAGAAAATATAATTTATCGCATTTTGATATCAAACTGTTCCCACTGTACAGTATCTGTTTTGATATGATGAACATGAAACAAATTAATGACCCAGATCTACATGCCTCAGATTCACCAATGTGGCCAAATTTGTTCTCAATTAAAACGTTCTGGACATTTGAAATATTGGGACATTTTGCAAATGATGATAATGAAGAAGAATAAAAAGTATCAAAATAATTTGCTTGACTATTTAATAATTTGCACACTAAAAATATAATTATTTTTAGATGACAAAGGACTTTTGTCCTTTTTAATTGTTTGTATTTTATGATTGTTGCATTAATTTCAAATGTCAGTTTTTGATCTAACAATTTAAGTCACTGGGGGTGAATACTTATGAAACAAATGAGATGTCTGCCTTGGTGCAACATTAAATATATGTGCGCAAACTGTAAAAATTGTAAAAATGCCCAATTAAGTTCATCTCACTACAAATTACAAAGAAGTTCAGTTATATAGTTCTGTATAACTTCAACAACAATGTCCATAAGAGTTTTTTTTTAATGAAATATACAATATGGTGAATAAAAAATTTGTTCATTCATACTTAACAGCCTTTATCCTAGACATTATGGATTCCAGAAACACTGGGTGAAATGTGGGAAGACACCCTGCATGGGATGCCAACACATTGGAAGGAAGTACACACACACACACACACACACATGTATACAATCTTACCGGGGATCCTGAAGCGGTGAGGCGGCAATGCTTCCCGCTGCGCCAATCTGCCGTCCTGAGCTCATAATTGTTAAAGCTTTTTCATACAGAACAGCAGAAAGAAGATGCACAGCAGGTGTCTTTAATAAAATATTTGCTGGTCTCCTCCACAATAAATCTCTGCCATTCAGTAAATGAACACAGGACCTATGAGTTTCTAACAGCTGTCATGGATATTGCCAACACTCCTGGCAATATGTTTATATTGTTTTTGGATCATTGATTTACTTACAGAAACCATTATAGATGGTGCCTTATGCAAATATAAAGTCATTTGTTTTTATAGAGTACATACTGTATAATTGTCATTATGCTGTAAGAACCCGTTTTTGAGCGGTTAATAATTTTACTGCTGTTTCTTACAGACTAAGGTGATGTGAAGCTCATATTGTGATGTATGCTACTTTATTACCTCCAGAGGGATGCTATTTAACCTTGTGGATATACACACAAAGTGGAAATTGTACAGAATGCGTAGACATGGGATTTCCGCATATATATATTTTTTTGGTACCTGGAGTAACAGTTATTTAAATATGAATATAAAAATTACTGTTTTTAATCCACAATGTACATCATTTTACTCACTCACCGTCTATACCACTTTATCCTGTATGCAGAGTCACAGAGCTTATCCCAGGAGACTTCCTGTGAACATCCTGGACTGGGTGCCAATCCATTGCAGTGCACACAGAACACACTCACATGCTCATTAACACACCATGGGCAATTTGGGAATTCCAATTAGCCTAATCTACTGTACATATTCTTGGACTGTGGGACGGAACCCACCAAGCAAATTCCATGCACACAGACCCAAGGTGGGAATTGAACATGGATCCCGGAGGTGCGAAGTCACAGTGCTATCCACTAAGCCACCTACATCATTTTAATGGTCGATTATTATTATTATTTTTATCTTGAATCAGAATTTGGGGTTTAATACGTATGGTAAGATATAGCATGATTTGTCTGAATTAAAAACTAAAACTGAATAAAAAATAAAAAAAAGTTTCATCCCTAGACTTTTCATTCTCACATAAAATCCCAATGCAATTAGAATGAATGAAATCGGACTTAGAGTACGTATTACTTAATATTTTGCTTATTACCTATTAGTTTTCACAGACTAAGGATATACATACACTGCCCAGAATGGATTTAACTAAGTAAGAGCATTCCATTGGATAATTACTGCAGAGGGCATCCTGACCAGCTATATTACAGGCTGGTACGGGAACTGCTCCGTGTCAGATTAGAAAGTACTGCAGAGTGTGGTAAAAACTACCCAACACATTGTAGAAGCTTTACTTCCTATAGACTGAGGACATTTCCAGGCAGCCGTGTCTCAGCAGAGCACACAATATTACAAAGAACTTCTCTCACCCTGCCCATAGGCTCTTTGGCCTCCTGCCTTCTTGGAGGTGCTACAGGAGCCTCCGGACCAAGACAAGCAGGTTCAGGAACAGCTTTTTCTCCACAGCTGTTTCTTTCCTGAGCTCTGCCTCCACCCGATCACATACAAACTGAACTGTATACATCACTCTGTCTAACAGTGCATAGTACTGCTCATAAAATGCTACTATACAGACACTTTAAATAAAATTGCACCACCAATAACTGCTGTGCACAACTCACTACTGTACATAAACTTAAACACCCAGGATTTCACTATTCATAACGGTTGCACATTTCTTCCTCATTCCACTCTCAAGAACAAGCTGAACCTTCTCAAACCGCAATTTCATAACCATAGTATACAATATGTTCCTTCATAGCAACTGTCTATAATCATTGCACTCATTGTACTCTGTGTATTACTTACATATGCATATTATTTTATCATGCTATATATCTTATATCTATACGTATACCTTCATTCTGTATATAACCATTGCAATTTGTTTACATATGCAAATTATTTATCATGGTATCTAATACCTTCCTTCTTGCACCCACGTACAGTACAATCATTTGCTCATTTGCACTCATTATACAGTATTTATCTCACTTACTATACACTGTTTATATGTATATATTATTTTGCACCATGAAAATGCACTTCTGGTTAGATGCCTTGTACCATACATGTGCAGTGACAACAAAGTTGAATCTAATTTGATCTAGTCTAATCTAATATGGTTCAGCTGGCAACTGATTCAGTGCGTCGCTTCTCATTTATTAAAGACCCATGTCGGAAGACATATCCTGTGGTCGGGGCAAAGATGTTACTCTGTTTAGAAAAACATCCTGAATGAGCGTGATGAAAGATCACTTAAACGCAACCATATAGAATAGGCCTGTGGGGGCAGTGTTATGATCTGGGGTTGCTTCTGTTGGTCAGGTCTCGGTTCTGTGCCCAACAATTAGGTCAGCTGACTACCTGAATGACCAGGTCTTTCCGTCAATTGATTTTTTTTCTTCCCCGATGGCACAGGTACTGTATATTCCATGATGACGACCTAATCAAGTTTCTTTAACCTGTTTAAAGAAACTTGATTACCCCTGAAGAAGTCTACAACTCGATCCATATAACCCAAATGTTAGATTTAGTTTATTGTGCCAATCAATATTATGTTTAAAAATACATGGGCTCTATTACCCTGACAGTGAATACAAATCTCCATCCACTCTATGCTTTTTAATTACAAAGTTGTGTACAGATGATTTGCACACATACACCACAATCACACTAGCCTGATAAAGGTGTTGATGTGGCGTATATAGAAAACATGGCAGTTGCCTTGGAACAATATAGTATGGTAAGGTGATACGGTCTATATATAGTAGTTTAGAACAAATCTGTAGTAAATGCATGATTGTATTGATGCAGCCTATTGTTTGTTTATACAGTAGGAAGCGTTGTAAGTAGGTTGGAGCACATTTACAGTAAATATATGATGGCGTTGATGTGGTCTATATAGTGAACATGGTGTGTAGTTTAGCACGCACCCAAAATAAATTTTAATAGTGTGTGATGTGGCTCATATAGTCAAGAAGTGGTTTGGAACAGATCGACAATGAGCTGATGACGTGTTAATCTGGTCTATATACAGTAGTGGACATTGTGTGTGGTATAGAACACATTCCCAGAGAACAGATAGCAGTGAACAGTGTGATAAGGGTATTGATATGGCCTGTAAAGGTGATGTGTGGGTTGGAACAAGTGCACAATGAATTGATAATGGTGCTGATATGGCGTGTATAGTGAACATGTTGTGTGGTTTAGAACACTGTGAGCTGAAGATATAGTTAACATGGTTAACATGGGGGGGGGGGGGGGGGGGTAAATCTTAAACAGGGTAAATCTGAACTCATCAGACCACATGACCTTTTCCAATGATCCACAGTCCATTGTTTATGCTCCCTAGCAAATTGATGGCTTTATTTAATTAGCCTCACTGATAAGTGGGTTTCTTAAGCCTACACAGCTATTTAATCCCAATCCCTTAAATTCTCTTCGCATTGTGCATGTCGAAATGCTCTCACTTTGACTATTAAACATGTAAGCTGTAAGTTCTACTGTAGTTTTCCTTACAATTTGATTTCACTAAGCGTTTAATTTAGCAATTAACATTCTCGTGTTCTCCAAGATGATGGGTCACCATCATCCTTTCAGGTTTAAATAATGTGCTTTTCAGTTCTTAAGTAGTTTCAGGAATTTCTTTAGCTGCTTTCTTTTCTTGACAATAATTTGACTTTTCTGAAACAGAGTAACATCTTTGCCATGACCACAGGATTTGTCTTCTGAGATGATTGTTTAAGAAATGCGAAGTTACTCACTGCATCACTTAGGGTTAAATAACTTTTTGCCAGCTGAACCGCATTAATCACTGCAGTAATTATCCAGTGGAAGGCTCTTTACTATTTGCATAGTTAAATCCAGGTGGTGACCTTTTTTGGCAGGGCGGCAGCAGCAGGGTAATACTGTTGATGTGACCTAGATAGTTAAAATGTTAAGTGGTTTGGAACACATCCATGTAAATGAAATTTATGACAGTCTTGATGTGGCCTTTATAGTAAACACGGTTTGTGATTTACAGCACGTCCACAGCGGACTAAAGATGGTATCAATGTTCCCTATATAGCAAACAAGGCATGTGATTTGGAACACAGATACAGTAAGCTGACGAAGGTGTTGATACGGCCTGTGTAGAGGACATGGCAAATGAATTGGAGAACATCCACAACAAGCTTATATTGGTATTGATGTGGGGTATATACAGTACACCAACTCACAAAAGTGAGTACACCCGTACTCCCGTACACAAAAGTGAGTACACCCATTTTAGCAAACATTTTAGTATATCTTCTCAAAGGACAATACTATAGAAATGAAACTTGAATATATTTTATACTAGTCAACAAGCAGCTTGTATAGCAGTATAGATTTACCGTCCTCTGAAAATAACTTAACATACAGCCATTATTGTCAAAATAGCTGGCAACAAAAGTAAGTACACCCTAAGTGATAACAGCTGTGCATCTTTAACCATGCAAAGTCACATGTCCTATTTATCATGTTTATGTGTTTGTCAGGGGCCGAGTATGTCTCCAGACCTGAAACCCATTGAGCATCCTCAAGCGGAAGGTGGCCATGTGTCTAACATCCAGCAGCTCCATGATATAATTATGGGGGAGTGGAAGAGAATCCCAGCAACAACATGTGCAGCTCTGGTGAAATCCATGCCCAGGAGGATTAAGGCTGGGCTAGATAACAATGGTGCTCACAAAAAATATTGACACTTTGGACTGAAGATAGTGTTGATGTGGCCTATATAGTGAATATGGTGTATATTTACTGTAGAAGGCATTCAGAATTGATTGTTTTCATGTGGCCTATATAGTAAATTATCTATATATCTAATATTCACTTATGACTACAGCAAAGCGTACACTGTTGTTCTTTTGTAGTAGTCATTATGGCATTACATTATAGTAAATTCGTTATCTAGAGCCCTAATTAAAGCAAATTGTTTCATAATTTCATAAATGTAAACTGTTATTACTTGCATGTTTCAGACTAATGTTTCCTTAATTAAAAGATAATCAGGCTTTAAGAATTGTGCTTGTCAGGTGTGTGTAAGCCAGAAGAGGATGTACAGTTGTCCATGGGTACAGATGGTACATTCATGGGGGGTTGGGGTGTGCCTCAGAGATTGAGACACAAAGTCAGAGGGGGAGAAAGAGTGTTTACACTGAATAATCATAATATTTGATCTTTGCCCAGATTCATGATCATAACTATGTGCCACAATTGTAATTTGCTGTCTGCTTGTTTTAGAACATTTAGTCTTTCTGCATCATGTAGTATTCATAAAACAAAGGCACAACTTCTCCTGTACCTAGTCCCAGGTTCTGGAATAATTCCCTAAACCTTTATATTAGTCTGTTCAAACTATCAACCAGACTACGTGGAATAAAATTAGTGCACTGTTTGAAAGGAATAGCAAATTTACACTACAAGTATATAGACAAAAGTATTTAGCCAAGCCTGTTAATTATTGAATTCAGGTGTTTCAATCAGGTCCTTTATCCCCAGTGAAAGGCAATCTTAATGCTTCAGGATACCAATGCATCTTGGACAATGCAACACTGGTGCCTTGGACTTGTGGCAAAAGTTTGAGGAAGGCCCTTCTCTATTCCAATATGACTGTGCCCCGCCAGTGCACAAAGCCAGGACTACAAAGACATGGTTTGATGAGTTTTGTGTAGAAGAACTTGACTGGCCCGAACACAGAGCCCTGACTTCACCCCCACCGAGCACCTTTGGGATGAACTGAACTGGAGATTGCAAGCCTGGTCTTCTTGTCCAACATCAGTGCCTGACCTTATAAATGCTCTACAGAATGAATGGGCACAAATTCCCACAGAAACTCTCCAAAATCTTGTGGACAGCCTTCCAAGAAGAGTGGAAGCTGGGACAAACTCTATATCGAATCATGTATTTGGACACAATGTCATTGCACGTTTGACCAAATACTTTGGTCTATATACTGTAGTGTATATCACAATAGCACAACTTCAGTTCTACCATTTTCCTTTTTTAGACTCCTGACAAGCCATTATGGTATTGAGAATCCAAACCGAGGACCATAAATGCCCCGGTAGGGAAATGAACTGGCCCTTGGGTGCATCAGCATTCTATGAGTATTGATTTTACTGAGGCTGTTTTAAGAATAAAAGGGCCTGCAATAAATTTAGCACCTTATAATTAATTTTTTGCTAGCATTACAGTAATCAGCTAGACCAGATTAGCCAAGCACAGAAAGGAACATGAATATAATAATAGTAATTGCTTGCCAGCAAGCTTCTAAACCCTACAGAATATGCAAATAAGCATTTGCCTGTAGTCTAATGTTCCACTTCCTGAACTGTCACACTGTGTGTCTGTGTATTTAGGTTGTGTGTGTGTAATGTATGGATGACCTAGTAAAACTGTCACTACTATCTCAAAATATGTGTCCCCAAAGAAACCCAAGTTGGTGTGAAAAATATGTAAAGGCATAGCAACTAAACTTGTGCTTAACCTGATTGTGTGTCTGTGTGTTGTGGAAAACCCTTAGTGGATTTCTCACAAATGTATATTTTTGAATATATTAGACAGATTTATAGCAACAAGACCTATAGGACATCTGTGATAATTTAGGATGTGGTTATTTTTGCCACATTTTCCCAAAATTCCACCCAGGTGACAGTCCCATCTGCTGTCCAGACTCCAGAATGTTCTTTAAATTATTCAGTAGTCATGGTTGAGTAAAAGGGAAATGACTACTAACAATAAAGACAAGCACGACATGCAATTCAGTGTAAATGTCTCTCTCACTTTTTTTTTTTTTTTTTAACAAATTACCGCTTTTACAATCTGTATGCATGGTTGCGGGGGCCTGGAGCCTATCCCAGGAGACTTACAATACATAGGGCACAAGACATGGTACACCCTGGACGGGGTGCCAATTCATCACATACACACACACCCTCACGCACTACGGGCAATTTGGGAATGCCATTTAGACTGATCTGCATGTCTTTGGACTGTGGGAGGAAACCGGAGTACCCCGGAAGAAGCCCACCAAACACAAAAACATGCAAACTCCATGCACACTGACCCGAGGCAGGGATTGAAAGGAAATGCAAGGCATCAGAGTTAACCGCTAAGCCACCATGCTGAGATATATATATATATATATCAGTGGCGGCTGCTCTAAGACTACAAGGGAAGCTCCGCTTCCTCTACTATGTCAGAAACCAGTATTTATATTGGTTTTAATAAAAGTGCGCTAGAACGCGTTCAACTTCATGACAAGCTCGTTTAGAATCAGGTATTTATTGTAGATTGTTTGACGCGATTTTCTTGTCATACATTTCCGTGCAGCACAGCGCGTTAAACC
>JAQMYG010000013.1:12208964-12219936 GCA_030014215.1 Clariallabes teugelsi
ATATTCAGGTTTAAAAAATGTCCTCTAGAGAGGACAAATTTTAACTGCTGGTAGTCAGGAGGATATATATATATATATATATAGACTTTTCCCAGTCACTACAGGCTGCTCAGCATTTAGTAGTTAGCGACCGACAGAAAGCAAAGCCATAACAATCTTTTAAAGTTACACAATTACATCTTTTTTTTCTTAACAGCTACTATACACATTTACTGTAAATTTATGTTTATTAGTATGACTTGATCACCATTTCTGTAGCTATTAACTTTAGTTGTGCTTACAGTAGTCCTTATTCAGTAGATGTTATTTCATTAACACTAATTATTATAACTAAAAGAATTTTCAGTGGTGCAAAACATTATAACAACATGTCTATAACAACATGTTTAATTGAAAACTGCTATATAATCAACTTTTGAACCTGGAAGCTTCCAATCACTGAGCTACTGCTGCTACCAAAAAACACATTTGTACTCTGTTACTGCCATTATAGTCACTCCAGTGGAAATAAATTACATGTACAGTACTGTTCAATAGTCTGAGGCACATGCAAGTATGTCTTTAAAAAGTTTCTACATTCAAATACTGTACACCTGCTTAATTTTTCATGCATGCCAAACCCAGAAGCTTCTTCTTCTTCTTCTTCTTTTTTTAAATGTTGTCTTTTACATAATATGCTGCTTTCTTTTCTGGCCTACAGATATTTTCCTGTAAGATTAAAATGTTTTGCAAAAATGCTAATTTTGGAAAACAGAAATGTTTCTTAGCACTGACTAAAGTCACTGAAGTTGTAAAATAACCACGTATAACAAAGTTTGTACCAAAACTTTTCAAAGACTTTTGAACAGTACTGTTTTATGTATTACGAAATTAAATCTATGTTGAATACTGTAACGTAAGCACCGTAGTGAGGTTAGTTTTTAGTGCAATCTTTTGCTTCATTTCCAAATCAATACATCAGTTGCACAGCTTTGGTACACTTGGGAGCCATGGTGCACTTACCGTAATATTTTCAAAAGAAAATTTAGCACAGGTATAACTTACTAAATCCAAAGTTGTGTAAACCTCATGTATAAAACACGCACCGTTTGGTTCGCTCCATCTGCCTTTGTCGACTGCCCTCGTTCTGGACTGTGACTTTTGAATGGTGTAATCTTATGGGATTACAGATATATGTACTGTATGTGCATTTGCATGATGCACAAACAGACAGTATATATAAAATCCCAATAAAAACCATGATCATTATCATTATTAGATACTGAATAGTAAACATAAAAAAACACAAACACAACTGCATACTGATTTAATAACAGTCCGTTGTTATTTTAAGACATGAAGGTCAGCTGTTCTGGAACAGTTCTAGCAAGAACAGTATTTTCAAGTGCATTTGCAAAACCCATCATCAAGCACCATGATGAAACTGGCTCTCATGAAGACCATCCTGGTAAAGCAAGATCAAATCTTAAGTGTTAATTGAGTTAATTTAAATTAGACGAGGGATAATTGCATATTTTTGATGCATTCAGCAGTTTTACAATGTAGAAATAAATAAAAATCAGGAAAGACCATGGCATTTGAAGGTGTGTCCAAACTTTTGACTGAGAGTACAGTACTAACTACTCAGATTCAGGTTCATCCAAAACTTTGTTATATTTAGACACTTTGATACATATTTCAATGGAAAAGCCAATATTTCAAGTGTGTGTGTGTGTGTGTGTGTGTGTGTGTGTGTGTGTGTGTGTGTGTAATTCCAGCTTCTCCTGTCTCTCACGTGTCCCATCACGCCACTGATAAGTTTCTAATGTTACGCTAAAGTGCCCAGATTCACCCACTGATGTATTTATATGTTTTCACAGGAGACAGAATGCATCTGGCCAGAAGGCGAGTAAGTGTGGTGCTGCAGCATGATGGGACGAGGGGAAGAACTAAGAAATGATGCAGAAGAGTACAGAAGTGACACATGGTAATAAAAGAGCGAAATGTAAGATGTTTTGTCTATGCCTGGGGAAAGAAAATTAATGCACTGTCTGTCTGCATGCTTTTTGCTGCATCAGAAATTGCTTTTTACTCCATTGGACAAAAATAAAAGTGGCTATCATTGTTGCACTGCCCTTGCTGGTGCAGGAGCAAAAGAAAAGCAAAGGAAAGCACACGAGCTAGCAGTATTCAGCTTTTCAATTCTGCCACTAAATAAAAATCATCAGTGGATGATTAAAGATCCTTGAAACATTCAGGTTTGCATAACCAGTTATCTTTATGCTCTGTACATGTAACCGTGAGGTTAAGTGGATTAATTTAAGGAGTATTTTCTTTTTTTTCACTATTGACTATTTGCATTCTTGGTTGTGAAATGAATGCTTTACAAACTGTATTACACACCTGAACACTATGTTCTTTTTTTGCTTACTTAATTGATCCCAAAAATTTACTATACTTGACTTACACTTATTACTTATCCTGGAAATGACCTCAAAACTACAGATGCCTTTGTCCAGACTTCAGTCCTATTGAGTATATGGTAAACTATACTGTCTTGACTAATAATAAAAATTTAAAAAAAGAGTTGGCACACTCTAAGATTTCACTCAACTGCCTTTATCATTGATTTTAGGCACAATGTGGTGGCCAGTTCACGTGGGAAAAAACAACTGAAGCAACCCCCAGATCATAACACTGCCTCCAGAGGCTTGTGGCCACTCTTTCATACTTTTCAACATATATGCGATTTCTACTGTGATTTTTTTAATGATGCATCTTCATTAAGTGATCTCTAATTATGGTAATTCATTAGTTTTTCTAACTTTATTTCTTTGATAAAGTCGCACTAGTTCAACACCTTCCTTGCAGGTTACTGTATATTGTTGGACAGTTCTTAACCCAGGTCCAGTCATTTCAGCCATTTCCTTAGTTGTTTTCTTTGCTGGATACAGTTCATTCTGAAATGGGGATTTTGTTTTGGCAAGGCTGTGTATTTACGGGAGATTTGGCATTTTGCAGCCAACTCTACATTTAAAAAGCATATCCTGGTTTTGTGTACGTAAATTTTACATATTGATACTTTGTATGTACTGATTTTGCCATTACTCACTTCTATTTACAATATCTTTCATATTTTACTTGAATGGCTGTAGAATTTATTTTAATAAACTTTTAGAAAAGACAAATACATTTTTTTTACATAATCTCTTCAAAAAAGCTTTTCAATACACTTTGTCCATCTTTCACTCATTAAAAAATGTTTTAAGGCTGAGCTGCGAGCCACAAATGCACCACTGTCTTCACTTCTTCATCAGAAGTGAACCTTTGTCCTCGTAGGCCTGCTTTCAGACGACCAAACAGGTGAAAGTCCAATGGAGCGAGATCAGGACTAAAAAAAAAACTTTAGTTTTTTAACCACCTCAAAAGTTAGGCAGAAGTGTGCAGACCTGCATCTTCATGCAACGCCCTTAGATAGCAGTCCTCTGGATTTAATCTGAAGTTTAGGCTTCTGCTCTTCAATAAGCATATCACAGTACCAAGCCCTGTTGATTGTTGAACCTTTTTCCTGATAATGTTCCAAAACAGGCTCTTGAGAATCCCAGAAAACATCAATGTAAGCTTAAATTTTCCAGCTGATGGTTGATTTTTTTTTACTTTTTCCCGGTCGGTGATTGAGGATGTTTGTGTTCCACACTCTGCCATTTACTCTCAGACTCGTAGTGATGAATCCATGTCTTGTCACCACTGATGATTCTTTTTAAGAAACGTTCACATTTCTTAGAGTATCGGTCCAAATTTTGTTTGCAGATATCCAAACACTTCAGAGTTGTTTCAGCACCAGGTACACTCACAGACCACAAAAAAAAAAAAAAACGACTTAAAACGGCGTCCAAATTTGCTCGCACCGCAGTTACAAATGAACTGATGTTACACATTCACACCTGCGCAGCAGTGACTGGGAGACAGTGCCTTGAACACAAAGCACTAATAATACAGCTCAGCCAAAAGAAGTTTTGTAAATACAACCGAAGTGCGGATAATTTTTGACTCACCCACTTATAAAGGAAAGTGTGCAGTAATCCAACGCACATAAAATCAAAAGACGAAGATGTAGTGCCTTGCAAAAGTATTCACACCCCATTTTCCACGTTTTTGTCACGTTACCAGTTTTCATCCAGTGTCACATGTTATAAAGGCTTATCAAGGTTGATGTGACTGGTATCTACAGTAATTTCAACGTGACATCATAATGAGACTCGTGTTTATTTTCTCACAATGTCACGATCCTGTTCTGCATTTGTTTCTAAGCTAGCAAGCATGACAATCGTAAGAGGTTATGTCAGGCTGAAATCAAAAGTGACGGATGCTAGGGATGTTAATTACAGGTGATGTCTACAGTACGGTACATGAGAAAGACATTATATTATATGTGCGTGTGCATAATTAGTTGTTACAAAAAGTCTATGTAGGGGTCATGATGTTCTATTAACACAGCCTTTGAGTATACTGTTAGACATTTTGTTACAATATAGCGTTTTGACCCTTAGAAGGTAATCTGCTGGAAAATAGGGAGAGAACATAATGTATAATGAAATGCATTGTACCTTTTGTTCTTTCTCTAAGCTAGCAATAGTGCTTACTGTGGTTTATTTCCTCTCTCTCTCTCTCTCTCTCTCTACAGGGACTGGTGGTCAGCAGCACAACAATACTGCGCAATGTCTGACTACACTTATTTCCTCTCTCAGTATGCAATGTTAGACAAACACACATACACATACGCATTCACACACACACTTCCTACCACGTCTAAATTGAGGCAGACACACAGTTTACTTGACCTTCTTATAAAGTCCCCCTGCATCTTGTTTTATTTATTTTTTCTCCTTCCCTCTACCTATCTGTCCAATCCTCACTCCATCCCACACAACCTCTGTATAAAGTTAGAATGCAGGAAGGCAGATGTGGGTCTAGTGGTTGTTTAGAAGCGAGTTTATAAGGCCATCTGAAGGTGAGCGTGTGGAGACAGTCTCCCCGTGCTTGGGTATTCTTCCTTTACAAGGCCTCAGGGTGTGCTGTCTGTGTCAGTTAGTTTATGAGAAAGTGAGATACATTTTTGACATTGAGAGAGGAGGTGTGGTTGACCAGTGATACATGGAATTAAAAATAGTTTTTAAAAAGCTGTCATTTTGTTGACCAAGTGTGCCTCTATTTCCATTGTTTGTCTATTCAGGTTCCTACAATTTAATGAGATTATATTTTAAGTTAACACTTCATACAGTGCTGTGAAAGAGTATTTGCCCCTTCCTAATAAAAAAAAAAGAAATAAATACAAAATGCAGTTTTTTAAAATTATTATTGAATTTATTTTAAAAAAGGGAAAAAGTAGTCCTGGCCCTATATGAAAAAGTAATTGCCCCCTAAACCTAATAACTGATTGTGCAATCAGGCGTTTACGATAACGAGCAAGAAGTCTGTGGAAGAATTTTGGCCCACTCTTCTTTGCAGAATTGTTTTAAGCCACATTAAAGAGTTTACAAGCATGAACGGCCTTTTTAAGGCCGTCTCAACTAGATTTAAGTCCGAACTTTAATGAGTTTATATTTAATTTTAACACTTTATACAGTGCTGTGAAAAAGTATTTGCTTTTCCTAATTAAAAAAAAATAAAAAATACAAAATGCAGGTTTTTTAAAATTATTATTTCATTTATTTAAAAAAGGGAAAAAAGTAGTCCTGGTCCTATGTGAAAAAGTAATTGCCACCTAAACCTAATAACTGAATGTGCAATCAAGCGTTTACGATAACCAGCAATAAGTCTGTGGAAGAATTTTGGCCCACTCTTTTTTTGCAGAATTGTTTTAAGCCACATTAAAGAGTTTTCAAGCATGAACGGCCTGTTTAAGGCCGTCTCAACTAGAGTTAGGTCCGAACTTTAATGAGTTTATATTTAATTTTAACACTTTATACAGTGCTGTGAAATAGTATTTGCCCCTTCCTAAATAATAAAAGAAAAATTAAATACAAAATGCAGATTATTTCATTTGTTAAGGGAAAAAAGCTGTCAAGGTCCTATGTGAAAAAGTAATTGCCCGATAAACCTAATAACTGATTGTGCAATCAAGCGTTTACGACAGCAATAAGTCTGTGGAGGAATTTTGGCACACTCTTCTTTTTCAGAAATGTTTTAAGCCACATTAAAGGGTTTCCAAGCATGAACGGCCTGTTTAAGTTTGTCTCGACAAGATTTAAGTACGAACTTTAATGAGATTATATTTAATCTTAACACTTTATACAGTGCTGTGAAAAAGTATTTGCCCCTTCCTAATTGAAAAAAAAAATAAATACAAAAATACATTTTTTCAATGATTATTTCATTTATTAAGGGAAAAAATGAGTCCTGACCCTATGTGAAAAAATAACTGCCTCTAAACCTAATAACTGGTTGTGCCTCAGGAAGAATTTTAGCCCATTCTTCTTTTCAGAATTGTTTTAAGCCACATTAAATAGTTTTCAAGCATAAACGGCCTGTTGAAGGTCAGCTCAACTAGATGTAAGTCTGGACTTTAACTTGAATTGTAAAAAAAATAATAAAAAAATTAAAAAAAGAATAAATGAAATCAGAATGATAAATATGATGATAAATATGCAAAAACAAATTCTAATCCCGGTCCCATATAAAAAGTAATTGCCCCTTATACCTAAATACTTTTTCACAGCACTGTAGGTGGGTGATACGATACCCATATTACTCCTTTATGACCATTTACACATGGTTGCATTAACATTTCTAAAGATTAATTTCATTACACAAAATCAAACATAAAGAATTTTATTGACGTGATTATGATGACCGTGATTTTCATTAGAAATTAGTTACACTGTAATAGAAGACACTCAAAGGTGGACTTATGATCCATGTAAGTGATGTACAGTATTGTGCGACAGTACAAATATTTTACTGCGATAAGCTGCAAAGTGCCTAAAGATACAATTCAAAAACTGGTAGTTTATGTAACCTAATTTCCCCTCTTGTCTGTTCCAACCAATCAGCATTCAGCATCGCCTGTATACCTGTACTAATCACCGGCCTGATCATCTCTCATCATCTGCACCTGTTTCTCACTGGTTCATGCCTTAATTTTGAATTTTTGTTAATTTTTTGTTGTTGTTGTTGTTTTTATTATTATTAATGTGTGAATGATTCATAGGTCATTGTGTGGCTTAACAACAAACAAGAAAAAAATCATTTGAAACTGGTCAGGTACAGTACAAGGACTGGACTGAAAATGAGAGCCAAAAACCTGCCAGAACCAAGAATCGACAAAGTCCTTCAGGAAGCCTGGAGAGCTATTCCTCAGGACAACATTAAAAATGCAAGAAGGTCTGGCTCTTTGGAAGCAAAATATGAAAAAATGGGGTGTAGCTCAAAACTTTTGCACAAAAACTTAACATAATCAGAGAGAAAATGGTTGGTATGTATACAAAGTCGTGGCAATAATAAGCATCAATAAATTGTTAGGGTAAAGTAACAAAGTAAACTTCCATTCTTACATTCTATCTAATTCTACATCTGAGCAATTGAGGAATTGAGGCCTTACTCAAGGGCACAACACTGGCAACTAGATGGTGCTGGGGTTGAACCTGAGACTTTCCAAACCATAGTCCTTAACCATTGTGCTACCCCTTCCACTGTTCCTCTAGGGTTTCTGTTCAGTCCTTGTACCTGACCAGTTTCAAAGGAATGTTTTTGTTTTTTAAACTATGCGGTGACCTATGAATCATTCAATCATTAAAAAAAATATATAACTGAAGGCATGAACCAGTGAGAAACAGGCGTAGATGATGATCAGATCAGATCACAGATGATCAGGCTGGTGATTAGTATACTAGTGATGCTGAATGCTGAGTGGTTGGAACAGGTGAGAGGGGAAATGAGGTTGCTGCTGAAGTTGTTACATAAACAACCAGTTTTTAAATTGTATCTTTTGGCACTTGGTAGCCCGTCGCAGTAAAACATTTCTACCTTTGCTCAGTACTAAGTCCACCTCTGAATGTCCTCTATTACAGTGTAACTAATTTCTAATGAAAATCACCCCAGAAAATGTCATCATTATCATGTCATTGTAAGTCTTTATGTTAGCTTTTGTGTAATGGAATAAATCTTTAGAAACGTTAATGCAACCATGTGTAAATGGTCATAAAGGAGTTATGTCATCTTTAAAGTGTTAACATGGAATATAATCTTATTAAATCACAGGGGCAATATCCAGAAGAAGAACAGATAGGTAATGGTTTATAATTGAACTATCCAGGTTTCCTGAGAACAGTTTCAAGCCTTTTTCCCCCCCTTAAATATGTCTTAATCATTTTATTTAATAGTTTTTCCATCCCATTTTTACCACTAGCTTGCACATTAGGAATCGAAAATCGAAAATCTTAACTTATGTAAAGCTGTCATGCTGTAAGCTGTAAGAATGTCTATTGTTTTAAATGCTATAACAATAACAATAAATCGAATTGAAATATAGATTGACAATTAACAAAATTCTTTTTTCTTTTCTTTTCATTGATTAAAAACTCAAACATTCCTCAGTTCAGTTATACCTGTATTTCAAAAATCTTGGTTATCTTACTTGAAGCTATCTTCTACATTTTTAACATTTGACCACCAGTGTTTCAATTCTCACTTTTAAGTTTTATTCTAAATTTGTTATCAAATTTGTTATTAAATTTGTTATTTGTTACCTATATTAAAAACACCTGTCAGAAGTTATATATACTGTATAATGCATACTGTAACTAAGCAAAATCACAGTTTTTTTGTGGAAGTGCTGTTGTACTGAATATCAGCACAGCTGTGATGCGGTCATAGACCTTGATCAGGGGTTAGAGAGGGATTTGGGATTCAGCCTTGTGTTAGAAGTTTGATAGCTTTGTAGCTTGCCTTAGCCGTGAACAGAACATGGACAGTTCAAAGGCAATTTGGAACGACTTAGAAGCAATTAATAAATAATTGTTTAAAATGGCATAATGTTGTCAGATGTGTTTTCTTGCTGAAAGTCCTACCATAACTGGTTTTCAATGTTGGTTTTTTGACAGGCAGCTTTTCTCTCCTAGGTACTCTGGACCCTACTGAGCTACTTTCACCCATGTAATTAACAATTGTTAAAACACCTGATATATATCGTTAAACATCCCAGTGCTGTTATGCTTTATATTAGCACTTGTACAGTAGATTACTCGGACAGAACTTAATGTTGAGATTATAACAATATGTTATAATGCACTACATGTAGGCTTTGCTTTATGATCTGCAGTGCAAATATTACTGTATATCAGAGTCTGTTACTATAATGCATTACAACATTTATGAACAGTTACATTATTTTAATGCATGGGACAAATTTACCTTATGGAGTCAAATTTTTTATTTATTTTTAAATATGTACTGTATGCAAGAGTTCATTACTGTTTATGAACATTTATACAAATTTGTCAGTTCATATCTCAATAATACATGTATTTATAATGTACTATAAATACAATCTACATCGTTTGTCAGGGAGAGGTATCATTGGGCGTTAGTGTCATTTTTAATACGTGAAAGTCACATCTTTACAGTTTTTCCTATATGGTTAGGTGCTTATTGCAACTGGCACCTATTGGAATAAATTCTTATTTATGATTACACAGCTTGATGAGTTGTCCCTAATTGCTTATGTACACTAGCCCTGTGTACATTAAACAGCAATTTTTACTAAATTATCCTTCATTGTAACACTTAGAGCACTGTCACATCCATCACGTTTGAAGATATTTCAGCATGCGCCTCATGCCATGTCTCAAGATAAGTCATGTAATTTCCTGAAAGCGAAGCAATTGTCTCCAGCTGTATGATCTACAGCATGTAATAAACGAGGCACATTTTTAAGCAGAGCCCCTGGGCAGTTAACTTCTTCTTCTTCTTCTTCTTCTTTTTTTTAACCAAAATTTAGCCATTACATTAACAATGGTAGGCGGATGAACTGCACTTCATTAAAATCAAGCCCGCAGGCTCCAGGAAATTTAGATGCAATGCTGTCTTATAAAATTTAAACCCGCCACAGGTGTTATGCCCTTGCCTGGTTGAGTCGAAGTCTTGTATTTATTATAAAACATGAAGAGATTGCTGGTCTTCATGTGTTGCTTTCTGCATGACTGCAGGTAAAGTGTTATACATAACTGCAAAATTGATTAAACAAGAGCATATAGAGCATATTGAGTTAGCTATTTGTCAAGTTTGCATGCAATAAAAATTTTTTTTAATTAAATTAAATACGTTTATTTTCATTAAAATAGACTATTTAGAGCAGAAATTTGCTTGCTGGTTGTGTAAGAACTTTAAATTAAATAAAAACTAAACATAGTGAAGTTTTCTTCTAAGAGATGCATTTTTTTGCTTTAGACTGTAGGAGCAGTGTTCAAGTCAAACCGGGACATTTGATTAAGCCGAATAACAGAACATAGTTATATTAAAAGCTATCTATATTTCTCCATATAATCCCTTGCTACGCTAATGCACTTATCCCAGTATTTCACATGTGCTTGAATCAATGTAGAATGTTTTCTCAGTACGCCGGTTCCATCATCTAACCGACCACTTCGCGTCTTAAACGCTGGCCTCCCAGGAACTCACAATCAAGTTAAAAATGGAGGATGTGGCAATAACTGTAAATGATGGTGAGTACAGTTCCCACAGACCATAAGCTCCATAAGTTGACGACAAGTTATCCTTTGACTTCCAAAGGTCAGGTGCTGGATGTTCATGGGAATGACTCCAGGATTCTGCCTTTATTGAACATTTGAATCATTCAATGTTAATTCAGCTGTTAAACGACATCACCATACTGTGCTTGGAGTCATCCGTAAAATACCAGTTCCCTTTCAAAGGCTACACTCGATGCTGCGTGAAAACGCTATGGGAACATCTTGTCATGTTGCCGGTTGTGAAG
>JAQMYG010000013.1:12220036-12235958 GCA_030014215.1 Clariallabes teugelsi
CAAATCAATCTGAGGAATGTTTCCGGTTCACTACTATTTATAACCTGCAGGTGCGTCTAATCAGATGACGTCACCTGGCCGAGGTTATATAGGCCAAAATTTGGTGTGTTTCATACACACATGCTTCACAACCGGCAACATGACAAGATGTTCCCATAGAGTTTTCACGCAGCATCTCGTTCCCGCCTTTTCAGGGAACAGTGTTACAGCAAAGTAACCCGAGACGTTTTCACAACTTCATTTATGAGAAAGTTCATCACAAGTCCCCGTTTGACTTGAATGCCCATTGTATTTTATGTAAGGAGTCATCATTGTCGGTGCTTCATGACAATCAAAGATGAAAAGTGTAACTTTTTGGGTTTTTCACCACATGAACATCTTGGGACATTAGGAGCTGCTTCTTGCTCTTGTTGTTCATTGTTGTATTAAATTGAAGAGAAAGAAAAAAATAAAGAATGATGATAGAATGAATGTTTAGAGCTTTTGATGTAAGTGGCAACAGGAACTAATTTGTTTTGTGGCCATTATATAACATAAAACATCCTGTAAATATAAATGATTTTAGGAAAGTAGAGGTGTCAGCAACTAAAAATGTTCATCTTGCTGTGTTGAGCTGAAAAAGTAATGGCTCTGACTTGAAGTTTTATTACATACCAGCTTTCCCTGCTAGTGGTTAAATGCGTTAAGATGAAAAGATTGGACTGAGGCAATCAATAGAAATACTTGTGTTTGTAGCACACACTTCATACTAGGCAAGGTTAAACAAAGTGTTAAACGGAGCGAGTGACAGTTCTATCCAGATCCTGATGCTTTTCTGATAAAGGAGAACAATTGATGTACCAGTAATCTAGTGCTCGAGATGGGCGTGGCTATATGCATCACTCAAGACAGAATCAATCGGCTCAAGACAGAATCAATCGACTCAATAGTTTACCATGCATGAAGAACAGGAATAGGCACAACATGGCTTACTCTTAGAAAAGGCAAGTAGACTATGAAAAAGGTGAACCTTCAAAGATGAATGGACAGATCAATGTATGTTTAAAACCAGTTTTGGGTAATTTTAAAACCAGCTTGTCTTGTACATGTTTTACTTGAATGATGTGGCGATAAAAAAAAGTAGTAATGTGAAGCTCGACTATGGGACAAAACACGGGTTGTTTGAGCAAACATATCCGAGATGAGGATGTGTAAAACACCTGAACTGAGAGTCCAGTATGACAGAGCAACCAGAGTGCTTTCACATTCATTTACAACCAGCAGCATGCAAATGAAGATCAATTAAGGATTGTTGTTTGTATTCCATACAAAAGCAAAAAAATATATAAGGCCATCAAAGTTCACATTGTCCACATGTTTAATGCAGTTACAAAAAATACTGACAAGAATCAGAATTAGAATCTGGGGACCTACAAGGAATTAGAAATGTCTGCCAACCAATGATGCCTACTACTAAGCGCTGAATGATCATGTACATAACATGAAATAAAAGATTTCCCAGAGAAGTTGTAGTTTTATAGACACAATTATTATTTGTGATGAAAACCAACACAGATCCTTTAGTGTAGATAGTAGGTGTGTAAATGGCTGCCCATTCCACAGTTGCTAATTCCATCATCGTCCATACACTGAGTGAGTGTGTAGGCGTCGGGAAATCTCACCCCTGCGGTTAATGTTAACTTTGTGAGTAACGCTCACGGTTCTCGAGAGTGAGTAATGTTTGGTAAAAACTTGTATTTTCTTCAGTCAATTTTACGCCAATAAAACTAGGCTAGGCTGTGTTAGTTAACGTGTTCAGGAAACTCCAGCTAGGCTCCACTCACACACTCACTGATTGTCTATACCGCTTTATCCTGTATCCAGGGTCGCGGGGGAGCCTGGAATCATCTCAGGAGACTTAGGGCACAAGATGGGGTACACCCTGGACAGAGTGCGATCTAATACAGGGGACATACACTCACCCATCAAATCGCCAATTTGGGAACACCAATTTGGGAAACCGGAGTAGCCGGAGGAAACCCACCAAGCACAGGAAGAACATGCAAACTCCATGCACACAGACTATGAGGCGGGAGTTGAACCCGGACCCTGGAGGTACAGTACAAGACAACAGTGCTAACCACTACACCAACATACCACCCTTTCTACATAATGTCTTTTTTCATTATATATTTAAAGGGAATTGATTTTGTTCCCAAAAGCATAAGAGCTGACGAAATCATAGTTTTAAAGAGTGATTATTTGAGTCGGCCTAGCCTTTGCATCAGCTAGAACCAGTCTGGGCATTTTTCTGTGACCCCTCTCTCCAACAAAGTATTTCTGCCCACAGAGCTGTTTTTTTTTTTAACCTTTAGAGACTGTTGTGTGTGAAAATCAGCGGTTTCTCAAGCAGTATACTCAATCCAGCTAGTCTAGTACCAAGAAACATTCCACTCACAAAATCAGTGAGACCCCATTCAAGCACTAGTGAAACGCTGGGATAAGTGCATTCGTGTAGCAGGGGATTATATTGAGAAATAAAGGCAGTTTTTACCTCTCATAACTGTGTTTTGTTGTTCTGCGCAATCAAAAGTCCCGGTTTGACTTGAACACCCCTCTTACTGTATGTATCAACGTAGATGGGTTAAGGCCCATGACATTTAAAGCATGGAGCTTTTAAAGGAGCTGACATTAATACAGATTAGATTTTTAGTCATGATGCAGTCAATTAACTATGAGTAATACAATTTCGCGGCAAGATTTTGTAGTGATAATAACAACAACAATAGCATAAAGCTTAGAGCAGACAGTGAAGCACACTGATATTTAAAAGTGACACATGAGCAGATGTGATAAACTCTATGACGCAAAGCAATGAGGTGTTTATTTTGCCAAGTCCAATATTTTTAGATATCTGGACAGTTCACCATGACTACATAACCCAAGTTGAAAAATACATTATTATTATTATTATTATTATTATTATTATCACTCACTCATCGTCTATACCGTTTATCTTGTATTTAGGGTTGCAGGGGGCCTGGAGCCTATCCCAGGAGACTTAGGGCACAAGGCGGGGTACACCCTGAACGAGGTGCCAATCCATCGCAGGGCACACACACATACACTCACACACTATGGGGAACAATTTGCAATTTGGGGAACGCCAATCTGCATGTCTTTGGACTGTGGGAGGAAACCGGAGTACCTGAAGGAAACCCACCAAGCACGGGGAGAATATGCAAACTCCATGCACACAGAGATGGAAATCAAACCTGGCCGGGACCCTGAAGGTGCGAGGCGACAGTGCTAACCAGTAAGCCACCATGCCGCCAAAAGCGAGGCATTTTGCCTAATCATTCTGAGAGCACCATGGTAAGACTTACTGTAGTAGCGGTAGCATAAAGGTCATAGGTATGTCGATTTCAGTTCCAGGTTGTAAAACTACAAAATGTAGGAAAAGTTAAATGGGGGTAAATACTTATGCAAGCCATTGTAAATAAATGTCACATTCCTGAACTATTTGATTCACAAGGCTTTATGCTCGCAAGCAGCAAGGGGTAAAGAGAGTGGGAAATAAAGCGGAAAGAGCAGATGGAGAGGAAAGTTGCATGACAATATCTAACTGAATTGGCTCGGAATTTATCTTTGTGAATGTTTATTATGGCAGATGCTCTGGAACCGGGGTACTGACAAGCGTACACAATCACACGTTCACACATATTCGCCTGCACACACACACACACACACACACACGCACACTTTCCTCAAAAGAAACCCATGAATGCAAACTCATACACACACTTATGTTTAATTCTGTTTTATCTTTTTTCCACCACTACACTTTTGATATGCATGCACGAAATAAGTAAACAAACAGAGAAACAGCTCTTAAAGTAAGTCTTCGTGATAATCCTCAGACAACAGACACCGTAAGCACCAGGGAAAGGAAGGAGCGAAACAAGCGAAAGATCCGTGTAGCATCAGGGAGGAAGAAATGAAGACAGCCCTGAGATGGAAGAGAAAAGGGCATGCATACGTAAGTGCTTTCTACAGCACAACAACAACAGAAAAGAACAGTCCAGGGTCAGGAAATATCAAAGCATCGGAAGAGTGCGTGCTAATACTTTTTATTGCTTTATAGAGGGAACAATCTGCGTGAATTGCAAGACAGAGATAATATGACTTAAAGAAATGTGGCAACTTATATAACTGCTGTGTGGACTTTGTTTCATCTAAGCAGATTTTAGACAGACTGGGGAAGGTCACTGAGGCTTTAGTTATATATTTGGTGACCCAAGAAAACCTTCCCGTGGTAAGATTTGGACATTTTTACTATAGTAATAAACAATGGAGTAAATGTACCTGTTTTTTTTATATTCTAAGGGTGATACTTTAGTACAGGACTTGGTGGTTGGCGGCACGGTGGCTTAGTGGTTAGCACTGTTGCGTCAAGGTCCTGGGTTCGATTCCCACGTCAGGTCTGTGTTCATGGAGTTTGCATGTTCTCCCCGTGCTTGGGGGATTGCACCTTGGGATTATTCCTCCCACAGTCTAAAAACATGCAGGTTAGACTAATTGGCATTTCCAAATTGCCTGTAGTGTGTGACTGCTCATGTTAATGTTGACTGGAATGTTTCCCTAGCACAGTCGTACAAATGGGAATAAATACAATGGTCACCACTGGCCTTGACAGTCCCTAAGTGGACTACAGAGGTCCCTAGATGGATGGATGAATGGAGACAACAGGGTTAGAGTGCATGCTGAAAGAACCAGAATGAACAAAAAATACAATTGTCAAGTCTCTTCAACAACAGAAACATACTGTAGCATGTGCAAACTGCAATAAAAAAAAAATAGGTAACACAATGTAATAGGAAAACCAATAACAGTGCAGATGCAGGGGAAAAAGTACAGTATAATGACTTTAAGGCAACTAAAACATAAATAAAAATATTTAGATAAATATTATGTAAGGGATTGTTGCTTCTCTTTTAAAGAAAAAATCAATTCTAACATACTGTAGTTGCAAAGCAGTGATGATCGTGCCCAAGCACCTGCACCATCAACCTGTGTGCTTTTTGAGTATGTTAAGATTTTCAAAAAGCATCACACTGTGATGTCATTCAGGAAGTTATTAGCCTCTTTTCGTCATAAGTTTAAGGTATCGCCATGGCTGAACCGTTTGAGAGATCAAAAAGAAGACTTGAGATCACATTGGCTCAGTTGGGGGCAATTGTATAAGTTCCCGAGGAGGGGTATATCAAATTCCATTGGACGTGTTTTGCAAACAACCCAATATAATTGAATTCCTGTTGAAAAGAGTGCATGACATGTATAACGAAAGTTGTTCAGTTCAGTAAGATCTAAATGTGTACTGGGTTTTGCATGTACAGTATATGTGCAAGTGTGTATAGGCATCATAATAGCGGCAGATTCCAACCTGTGTGCTGGAACCTTTCATGATTTTTTGACCATGTTAGGACCCCCAAAAAGCCCTGGATGCTGGGAAAAAAATCCTTGGAAGAACAATAGGGCCTATGACACACTATGGCCTAACAGGGCTGTTGTCATAGTGTTTGGGCCCTAAAAAATCCTTAAAAGAACAATATGGCCCTTCACACACTATGACATCATTGGCCTGTTGTCTTAGTGCTTGGGCCCTAATTATTTTAGTCAAAAATAGCAGACACTGTGATTGGTAAGCATTAAAATGAGCAATGCAAAAAAATCAAAAGCCTACAGATATTATATATGTGAATCCTGCACTTGCATATTGCTTGGTATAAGCAAACATTAAATTAAATTATATAGGTTTCTTTGCCTTCTGCTGCATCTAAATATCCCCCCCCCAATCACCTTGAGATGGTCCTATAAACTCAGCTTACAATACCAATAATCTCTACACCCACATTTCGCCTTCCTGCATTATAATTTTATACAGAGGTTGTGTGGGATGGACAAAGGGGTGACGAGATTGCGTGAGAAAATATATGCAGGGGGACTTTATAAGAAGGTTGAGGAGTGCTCCAGTTTTGATAGGGATAGAAATGTGTGTGTGGGCGCGTGGGTTCGTAGATCCCATTAATAGATTTTACTTTTACTTATGTACTGTAAATTCACAATATATTCCTTTAGTCTTATTCATTCCGTTAAACATTTCTACGGTGTGATGATTTGCAATTACTCCATCAAAGATACACTTCAAACTAGAGCACTGTTGACGTCTACATTCTGTATATTATGATGAAGCTTTATGACATTTTTCTCACTAAACACAGACTGATGGTTAATGCTGAATGGCTGACAGTCGATCTATTGAAGTAAATTAGATGTAATCCATTGGTGGAGTTTTTGAGTTGACGCTCAACTGAAAAATTCCACCATCAATTGAATGATAAACCCACACCCACCAGCTACTTCACTGGGTACACCTGGGTTAGACCCAATTTTACATTCAGAACTGCCTCAATTATTTGTGGCATAGATTAAGAAATGTTCTCAAAACATTAATTAGATATTTTAGTCCATATTGACAGGATAGCATCACCCATTTGATGGACATCCATGCCACATTCATCATCACAATTCTTTCATATTCTGATGCTTGGTTTGAAAACTGCACAGAATGGAAAAACATTGGCTGGACTTTTTTTTCCAACTGTAAAGAGTGGTTATTTCACTTTCTATCAGTGCAAATAGGTTCTTCTCTGACCTCTGTCATTAACGCAGTGGATCTTATGAAGAGATTTACTCTATATTTACAAGAGATTTAATCTCTGGACCAGTGACTTCTTCTGAGACAATCTCAGTTAGACCTTGTTTCTTGACCCCTACAGGTAAGCTAAAATATGTAGTATGAGGGTTTTTAAAAAAAAAAAAAAAAAAAAAGTCCATAGCATAGTTTCATAGTAGTGTCTTAAGCTTGCACAGTGGTTAACTCTGGTTGCAATGTAATGATCCTGTCACTAAGGTCAGATAACATGAGGTGGGTGTACTGTATGTGGGTTAGAGTATAAGAGTGTGTACTGTATCTGCATTATGGTAGTGTAACAAAATAGAATTACACTGAGCTACAAAAATCATCTTTAGCTGGGCTCAGCTGTTATGCCAGCTTGATATCAACATTTTTATGACAGCAAACATTTTTAATAAGCCTTTATGCATGTTTGTTATAGTCGTTAACAGGCCATGATGCAGTATGTAATCTTACAAGTCCTTTTTTTAAACAGAAGTTTATATTTTCATCAAGTCTCTAGTCGTAGAAATCATGATTAAACAATATTTTATTACATATTCAAATAGTATAAAATATATTAATACATATATACTATTTATTCATTTCCATCTAGAACCCTCTGTAGTCCAACTAGGGAACGTGGAGGCCAACGGTGATTGGTGGATTGTATTGACCGTGGAGGCCAATATTATCCACCAGTCACCATTGGCCTCCACAGTCCCTAGTTGGATGGAGGAGGCCAATGGTTACTGGTGGAGGCAAATGGTAACTGGTGGATTGTATTGGCCTCCACGGTCCCTAGTTGGAGGTAGATATATATATTATATATCCATCTCCATCTAGGAACCTCTGTAGTCCAACTAGGGATCGTAGAGGCCAATGGTGACTGATGGATTGTATTTATTCTTATTTGTACAACCATGGTAGGACTTCTGGTCAACATTCACACTCTACAGGCAATTTGGAAAAACCACTCTCACTCACTCTCACTCATCGTCTATACCGCTTCATCCTGTATTCAGGGTCGCGGGGGCCTGGAGCCTATCCCAGGAGGCTCAGGGCACAAGGCGGGGTACACCCTGGACAGGGTGCCAATCCATCACCGTGCACCCACACTCATTCACACACTATGGGCAATTTGGAAATGCCAATTAGCCTAGTCTGCAGGTCTTTGCACTGTGGGAGAAACCTGGGGTACTACCAAGCACCGGGAGAACTTTCAAACTCTACACACACGGACCCGTGGCGGGAATTGAACCCGGACCCTGGAGGTGAAGGTGACATTGCTAACCACTAAGCCACCGTGCAACCAAATTATATATAACATTAATCAACATTGCCAAAAATGCAAAAAAAAAAATGCAACACTGGTTAATGACGGAAAAGAAAAAAAAAGCCTCCATATATGGATGTCGTGTCAGTGTGTCTGGATGAGAAGAGGGCTCAGACACCCAACTATGGGTTTTAGAATATGTCATGTAAAACCGAAGTCATCATTATTTTTAAAATGCGCACATTTTACGGCTACCGGAATATGGGAATTGTATTGCAAAAAAATTTACTAAACTTACAAAAATGCTCATATTATTATTATTATTATTATTATTATTATTATTATTATTTTATAGTACACTTAAACACAATACTATATACACGTTCAACATTTGTTTCAGTTGTTCTGTTGGTTGCAGGCCTTCCAGAACGTGGATCACGTTCAACACATTCTCAACTATCTTTGAAGCACTTGCGCTACACTTTCATTTGCTCTGCACTCATTGCATGGCATCTAGCAGGCCATGACTAGTACAGTGAAGTTGTCATTGCTCACGCATGCACATTCCAGTCCACTCTCCTTGGTTGCCAGGTTACATTGATGTCGCGCAAATTGTTCTCATTATATTAACAACGAATTCTTTCTGGACAGACCATGTAGTTTTCATGCAAGTATGTGAACAAGTACACTCATGACACTGGAATGGTTTAACAGCAAGTACATTTCCACCAAGTGTTCGGCTGCCATGGTGCGGCACAAGTTCTGATCTGAATGCAGAGCAGAAACAAAAGTAGTGTCTGGAAAACTTTTGTTGGTAACCCAGTACAGTAGCTGCGAGACATATTTCTTCAGAAAGAAGTGGCTGTCCTTCTGAATGCTCCAGAGGACAATTACCCAGATCAATTTTTGTAGACTGCATTTTATTAAAATGCGTGAGAAGGAAAGACAGAGGGACCTCTTCAGCAGAGCATGGTGCATTATCGTTCCCCATTTGCCGGTTCAATAAGAGCCCTGGTGTCCTACTCATGAGGGATATTGTTTCATTTGTTATTGCCTCATTCGTTGCCCCGGCATATGCCCGCCTGACATTAAATGTTCTTCTTTTCCCAGGAATGGAAATTAAAGTAAGATCTTAAAAAGAGATGGGCAAAAATCGAATGCATGGATGATGAAGCGCGTGGCGAGGCCTTGAAGTTCACGCGGCCTTGAAGATCTGTTCATTTCAGCCATGCACAGCGTGACAGACAGAGAAAATGACCAGACATGCAGGGGGGGGTTTAAGAGTGCTCAAAGAAGGTGAGAATATCAGAGCTTGAGAAAGGCACAAGACAGAAGGGAGAGATTGCTGTGATTATGTTCGAGTTGTTTGGCTTGATGGTCCAACACAAAGGCGCTATTCTTCAGAGCAGAGAGAGAGAGCACAGATTAAAGAAGAACAAAAATGGGAGAACAAGGAATGCTGTTTTTTTCACCAAGTATCTCTTTCTTCTTTTCCGCCTGCCCTCTTTCTCTTGTTTGTGTCAGTGGTGTTTGTGCAGGGATCGCAATCAGATCAGAATGGCAAACAACACCGGGCACACAGACACCGTCTGCCGTTGGTTTCACAATACCTGAACTGCCAGACGAGCAGGAAGATCGTGACACAAACAACTAATCTCATCTCTGACTTTGTTTTCCCTTTGTGACTTATCCTTCTGTTCCACTCCTGTTTTATGTGCCGTTTAAAGCAGGGGTGTTTGTGCATGTGCGCGACCGGTGTTTGCTTAAGGCACACTGGCGATGTTCGGCGTTATCTGCTGAGCTTGTGCAGCTCAGCGACGTGATGAGAATGTGCATGCGGCAGCGAGTATGGACAGATGTGCTTTCTCTGGTGACACAAAACCTTGTGTAATGTGTTCGTGTAGATGGAAATCATCAAACATCGCACTTACAGTATGGTGTTTGCTTGAAGGACCCATGGTTTACAATTTCTTTCACAAGTTAACACAAATCTCAGTGTGTGGTAACGCTCCAGCTGAAATACTCCTCAGATAATGAATACCCTTTAAATACCCTTCATTTCACTCCTCTTACCAACATGCTGTTTCTGTGTCTATGTAACTGAGCTACTGCTGAGTCATGCCCCTGCTGAGAACAGAAAAGGGTATTCCCTCATACGAGGTCACGTTAGGGGAAATTTAATTGGCTTGTTTAAAAAACAGGGAATGTATATTTCTTATGTTTTTTTGTTTGTAGACACTTGAAACCTATCTGAATGGAAAAATAATAGAGTACCTTTAAATTTTCTGATCGTATAGCCGTTGTGGGGCAGTGGTTGAGGAGGTCCCCAGTTTGAAACCTGATGCCGTTGGCTTGCCACTGTTGGACCCATGAGAGACATGGAGCAACCCACGTAGTTAAATGCCCCAGTGCTATTACTGCCCATTATCGCCACACATGGATTGCCTTTTGTCCAATAAGAATGTTGTATAATGTCCTATACAAAGTTAATAATTTTCGGAAGGGAAAAATTACATGAAGGAACAATGCCTGAGTGGGTATTATTTATGAAATTTACTTTAGTCAAACTGTGCAATCATAAATCAATCCCAGTTCTTGGTTTGGGCACCAATTCATGGTTAGGTACACATACTGCCTTTAACTGCACCTAGCAACCTCCATGGACATAGCTCAGTTGTTTTAGACACTAGAAAAGTTTGCATGCAGGAAAATACTCTCAATAAGAAAAGAAGGACTGTAAGGTTCTTATGTTTGTCCTTTGGGCTCTATGAACAACCCTCTAATTTCAATTTCAATATTAAATACTGTTCCATCGGAGGGAAAAAAAACATGCTTGATTTCATTTCCTTGATAGAAAACCCCCACCAACCCTCCCTCCTCAAGGATGAGCTATTGTTTCTGATGCATAATGGCAATTCATTACGTCGGCCCAATCACATGAAAATGGACGAAGAGACAGTGATCAGTGCAATAACAATAAATAACACAATCCCAACGCTCACATAATTCAGCTTCGTTCAGGGATGAGCAGAAACCTACAGCTCGCTACAAACACTTCAATTACGTTACATTTAATTCATTCAGTTGGTTTGGGGTGGGGATGAGGGCAGAGAACATGAGCTTATAGTGTGGCTGTTATATCAGCAATATGAAGAATTACTCTTAAGTGGAAGCTGATCTGATCAACAAAAAGTGGTTGAATGGCATAAATTATAAATCATAAAGGTGGGAAAATGGTTTCTTAATGGTTCTTGCCATGGGTATGGACTCCATCTTTCTAGGGGATCCTTGAGATTTTTTTCAGTTGCTGAGATCTAGTTTTAATACAGGGTGGGTTATAAATAACTATGCATTTAAAATTGGTAATAAAGTAGACCGGGTGATGTCAACCAAATTCCTCAAATGACCGGTGATGGAATGCACAATCTTCTGAAGGAATTAATTTGGGATATTGCTGAGAACCTACTAAATCCATGCCTTCAAGTACTCCAGTGTGTCCTCCAGAATTTTCCAGGACGTTGGCTTGGACGATTCGGAACTCATGAATGGCCTCCAAGAAGTCCAGATCTGACTCTTTCTGTAGGACTACACAAAGAAGAAGGTGTACAGGACAAAGCCTCGCACACTGGAGGACTTGGAGGCAGTACAATAAATTTGTATTAGAAATATGGACTTTATTATCAATTTTTAATACGCAGTTCCTTTTCCCCAGCCTGTTTCTTCCCCCGAAAAACCAAAAAACAACCCAACCATAACCCAGCCACTGGGTCACTATTGGACAGAACAACACTATTGGGTTGTTTTGACTCAAGTGCTGGGTTTAACCATTTAACCCATAATTCTGGGTTGTTCATCTAACCCAATCAGTGGGTAAAATTGACACCCTTGCTGGGTTGACACATTCCATTTGATTTTTATTTTATTTTTTTCAAAAAAGATGCAAAATGTAACATAATGTAAATAAATTGTCACAGAATAAGAAAATGTGAATAACTCAATTTTGAAAAAAATGTCAGACAAAACCATATAATCCCAAGGTGACCATTTGTTAAATATAAAATAAATGTAACATAAAACAATAAAAAAAAAAGAGGTCCCTGTAAATCTGATTTAAATTGCATTTTTAATACAATGTTTAAACACTTTTTATGTAGAAGTTTTCAATACAAATCTTATAATTCCCACATGACATCAAACATTCCCCATCTTAATATTTTAACTATTAGCTATTCAACTATTACTATTTAATTTCTTTCAAAATAACACTAAAAACAAAAACGATAAAACTTTTAAAAATATTATTAATTAAATGTGGGGTGAAAAAACTGTTGTCCTCAAAAATTGAACAGATGAGTACTCGTGTCCATCAATCTGATCTACAGTATGCTGGAGAAACTCGCAGGTGAGAAGACACTGCTTTGTGTAGTTAACATCAAAGATTTAAAAAAGCCTTAAAACAAACATCAACGGCCTCCACCAAAGAGTCTGTATCAATAGCATTGCCTCCAGCAATGGGAAAGGTCTGTCAGGTTCCTCTTGTCTCATCCGCAAGGCACAAAACATGGAACAGTGCTCCAGTCATCTCCATATTTTTCAGATATCATTTCCATCATGTTTGTCCCCACCTGTGGATTACAGACTTTCACTTAAGGCCTATTCGGACGGGACTAGTTTTACAGGGGGTTGTTAGAGAAATTTCTGTTTCACAGACGTACTTTGTGATTTTAATCCCGTCCGAATCTGCCATGTTTATTATTTGTGTGTGCTACAAACGCACTTTTCACATAATATACAGTACAGCCGACTACTGGCACAGAATATAAAAACATGAACATCCCCACAGCTAAATATCAAAGTGCGACTCAAAAGGTGGGAAAGTGAATAAACATGGAAATGAGCTTGCTCCTACCACAACTACAACATTTAAAATTTAGGTAAAAATTCATATTAAATTACCATAAAATACTGCCAGCTTTAAGTGGCGTACCCCTCACATCAGAAGGGAAGAATCCAGAAAGTTCGTCATGCCGTGTCTCAATTCCAAGAGGGCAAAGACCAGACTTGACTTGGAAGTGCACACTTGATGGTATGAGGACACCGGCTATATCGCAAATGGAACGCAGAGTACAGGATGTGTCACATAGCTGCGATATATTACTGTATGCGTTAACCGTATTATACCAAAGCCTTTTAGAAATACACAAAATAAAATAAATCCGCTGTTTTTGAGGCAGCGTTGGTCGGCTACATGAGCGCAGGTCACCTGTATTGTCTGCCTGGAGCTCAAATCTCCAAAATCGTTGGGGCAATTTTTAAATAGACGTCATCTTTAATAACCGATGCATGTTTTGACCTGTACACACATACAGTACATTCTCGCTTAAACAACTCTTAAACCTTCCCTTTGTGACACAATAACAGTAATATTTCAAACATTTTGGAGAAACCAGAGAATAAAGAATAAACCAGTTGTTGGGTCAAAATAACCCAACCAGGTGTTCGTTTGTAAATGACCCACTACATGTCATTTGATCCAACATAGAGCATCCCAACAATGTGTTTAAAGTACTAGAAATAAGCTAGAATTTTGACCCAGCATGAACAACCCAACAATGTGTTTACAAAAACAACCCAGCATTTTTTAGAGTGTATGACTATTAAGTTTATTATTTTTTTTCCATTTAAGAGATCCTTAATGGCTTTTAAACATGACATTATCAACCTTGTAGGATACTATCCATCTAATATCGTAATAAAACAAATCCCCAGGGTAATAAAATGATGAATGTTTTGAGTGCTACATACCGTAGGGTGCAACAGGCACTTAAAGTACCTCTGATAAACAATTTTTTAAAATGTGTGTAATCATATGTTTGGTAGTTTTAATGACCTACCCCTGATAAGCTTTAAGGTCCCACTGGGAAAACCAAAGGTTCTGATATGCCTTATTCCATTTTCTCAACAGTGAGAACATTAGTAAGGGTTCTTGCCATGATTCTGAAATAGAAACCTGCATCTCTGCACTTAAAGAATATAAGGACTGTATGGTTTTCTAGGAGGCGAGAGAGACTAAACGATTAAGAGTTCTACATACAGCGCTTCAACAGAGTGTTTCCCTGACTGATCTAATTACCATTGATAAGTGTCTTGGCTTGTGGAAGCCCCTGAGCTTCCAGGAAGTCCAGATCCTGACCAGGTCTCTTAACCATTATACATTATCTATACCTCTTAACCTGTGTAGGTTTGAGGGAGGCTTGGAGCCTATTCCAGGAAATGTAGCACACAAGGTGAGGTACATCCCTGGATGCAGTGCCAACCCACTGCAGAGTACAAGCACACACACACACACATTCACACACCCACAGTTACACACTAACTTTGAGCAATTTGGAAACACCAATGAACCTTCTGTGAATGTCTTTGCACTGTAGGAGGAAACCTGCCAAGCATGCAGAGAACATGCATAACTCCATGCATACAGTACCGGAGGTACATAATATTCAAGCCCCCAACTCTGGAGGTGTGAATTTTTAAAAATTCTTTAAATTCAGTCACATGAATTTAGTTCAGTGCACTGGAGGGTTTAATCTATTTATGGTCATGCCACAGCATCTCAATCAGATTTATGTCCAGGCTTTTGAGTCATTCAGAGGTGGACTTTCAGACTGGTGTGTTCCAGATCATTGTTTTGCTGTAGAAAATAAATGCGCTTGAGCTTGAGATCATTGTTTTGCTGTAGAAAATAAATACACTTTAACTTTTTCATAGCACTGTAAATACAGTTTGTGAAATTAGCTTAAAGCTGAATAATTTTGAAAAGACACATTTATGTGGCATTTGGGCTCATGATGGGTTTAATACCCAACCACTGGATGCCTTAGTGGCGGTGCCAAGCCCAGATCAATATGGGAAGGAGGCATTACGAAGGGCATCCTAGTTGAAATTGAAGAATTTGAACTGTGAAAAATTTAACTATGCAATTACTATTCTAATATTTTAACTCCCAGCAATTTAGCGTGTCCCAAAAAATGGGGCCACAAAAGTAGTTTTAAACTGTATGTGGTCAAAGAATGTCACAAAACTGCGCATATTAAAATAGTCTCGACAACGTTGAATCAGTTCAAGCCAAAGTTCTAGACAAAATGCAGGCTTTGATATCTAGGTCAAATACAAATGTTATACAAATGTTTTTTATTTCCAGTGATTCATATTACAAAGTGAGTCATGAAATCGACCAGTGTCACCTTCATGAAGTTTAATTCATCTCTTTTATTCAGTATTAGGAAAAGTTGTTACCACTAACTGCCTTCACGCCAAATTCTTGGAAGCTGCTTTTTTTTTTTTTTCTAAGAAGGTTACTGCAATGTCTTTTGCTTACTAATAAGTGTTATACTTGGAATCCTCTCTAACAGGGAAGCATTTAATTAAGATATAAAATATCATGCAAATTGCTTTATGACATGTTGTACTATCAAAATAAAAAAATATTTCCTAATTTGAGTGATTCTAATTTCACTTTCACACTTCTTCAAGCTGTTTTTCCTTAAAATGTCCTGCTCTGCAGTTAATTTTATACAAAATGCAATCCACTAATGATCTCACATTTCACGTTTAAGTTCAATCATAATGCCATAATACAAGATGGAGAAACATGCGGTTGTTATATTTCAAACCTGTAAAAGTTTTCTTTTCATTACTTGTAATGGAGAATGTGTGGCTTTGGGACATATTGTCATCATATTATCCTAATATATTAATTTAAAAATCATGGAATATTTCAATGAAACAGCAACAGCAATTGATTTGGCAACCTTTATTTAAAACATGCTTTAAAAACACGTTAGTTTACATTAATTTTAATACCAGGAGTCCATGATGCGCCTCATGCTCATGAACCTCATGCCACCATAGTCCCTGAAGTTCCTGTACTC
>JAQMYG010000013.1:12236343-12273836 GCA_030014215.1 Clariallabes teugelsi
TTTCCCATGAAGTTGGTGCGGTCGTAGACCATCCAGCATCCGCTCTCCACCCTGCAGGAGTGGCAGCGGCTCATGTAAGAATGCATATCGGAACAATCACTGGTGCACTCATAGGAGCGCCCCATGAAGTTCCTGTCCTCGTAGAAGATAACCTGTAGGTATAAGGTAATGAATTATATCAGCAGGAGATGAAAGATTTTTTATAAATGTTTATATCATTTTCGGTTCTTACCTTTCCCATAGTCATGGTGGCTGGCTAGGTTTGTTCAAGCTGTTTCCAACGGGTGAACTGGCATTCTGCCTGGTTTACTCCTGCATTTATACCTGGACCAGGACTAAAGAATGAGTGCCTCCTATTGTGAAAAAATCCTGACCAAGCAACACAGCACAGTAAAACATGTGCTCTGCAAAAGTCTTTAGAATGGTCTCAATTGTAGCTTTAACTGTAGGCTTTTCATCTATTGAGGATGCTCTTTCATTTTTGTTTCTACCGATATAGCATGATTTCGCCTTGACATGGCACATTTTGATCTTTTAAATGTGAAAATAAATAGAAGAAGATGATGTTGGTAAGGAGACACAGTCTGTCTGAAGATATTCAAACCTTCTTTATGGAAGGCGTATGTGCCAGATTGAGGAAAAAACACCATCCATACAGTTACGTACTGTGGGAAAATCATCATGATATTTAATTGAATTAGATTTTATAAGTATATTGCTTTTAACAATGGACTTTGTCACAAACCAGTTTTACAGATTGTATGTAAAATATGGATGTATATAAATATATATTTGAAGAGCAAGCCGGGGTTGACGGTGGCAAGGAAAAACTCCCTGGGATAACATGTGGAGGAACCAGACTCAAAAGAGAACTTATCCACATTTGGGTGATACCAGATAGTGCAACCATAAATCAATTTCTGCTATATCTGTGTGCTATAAGGTTGAATATTCAATTATATAACAGGGAAGGAATGATGAATGGAGGCAAATATAGAGGTCATTAAAGAAAAACTTGCTTCAGAGGGCACACAACTTTACTGTTGAGCAAAAGGTTCATGTTTCAGAATGGCAATAACCTGACGCATAGAACTAAGACACTGCTTGTGTGACTTAGGCCTGGTGGATTTCCTCCGGGTACTCCAGTTTCCTCTGAGAGTCCAAAGACCTGCAGATTAGGCTAATTGGCGCTCCAAAATTGTCCATAGTGTGTGAATGAGTGTGTGAATAAGTGTCAAGTGTGCGATGGATTGGCAGGGCATAGACACATGGTGTACCCAGGGTGTACCCCGTCTCGTGCCCTAAGCCTCCTGGGATAGGCTCCAGGCCCCTCGCGAACCTGAATGTTGGATAAAGCGGTATAGACGATGATGAGTGAGGGGGGGGAAAATGGTAATCGCCATTGGCCATTGGCCTTCGCCATTGGTAATCGCCAGAGCTCCCTAGATGGATGGATGTGTTGAGGTGGTGAATATTAAAACATGGTTTCCTGTCCTATCCGCTTTACACATTTTGTTTTATTTGTGCTTATGTTTCATTCACCCTCATTAACACACTATGGGCAATTTGGGAACGCCAATTAGCCTAATCTGTATGTCTGGAAGGTAGGAGGAAACGAATACCCGGAGGAAACCCACCAAGCACGGAGAGACCATGCAAACTCCTCACAGACAGACCGAAGGCGGGAATCGAACCCAGACCCTGTAGGGGCGAGACCACAGTGCTAACCACTAAGCCAACATGCCGCCCCTACACTTTTTTTTTTTGGAACAAGCTATGTTAGCATTTCACTAATCAGACTGGAAAGGGTAAATTAATTCTTCTTTTTTTAAACCATGAAAGTCTGTGAAAACATATTTCCTGAGCAAATGAGTTGCCTTTAGCTAAATAATTTACATAAGTGGATGTGACTGGATAAACCTCAACCAAGGATCTGCTACAGAACCTATGATTTCTTGTAGGTAAAAACGAAGAAAAAACAAGGCACATGTGTGCAGCTGAATCAATAAAGCCTACTGTCTCTCGTATATAACTGTTATAATTAAATTATATAAGACACGAGAGGTTAAATCATACCAAGCAGAAAAGTGTGTTAGGGGACATGCTACTATTGAGACATCAATATTGATGGTGGTCAGATGTGTAATGCTTTCATGATATATTCCTTTCTTGAAGAGGAATCACTGCATACTAATAAAACGTATAGTGATAAAAGGGTTATTTAGATTGATATCGCTATGGAAGAACTATGTATTTATAGATTTCTTTAAAAAAAAACACACATAGAAAAAAAATTGTAAGGATCCATGTGGCGAAAAAAATGCCATTCAGTGTATCATGAAAAACCAGAGCAACATTCATTCATTCATTTATTCGTTCCTTTATATGTTGTTAAGTACATTACGATGTAACAAGCTGAGATAATTGTACACACATTACCTATAATGCACAGCTCTTTCTGTTTTAGAAATTGGAAGTAACTAATTAATAAATCTCAATTCATGCTTTCTGATTAAATACACTTGTTATCAATTTAGAGCTGATATCTTATATAATCAAATGAAAGTTAAATTTTTCGGGCAAAATCTCTCTCTAGTGCCATCTATTTTAATTATTATTTTTTTTTTTTTGCTTTGACTTACATTTTCCTTTATTTACAGTATTATAATAAGGCAGCCTTCTTTACTTCATTCATTCAGTGCAAGCTAGTTGGACTATAAGCAGCAATTATGAAACGTTATATATGTGCCAATTGTCAAGTCAGCAAAACAATTATGGGAATGTAGCTACAACATAACACAAAAATGTGCCTTCATTTGAATCTACAAATGAATAGGCAAAGAGCCTTTCAATCAAGTTCACTGGGAAATGAAGGATGTGTTCATTGCTTGGCAACACTTGACTCTAAACCCTGTATGGACCATTTTTTTGGACCTAAGACTGAAGAAACAAAATCAGAATACACAAATATAGAAACACAGTATGATGTATAGAATCACGGTTTTTCGGTAGTAGAATTGTTGTATAAAAGGAATATGACACTTGTGTTCGTGGGATAGATATCCCCATGCTACACTCTAATAATACTAGCCAGTATAAACATGCATATATAGAAATAGGGAGTTTAATGGCAAATGGAAGTTGATAGGGTGAGGCCACAGGGGTGCTGTCACTGGAGGTGCATGCCCACTTCAAACATTTATGCCTCTCATTGTCATTGTCTATACTGCTTAATTCTGTATACAGGGTCACGGTAGGACAGGAGCCTATCCCAAGAGATTTGGAGCATGAGGCGGGATACACCATGGACAGGGTGCCAATCCATTGCAGGGCACACACACTCACACACTCATTCAGACACTATGGGCAATTTGGGAACGCCAATTAGCCTAATCTAACCCGCCAAGCAAGGGGAGAACATGTAAATTCCATACACACAAAGGCAGGAATCAAACCTGGACCCTGAAGATGTAAGGCAATAGTCCTAACCACTAAGACACCATGCCGCCATCCATGCCTCATACTGTATTAAAAAAATGTGTAGAAAAATATTGACGTCCGAAGATGTACAGTAGACGCTTCGCAATCAAGCCTTAATTATCTTTACGCAGAATGACTGTTTTAACCATTGTGTTGGTTAAAGGTACATTGAGTGATTCAGGAGAAAGACTGTTGCACATTTTTGTCAAATTCAATGAATACCCTATGTCCTTGCAAGCTGCCTGTTTTGTGTGTGGCCTAAAAAAAAAATCTGGTGCTTTTACTATAACAGTCCCTGACTTGGAAAATGGGAAATAAACAAGGCGGAGTGGACCATGCTGCACAACATTGTTCCAACCATTTAGCAACAGGAGCCATGTTCATGCATGTGGGACAAAGGAAAGAGGAGGGGGAGATGGGGGCAGGGGGTCTAATATAATGGATTTATGTACTACTGAGGCACCAGTAGATAGACAGTCACACAATGTCATCAGGAAGTGCAAGGCAGAGTAGAGCGAGCATAATGAGAAACATCCAACAAGGCTCTGGACGGGTAGGGAATCTCCAAGCCAAGAACACGGACCTACATCAATTACACATCATCCCCACATTTCCTACTGTATATCTTCTTTGCCACCTTGACAGTTCATTATGCCATCTATGCATATACAGTCCAAAACAAAAAAATCTTGTTGGAAGACTTTCTGCAGTGCTTCCAACATGGGGAACAGTACAAAACCACGTTGAAGTAAAAGGTATGAGAAAACTAATCATATTTACCCTGAGGCAGGATAAACAGGATTCCTACAGCATTATAGATACAGTAATATACAGTAGCATTCTTCATCCCCCTGTACAAGTTAGCTGGTAACAATTGCATTTGCAGTTTGGTAGCGCTTACTAGCATGGGGTCAGGAAGTTCATATAGGCAGGACATACTTTTTAAAATATTATATACACCATTAAAACTGTATAACAAAGGTGTGGAGGTTTCTTATCTTTGGGTTACAGCTCATATAGGAGTTGAGGGGAATGAGAAAGTGAATAGGCAAGCATTGAAAACTTAAACAGTTCAACTAAAAACTTTAATAATCAAGGATTGTATGTACGAAATATGGCATGTGGCAATGTTGGAACACAGGTCATCCAGGTAGACACATCGGGCAGGAACTGGTGGAAAGAACTGATCATACCCCATACTGAGACATAGGACTTAATCAGAATATCCAAACTTCAAACTGGAACATGCACATGCTGTGGACAATCAGAAACAATTAAACATGCACTCATAAAAGCAACCGTTACAATGAACGAACTTGATACCAAACTTGAAGCAACCATGAAGAATATATTTGGGAAGACAAAAACGGAAATTCTATTTGGCCTCCGAGTGGCGCAGTGGTAAAGTGCTCCAGTTAGATTCCTGGGTGATGCTGTAACCTCAGAGGAAACACGTGATAGTCTTCGGACCTCCCTATCTAGCCTTGATGGAGGCATGCCCTAATGACGGGTGGGAATTGGACACGACTAAATTAGGTGCAACCTAATTATACAAAATGGAAATTCTACATCACCATGAATTAGGTGGCATGGTGGCATAGTGATTAGCAGTGTGGCCTCTAGGGTCGGGGGTTCAATTCCCATCGTTGGTCCGTGTACGTGGTGCTTGGTGGGTTTCCTTAGGGTACTCAGGTTTCCTCCCACACTCCAAAAACATTCAGATTAGGTTAATTGGCGTTCGTAACTTGCGCATAGTGTGTATGTATGTGCCCTGCCATGGATTAGCACCCTGTCGAGGGTATACCACGCCTCATGCTCTAAGTGCCCTGAGATAGGCTCCAGGCCCACCATGACTTTGCTTAAAGAATAAGCGGTATAGAAGATGAATGATATAATCACTGTTTCACACTTCAGTCCAGCAGGCGGTGGTAAAACACCTACAACTTGGTTGCCAACTACCAACAACAAAAAAAAAAACTTAATGAAGAAGATGAAGAGTAGAGAGATCCGGGCTAAGTTGAAGTAAAGTCCTATTGAAAGAGAACTTATGTTCTATGACATTGATAAATATAACATGCTAATGTGACTCCAAGAGAAACAGCCAAAGCAAAGAAAATATGAAGAACAGAACCTGCACCAGGGAATATTTGATGAGGGAAAGGCTGCAGAGCTTGCTATGTTTTTGATGGACAGGTGGGTGATGTTTCAAGCAACCAATCGGTCAGTACGGTTTTGTATTTTTTGCTAATCATAAACTGTTGGCTTCCATGCAGGAAGATCTGTGTATCAGGTAGCATTAAGGGCATTCAGATCAATCAATCAATCAACAGCAAGATGAGGGAAATTATTATGGGACAACTCAAGCTTTTTTGACCAATTTGAGCTGTGTTTGAGCCGTTCCCGCCACGTAGTGTACTACATACTGTATAGCGCACATGCCATTATGTAAACCCTCTGCATAGTGCAGTAATATAACGTGCATAATCCCATATGGAAATTAACCTCTGGAAGCTTTTATTCACAGCACTGTCATCCAGAAGTGTCTGTAGCTTCTCAAAGTAAACTCCACAGAAACTCACAACTAGCTTACGGCAGAAGCCTTAATTAAAAGTTTTTTTAATGGAGGAGTTGCAGAATCAAGGCAGAGATTTAATCTCAATCATTTTGAGAGTAAATTAATTATAATGCCAGGTGGCACAGTGGCTTAGTGGTTAGCACTGTCGCCTTGCACCTTTAGGGTCCGGGTTCGATTCCCGACTCGGGTCTGTGTGCATGGAATTAGAATGTTGCCTGTGCTTGGTGGGTTTCCTCCCACAGTCCAAAGATATGCAGATAAGGCTAATTGGGGTTCCCAAATTGCCCATGGTGTGTGTATGTGTGTGTGCCCTGCGATGGTTCGGCACCCTGTCCAGGGTGTACCCTGCCTTGTGCCCTAAGTCTTCTGGAATAGGCTCCAGGCCCCCTGTGAACCCTGTGTACAGGATAAAGCGGTATAGATGGTGAGTGAGTATAATGCCTACAGTCTTACATTAACTAACTAGAGAACTGGGACCAGGTAAGGTAATGTATTGAGGTAAATCCATGTTACCTTCCTTATTAACTTAGGGGGGTTTCTGAAATAGTAAGCATCACTAACTATCCCTTTAAACTGGCTTCTTAATAGGTGTGTAATGCATTGACTGTTTTTCCTTTGATTCACTTGGTACTTTAAAATATTCATCTCTGTTTTTGGATTTAAAACTAGGGCTGTAACTGCGGTTTTGAAGTCACAGTTCAGTAAGGTTCTTGGTACAGTGAAGTAAAAAAAAAAAATCTTTTCATTTATTATGAATTGAACATCTTAACATAGAAGCGTGTACAAACTTGTTAACAGTGCCCAACTGGCCACAAATCCCTAAACACATAAAGAATGCACAAAAAGTCATATACCTTTCTTTTTTTAATAATAACAACAACAAAAAAAAGTTTGGGTATTTGTAGGTGCTAAGTTGTTTAAGTTTAACAGCACTGTCTGTCTGTGGTAAATACTGTAAATCTTCTAAATATTTCAAGAAAATATTTAAGATATTTAAAGGGTGGCACAATGGTTAGCACTGTCGCCTTGCACCTCCAGGGTCCGGGTTCGATTCTTGCTTCAGGTCTGTGTGCATAGAGTTTGCATGTTCCCCATGCTTGGTGGGTTTCCTCCGGGTACTTCGGTTTCCTCCCACAGTCCAAAGACATGCAGATTAGGTTAGTTGGCGTTCCTAAATTGCCTGTAGTGTGTGAGTGAGTGTGTGTGTACAGTATGTGTGCTTTATGATAGATTGGCACTCCATCCAGGGTGTACCCTGCCTTGTGCCCTACAGTAAGTCTCCTGGAATACCCTGTGACCCTGTATACAGGATAAAGCGGTATAGGCTATGACTGAGTGAGAGGGATATTTTAACCACTATTTGATAATGATGATAGCTATTATAAGGTGTTATTCCTAATTCTGAGTTTTTTCCCGGGTTTACAGTACAGTGTGCCGTCAAATCAACAGATTATGTGTTTCTTACAAGTGAAGTACAGCTTACGATGGAATGCTAAATTATATTTTAAATACACTTGTTCATCTGAACTTTCAAACCTGTACAATTTTCTTATCTCTGAAGTGATATTTAAATCTTTTGCGACCTGTTCTCAGTGATTTGCTGCATTTTCTATTCATGAATTAACCAAATAAATGAAGAAATTAATTCAGGAACAGTTAAAGCTAGACTGTAGTTATTTAGATTACCAAACGGATGGTACGAATTTCATCCAGAGCGAAAAACAGAAGTCTTTTGACTTTTTTATAAGTTAATACACCCTGATACTGTTTCATTGGGTCTGGGACTAAAAATACAATCAGTCTAAATACTCTGCTGGGGAGGTAACATAGGGTGACCGACAGGAGTCGGACGGTTTTTTGAATACGTAGATTTTTTTTTTTTTTACGTAAAATGGAATCCAAATCCAGAGGTCTAGACATGCCATTTGAAGTACTTATTTAGTTATAAAAAAATAATGTCATTTAGATGACGACCATCCTCTTGAATGTAGCTTTCACTTGATTGTCCATCATTTGGGCCAACAGCTGTTGATCAATCGTGAGCACTTCTTACCGGATGGCATCCTTAAATTAATTCAAATCACGGGGTTTTTGAGTGAACACACAGCTCTTCAGGTACCCCATAGGAGGAAATCACGTGATTTCTCATGTGAGAACCGTGTCATATTAGATAAAAGCACACACAATACTTAAAACAAATGCTATGTGAAATACTTCAGGAAGACGTATTTTGGACATCATTAGAAGACTTCCAGTGCTTCATTGGATTTGAGAAGAGTCTTGAAGCATACAAGTCCTACCTGTACTGTGCAAACTCCAACTAGATAAATGTTGAAGTAATTAATAGTGTATTGTTGGCACAACTTCTTACAGTGGTATTTGTTGAGACATTGTGTTCTTGAAAACTTTGAAGACACAGACTGAATAAACTTTTTTTTTTAAATCAAGTTGGGACAGCAATTTACTTTCCTTGAGATGCATTTACATGATGTACAGTATATGACCTCCGCCCCTCCCCCTGCTGGACTGACGCTATCAAACTGCACTAGGAAGGTGAAGATGGCTGTTTGTTTGTTTTTGGACTCTCTATTTCTGGGTAAGTTTTTTTTTTTTTTAACATGTTAACGTTTTAAATGTGTGGTAAATGTTTCCTCTTATTGTTATACTGAGGCACCCAAACATTACTGAGGTGAGCTTAGCTAATATTAACCTTCATGCTACCACACAGTACAGGAGCTAACGAGCTAAATGTTCATAATTGTATCTTTTTCCCCACTTTGCCCTGACTTTTGATCAGCAACAGTGTCTTGCTTTGCCCCAGCACACACAAGAGCAAATTAATGTTTAAAAAAAAAAAGTGTTTAACAGTTAGCGGTGCTTCAGTACTCAAGTTAAGGGACAAACTGTAAAATCTTTGCTAAAGTTGCTAATGCTCATCTACGAATGTTATATCTGTTAACTTATTCGTATTGAGTAAATACCTGGTTAATTTAAAACACCACTCCAAACATGTATATATCCCTTAAAATGGCAAAGTAAAACCCTTGAAAATATCAATATCACCTTTTTTAAATATGAAACAATATGTAGCTTTAGCATATGGTTAGCATTACGGAAACAGTGTTTTACACTCTCTGGTGGTGTATAGTCTTATAAATATCTTTTATTTTTATCATAACTAGATATTCCGTGAAAATTTATCCTATGTCTTTACAAGACTTTTCTTGTTCTCTCTTTAACCAGAGCTCTGCTGTGGAGGATTGGGGTCAGAGGGGTGACGGCTGGCGTTTTGAAGTTACAGGAGGACCATGAACAAGCTGTTGGAGGGGACTGTAGTCCTTAAGGGTCTGGGTGACTATGCATCAGCTTTAGGAGTGATGTTTGGTCAGGTCTGTGCTCTAAATATTGAATTCCAAAAGCACTGGATGTACACCTACTGTATGAAGCCTGTGTGTCTGACACATTGGGGGGGTGGGGGGTGGGGGGGGGCGTGGTTATGATATTGTAATGTAAAAGAATAAGTAAGATATTGATAAGCACCTGGTGTTTCATTGACCTTTAAACAAAATAGAACCTGTATTTATGTAGATCACTGTTTTAACTTTGACTAGTTTTGGACTAATAAAGTTTTTTAAAGTAATATTTGTGTGTTTTAATTTTTGGGGTATTGTTAGGCCAATTTGTTTTTATAGAAAAACAATCACTTGAACTATATTAATGAGCTTTAATGGGAGACAACCTCCCTTTTTGAGTAGATGAAAAGTTGGGCTAAGTCAACTCTAGAGAAACGTAATTAATTGGGTCCACAACCAATATTACTTGAACATACTTAAATATTTGAATTAAGTCAACTTAACATTTTGAACTGGGTACATATGTCCACTAAACAGCAATGTAAACTATTTTGTTTGACCAACAAATTTATCTAAAAAGTTGAATAAACATTAAAAAAAAAAAAAGTGTGCAACTTGTTACTAAATCAGACCGAGCATGGTGCAGTATACTGTAGAGTGCTTTGAGGTAAGAGGGTGCTAATACTTTTTTTTTTTTTTTTGCTTTATAGGCAAGCGTCAGTGTTCTAAATTTGATCTGGGCAGCTACAGGGAGCCAGTGGAGGGTGTGTATTAGTGGGGTGGTGTGGGAGAACTTAAGAAGGCTGAGTTGCAGTAATCCGGTCTCAAAATGGAAGGTGTGGATGGAAATGGACGAATCCTTCTGACGATGTAAAGGAGAAATCGACATGAGCCTGCAAGATTAGCAAGATGAGCGGGAAAAGGGAATGTGAGTGAGCAAAATACCCAGTGAGCAAAAGGTGAGATTATAGAAATGTCGAGGGAGATCGTAAGATGATTGTCCTGGGATGAAGAGCAGTGTAGTTTAGCTGGGAATTAGTTTCATACATCCATAATGAGATGTCTGTCAAACATCAGAAGCTCTGAGCAGAATGCTGAGGATCTGGAAGAAAGAAAAAGAGCAATTTGGCTGTTGAATTTCTGCAAAAAACTTGATTAAAAAAGTCCAAAGGTGAAATACTACAGTAGCATGACAGAAATAAACACTTTAGGGTAAATGCACTGTGCAGTCTGTGGCTTTGTGCGTCTTTTGAGTTTTTTTTGTTCCCACCCCAACATGCAAGTAACGCACCTCCTGCTTGTGTGACTTTTGGCCGCGTCTCAAATCTCAACCAGATGTCCTGTGAACTTTTCCGTGAAGCTTTGGGGAAATATGCTGTAAATATATCTATTTATTCAACAGTTAGTTATGACTGAGTAATCTGATTGGAAAAGTGGAACGCCACAAGTGGGTGATATAGAGCATAACAGCACTGGGACGTTTAACTCTATCTATCACTCCGTATCACAGGTGTTCGAACAATCGTTAATTATAATACCAGCTTTGGTGAAATTAGGTTGTTAGTGTCTGCAGTTCTGGAAAGAAGAGAGAGCAGTCGCTTGTCAAAACCCACATTTAAAACCAGCAACGGAAGCACTTTCAACATCACATCTGATACGGTTATGTGATCTTAAACAACACTTCTTCTAAAATAATAATAATAATAATAATAAAGAAATATCATTACTCAGGGTTGTGCAGTTGTACTGAATATCAGGGCTGCACCCCCATGCCTACCACTGCATCACAGCTGTGCTGATATTCAATACATCAGCCCTCGCTCTCATGTGATATTGCTCAATTAGAATGGGTTATGCTTTCATATTTGATTACATCCAGACACCTTACTCTGTGTTTTTTAGCATGACAGCCAGCCATGTCAAGGTTAGAATTTCGCTACAGCCACACATGATGCGTTTTCCCAGACCACCACAAAATGATTGATACATGCTGCAATGTTCAATAGATCACCAACAACAGGACTCCTTCAAATGTCAGCTGACTCAGAGCAATCCTTTAATACACGTTTCCTTACAAGCAAGAAGTCAAGAAGTAAAAGTCATTGTTTATTGATCTAAGGGATTAGTATTGATCTCCATACATGCACCGATTCGAGGTTAAACAAATGTTATTTAGAATCTGCCACTTTCAGAGGATTTACAGGAAAACTGAGCTTAATGCTGAATTGACTGACAACACTGACCTCCAGCCTGACTAACAGAATTACAGGATTTATGAATGTGCCGATGACATATTAAGAGAAACAACAAGGACTGGGTAGGGTGGGGGGTGTTGGAGTCAAGCTTGTTTTGTGGGCAGTGTGAACCTGGAGATTCATATAATCAGCTTTGTCATACCAGATTGCTGCGCTATTGCTACAGTTCATTATAGTCATTTTTATCCTCATGACCTTGTCTCATGATGGCAAATTTATAATAGCCTAAAAGGTAAAATACAAATATACAAAAAGTAAGTTTAGTGGTAGTTTTAAAGATAACACATAGTGTCTTAGTTTTTGTAGAATAAAACCCTGTTGGCCAATATTGTATGATTTTCGAAGCAATGTTTATAATGAGTCTTGTTTTAATATTATTATTTTAGGCTTTCATAATTTCATCCAAATGTTCTTTTGTTTAATTTAGTCATTCGTACGTGTATGTAATATAGCCACACAGTAAGCTTGGCACAGGTCTTACACCGGATGCCCTTCCTGACGCAACCGTCCCATTTTATCCGGGCTTGGGACCAGCACTGCATCCAGTGGCTGGGAATCGAACCCAGGCCTTCAGCATGGCAGGCGAGAAACCTACCTCTGAGCCACCGGTGCTGTGTATATTATTGATTTATTGATCGTAGCATACAGTACTGTGCAAACCCATTGAGCCACACCTCATTTCTTCACATTTTGCTTGCGAAGAGCCAGACTTTCTTGTATTTTTAATGTCATCTTGAGGAATAGTTCTCCAGGCTTCCTGAAAGACTTTTTAGGCTCGGATTTTTGTTTTTGGCTTTAATTTTCAGTCCAGTCCATGTACATGACCAGTTTCAGAAAAAGAAATATTATTATTGTTAAAGGGCATTGGTGGCTCAGGGGTAGGTTTCTTGCCTGCCATGCGGAAGGCCACTGCCCAAACCCCAGCCACTGGATGCAGTGCAGGTCCCAGGCCCGGATAAAATGGGAGGGTTGCGTCAGAAAGGGAATCCACCATAAAACCTGTGCCAAGTTGTGGTGATTGGACGATCTGCTGTGGCGACTCATTGATGGGATCAGCTGAAAGACTACCACCAACATTATTATTAAAGAGTTGCTCAAGACGTGTTGCACAGTACTTTATTTCAGAAGGGTAGTGTAGTGGTTAGCACTGTGGCCTTGGACCCCCAGTGTCAAGGGCTCAGGTTCCACCTTTAGTCTGAGTGTATGGAGATTACCTGTCTTCCCCATGCTTTGCAGGTTTCCTCTGTGTACCCCAGTTTCCTTTCACAGTCCAAAGACATGCAGATTTGGCATTTCCACATTGGTGTTGTGTATGAGTGTGTGCAATGAACTTCCAGGGTGTACCCCGCCAAGTACCCTGGGCTCTAGGTTGCAGGCTTCCCACAACCATCTACCCATTATAGAGAATGAGTAAGTAATTGTATTCAGGACATTTTTTACATTCTGTACTATACATCCATCAATCATCAACATTTTTGAACTTCCCTTGTTTTATCATTCTAAATAGGAATATGATTGAACACATTGAAATTCATTAGCATGGAATCATCTTGATGCTTAGATTTATGGTTCTGAACATACAGTAGACAACAAATGATGGAATAAAATAAGGATCTTGATATTGTTGTAACGAAATGTGATAATTTCCATATGTCATGATTTATAGGGTTTATAAAGGAAATTAATATGTATTTCAGGAAACAAGCCTTTGATGCATGTGAGATAGACAAGGTAAAATGTCCATTGAAGATGCATAAATGAATATAAAACGGACTGGAAACTGGAACTGATACGATTCAAGTTGGATCAAAAAAGGAGTAATGCTTCCAGCTTTTTGTGCAAATTAATTGTCTTCAGTAAAGGACCAGTACGTTTTAATGTGTGTGTATGTGTTTTAAGTCATTGGAGACAACTTAACGTGTGCACGTGTTTAGCGGATGAAAGTGAAATTGTTTATGAACATGTATGCAGTTGGCCTTCTTTCAGGAGACTAAAATAAATCTCAAAGGCAGGAAAGAAGAACATGCAAAGGACCAATTTGGCAGATGCGTTAACCTCAAGTGCCAGTACTCGGCTAGCTGCAACATTGATGTGTGTTAATACAGCAGCGGGTGGTCAGTAGTGTTACCTTTTTTATAGACAAGTTTGAGAAACATTTTAATGCAGGCTTGTTTTTTTTTTCCCCTTTACATTTTATTACAAATGATACAGCATTCCAATAAAATTTTTATTTTACCCAGATTTACTCCAAGGGTACATTCTACAAGATGTAAACTTGAATGATGGTAAGGTTCAAGACATGTCTGTGCATTTGTTCTCTAAATATCTTTTCTTATTACCTTCTCAATTTGTCTTATTATTTTTCAAAGCCGTTGATGTTACCCCAGTGACAAACATTGACTAAGATTATTAACTACTAAATTGTTTTACTAACCTCCTGTGACTTTTTTTCTGGACACACACGCTGTAAATAAAGTAGATACAGTCATGAGTTGAACCGTTCACTGCTGTTTGTCATTTTTTATTGTTACCCCTTAAAACCCAGAGCATTTTAGGCTTTTTTTTTTTTTTTTTTTACATTACTACAGTATGTTTTAATAAAAGCAAATATTGGTTAGGACTGAGCAGTATGTAATGTATTTTATATCCCTTTTTTCAGCACAACATATTCAATACCATGAAATAAACATGACAAAGAAAGAAATATCAGATGGGCAATGCAATACTGTAAACATGTATGATTATGTGTTTATAGTTGTTTTTATGACAGTAATAATAATTCCTTTGTCTCTGGGGTCTTTGGAACAGTTACTTTTTGGTTGTTCCATCCTGAAGCTTAAGAGGCATTGTGCCAAAGCCTATTCCTAAATATCAGGAGGAATATCATGTTCTCCTTGTTCTTGGTGGGTTTCCTTCGGGTAATCCGGTTTCCTCCCACAGTCCAAAGATATACAGAGTGAGCTAACTGGAATTTCCAAATTGCCCATAGTGTGTCAGTGTGTGTGTGCTTGTGTGTCCCTCAATGGATTGGCACCCTATCCAGCACCCCACCTTGTGCCCCGCGTACACTGGGATAAGCTCTAGGCCTCCCACAACCCTGTACAGAATATTTTTTGTGTTAACTATTGTTGTGTCAAATGCATTTTATATACAAGAGGTGTTTAAGTCAAATTGGGGCTTGTGATGAAATTTCTCTGGAATCAAGACATAAAACCGATTGACATTTACAGAAACACTGTTCTGTGATGAGACTCTTAGCTGCAGTAAATCATTTGAATAACGTGAACACCGTGCATAACAATCCCGGCTGAAGTGGCATTAGTTCCTGTGAACAGTCAGCGATTGGAACGCCTGATCTTTGAAAATCCATGGATAACTTTTTGGGAACTTGTGGAAGAGACGCATCTGTCTGTTTGAACTGTACACACAATCACTCATGAACATCACTTGTCCATTACAGGAACTCGACTCGAAGTTATTGCCACATCCAATGTACAGTTCTGTCCTCTTCCCCAAGTCATTTCAACATTATTGGGCCATTTAGATGTGAAGCAGGGAGTCTGATCATGGCTCTGGTGTACTGAGAAAACTTTCAACCTTGATGGTATCCAAGCACTAGTAAAATGCACATACAGAGAGGCCGAATAAAATGTATACATGCTTCAAGATGAAAAATATGTGCCTCTCTTCTGGCAGTCACATGCTACACTTAATACTAAACATTGATGCCATAATTATATATATATATATATATATATATATATAATGTATGTATGTATGTATGTATACTGTTTTTTTTCCTTTCTTTACTTCGTTGGGTAATAGATGCAGACATCCATAATTTCTGTGTAAACCAATCAAGAACGGGGAGAACATGCAAACTTCACTCACACAGACCCAGAGGCAAGTGTGTATGTATGTGTGTGTGTATGTATGTATGTATGTATGTATGTATGTATGTGTGTATGTATGTGTGTATCAACCAAAATAAATTATACACACTTCAGGAGAAGAAAATAGTGTGATGTATAATACGTATATAACGTATAGCAATGCATTTAGTATAAAAATATTTATCCAAGTTTTTCTTTTCCTAAAGTCTGTATAAATTCTTTTGACTGACTTACAGTATATACTAGCAGTGCATTATTGTTGTTGTTGTCATAATAAACATTATAGTGTTAATGTAACTCATGTTTAAAAACTATTAAATAAAGAAAGTAATCGTCTTATGTAACAAACTTCTTTTTTCCCAGTCTTTATGGTGTTGAGAAAACTGCATCACTTTAAAGCAGAGTTTGTAGATAGGAATCAAAGGGTAAAAAACAATAATGACGTCACGTCTCATTTGCATAGCGCGCAGGACGCAAGCTCGCCCAGCCTATCGGAACGCGGCATGGGTGACGGGGCGTGGTTTCGTACTGTGTGTGGGCGGGGTTGTTCCGGCACTGTGGGCGGTGTTTTTCCTCCCTGCGCGGTGCTGATGCTGCCTACAGATGCGCTCCGGGGATGCAGGTGATCCAGCCGGACTAGGACCGCTCTCATGTGCTGTGTGGAGGAGGAACAGAGACCTGCATTCTGCTCTGCGCAGTAGTGGATACCAGGCGATCGGGTGGAGGAATTTTTAAGCCTACTTTTCTGTCTTTTCTTCTTGTTTTGCAGTGGAAATCAGAAGAGGAGACCAATAAAAAAAAGAAAAGCGCGTTGAAGGTAAAAGAAAATGCTGTGACTATTTAAAAACATATAGATATTTCTATCATCATCATTATTATTATTATTATTATTATTATTTGCATATGTAGAGATGGAGAGCATTCCGCAGATCTGACACTAGATCGAGTATGCATCTGTAAACGAATTGCTATGGATATCTTATCTTATCTTAAAGATAAAGATGATGCTCGGGCATTTGTTATTTTCATTATTATGTTCGTTTCTTTTAAATCCCTACAATTTCTAAGATATCTTACAATCTTTTCCCCAGCTTTGAGACCACGCTGGCTTGTTTTGCATGCTTTTCGATAATACATATACAGAGTCTTATTGCTATTTATTCCCCATCCTGCGCTCTTATAATAATAAGAAGTCCTTCAGGTATAGAAATTGATCGTTAATAATAAGATGTGTAATAAGGACGCAAAAAGAAATAAACAGAGGAGAAGGAAAGGAGTCAAAGACGTACCGTGCCGTTAAATGCGTGCATTTCACTGTACCAAAAGTGTTTTTGTCGGTTTTAGATACACGTTTTGGTGATTACTTTTAGTGCGTTAACTATTCAGGAAAGCGTTTATTGGTTTATTTGTTTAAATGCGGTGTATTGTTGAGAAATCTATTATTGCAATATGATTTGAAGTGCAGAAGTGACAGATACAGATATGGCTTGTGCAATGGTTTACAGTCAGCTTTTAAACGAAACGAGGTATGCATGAGAGAGAAAAACAGAGAGAAGTCTCTTACCGAGTTCCTAAAAAATGAATCCGACCGTTTTTTTATTTTTTATTTTTTAACATTATACTCATGATCTGATTACTATGTTCCCAAACACCCCTGCTCCAGTACTGCCATGTGCATTACATACAGATGTGCCTTCACGAGCTCAGCGTGATAGATGGATGCCTGGGCGCGTGTGTTCGGCGCGTGCCTGTTGGATGCTTCTTTTGAAACTCTCGTATTCCTGCGCGTGCTGGAACATCCACATGCGTTATACTGATCCAATATGTTTTGATTGTTCAAGATGAAGAACAAATAAATAAATAAATAAAAATGGAAGGGGAAACGGTGTGCGTCGTGACGCGTGTTTTGGAATAAACAGGGCGGGGTGCACAGGGTGAAAAATCACTCCCAGGGTTCATATCAAGTCCAGCTGAACATATAAATCAACCCTGGGAATGTCCATTCAGATCCTTCGATTAAGAGATAGTGCACAGTTAAACACCTCAAATCAATGCAGTTGGACTGAACAATCTGGCAAACTGATATTTCACAAGTTTTCAAGTTTTGTTCACCATAAAAACAATCCCTTTCTGTATCTCACTCACTCACTCACTCACGCATCGTCTGTCATGCTTTATAGATAGGGAGCATATCCTTAGGTATAAGGCAGGGGACACCCTGGATGGGGTGCCAGTCCATTGAAGGGCACACACGCATAAATATATATATATATATATATATATATATATGTATGTATATATATGTATATATATACACACACTCATTCACTCACACACTAAAGGCAATTTGGGAACGCCAGTTAGCCTAATCTGCATGTCTTTGAACTGTGGGAGGAAACCTGAGTACCCGGAGGAAACCCACCAAGCACGGGGAGAACATGCACATAGACCCACATAGGCAGGAATCGAACCCGGACCCTGGAGGTGCAAGGTGACGGTGCTAACAACTAAGCCACCATGCCCGCCCCCCTCTATCTACTACTTTGGAATTAAGTAAAATTATTGATTTTCTTATCGCAAATCTACCATATAGTTTATATTTGACCTGAATTTACTCACTTACTCACTGTCTATACCACTTATTCTATATACAGGGTCGCAGGGGCCTGGAGTCTATCCCAGGAGACTTTGGGGTGGTATGAGGCAGGGTATGCCCTGGGTGCCAGTCCATCGCAGCACACACACACATGCTAATTCACACACGCTACGGGCAATTTGGGAATGCCAATTAGCCTAATGTGCATGTCTTTGAACTGTGGGAGGAAACCTGGAGCACCCGGAGAAAGCACACAGACCCGAGGCAGGATTTGAAGACAGTCCCTAGATGTGCAAGGTGACAGTGCTAACCACAAAGCCACCATGCCACCCACCTTTCTACAGTATATGTTACTTTAAAATTGAATGGAATGATTGAATTTCTTTGAAATTTGTATCATAAAATCAAATCGTTCTTCTAAAAGTTTATTATCTGTTACTGTTCATGTTAAAACAGGCAGATGAACATTCAACAACTTGGTGTGACATCAGTGTTAAAGTCTGTTCTACACACACTTTCTGGTTGAATTAATATTCAGCTAGGTTAGAGGTAGCTTGAGTAGTAGCTACTACTGTATAACTTTTGCCCCTTAGCTGTGTTAGCTGCCTTTCACAGATAGCAAGAAAACAAACATGGTGTCACCTTAATATACAAGTACTGTTTTTATTTGTTATTATTTTAAGGTAGTACTGTAGAAACTGGTATGTAAACTTACAAAGAGATATCTAATCGTGTCAATCATGTTTTAACAAATATTTCAGGAGGTGTCTGTTTAAACAGTTCTCAGTTGCTTGGTTTAGCGCTAGCTAACGTTTTGAAGATCAGCTAGTCAGAGTTTCCTCACAAAATAAGATGGATTGAAGAAACAAAACACAAAATAAAGCATTTTTAACTGCTTTTCATATTTACAGAGGAAACACCTCAGTTATACTGAAATTTTTTTTTTTATCTTGTGGTATCCAAACAGGCGTGTAAAGTTATATTTAAAAAAATAAATAAATAAATAAATAAATGAAGATTTCACTTGGGCACCACAGTGGCGTAGTATTTAACACTGAGGCCGTGTACTTTCAGGCTTGAGGGTTCGAATCCAACCTATAGGTTTGTGTGTGTGTGGAGTTTTCATGTTCTTCCCTTGTTTGTTTTGGGGGGTTCCTTCGAGTACTCAGATTTACTCCCACAGTCCAAAGACATGTTGATTATGTTATCTGACATTTCCAGATATTTGTATGTGTGTGTGTGTGTGTGTGTGTGTGTTTGTGCCCTGTGATGGATTGGCAACCCGTCCAGGGTGTACGCTGCCTTGTTCTCTCCAGGCCCCACACGACCCTGTCCAGGTTAAGCTGTATAGAGAGTGAGTAAGGAAGTGAATGTGATGAAAATCAAAAACTCATCCTGACAAGAATTACAGATTATTTTAAGCACTATTTCTAGATTAATGCTTGCACCTAGATTGTGTGCTTCTTATATTTTTTATTTTGCCTTGTAGGCATGCAGACTAGCCTTCATATTATCTGTCGAAGACTCCACCAATACGATAGTATCGCATTACCTAGGTTCCCGATTCAATTTGTATTGCACAAGTTTATAAATATCCTGATTCGATATTTTCTTACAATTCTAAATAAACTTAGCAAAATGATTTTTCCTACCACACAGGATGCCGCGTTTTGTGAATACTCTAGAGCTCATTATCTGTAGGACTATAAAGGAACTGCAACATTTTACCACCACACATGCAAACATACTGCATGTAAATGGAAAAACTAATTGTAAAAAGAAAAGAAAAAAAGACTTGTGATACATACATACAGTAGCTGAATCCATTTTCCCCCCACCTCTAGAAGTGAGTCCTCAAGGTGTCAGGAGTGTTAACATTATTGGGTACTGAAGGTGTCCCCAGTAGGTCTCTACTGTAGTTCTGAAGACACCCTGCAGTTCTGTACCTCTACCTGAGTTATGTTCATTTTTACATGAAACTCTGCTTTTACAGGTAGCCAGAGTGACAGTAAATGCGGTAGATTAGCTAGTTTGTAACCTGAATACTTGTAAGATCTACCTTTACTCAAATCAACGATGCATTTTACAGCCTAAAGTTTTAGGTTCAGCCTTTAGTAGTCACATATACATTACCGCACAGTGAAATTCATTGTTCTTTAGATATCCCAGCTTCTTGTTAGCAGGCGTCAGCCATTATAAGGCGGCCTGAATCAGTCAGAGTTAGGGGCCTTGCTCAAGGGCCCAACAGCGGCAACCTGGCAGAACTGGGGGTCAAAACCGCCGACCCCCTTGGTCAGTAACTTAAAGCCTTAACACATTGAGCCGCATAGAAACATCCTGCCAGAAGAAGCCTGATTCGAACCAATGCCTTCATTTGGAATCCAGAACTTGATTCTGGATGCAGGTCTGATTAGACAGCTCTGATTAGATTGTCCATCAAATCTTAACAAAACCCATTCACCGTTGGATTGATTTTGGCATTTATCCGTTTCATGCTTCTTCTTTTTCTTAAAGGCACAGTGACACACATAGCACTGTTGTAGCTTGGAAAAAGATTAAAGATTCAATTTGCACATGTGTCTAGACGGTTGGGCCTGTTTTTGTGTCAGCAGGGCGGGGTGTACAGGGTGAAAAATCACTCCCGGGGTTCATATCAAGTCCAGCCGGACATAAAGAAACCCTGGAAATGTTAATTCAGTTGCTTTAATTAAGAGTTAATTCACAAATAAGCGCCTCAAATCAATGCCGTTGGAGTGAACAATCTGGCAAGCTGATATTTCAAGTTTTGTGTACCATTAAAACAGTCCTGTTGGGTATCTGTAAAAGTCAAAGGCCTGTTAATGGTTTCTTCCCAATCGCTGTTTACTTAAACAGCAGCGAGCTGTAGCAGCGTCGCGAACGGCCGCTTTAATCTGTTGAATAGCGTTATCCATCAAGTGTCCTTTTGTGTTCAGACATATAAGTTGTTCATTCACCAGCGGGCATTTCGGTGGAGTGTTTTAAATCAGCAGAGCGACTTTTTTTTTCTCTCTCTCTCTCTAAAATGTCAAACTTTCTTTTAAGCATGATGCGCAGAAAGCCTGATTTCATGGGGTTTGATGTTCAGAAAAGACTAATTCCTGAGTTGTAAAGCAGCGCTCGGAAGCATGAAATGCTAAGATGAAATGGCAACGACACATCGATATCCGCATTATAGGCTGCCATGAAGTGCTTCGAATGCTCCCCAAAGCTTTACTTAGAAGTAAAATTTCAATGACATTTCGAAACGTACACAACAGCACCCTTTCCCTAATCTCGGGCTATTGCGCGGCTTCGGGCCAACGACTGTTTCTCTGTATATTCGCTGAACTCTCTGAAGGATGTTTCCAAATCTGCTGATGCGCACCGCGATAACTTGTAATAAGTGCAAATTTCCCCCATTTGAATAATTGTTTGAGAACCTCTGTTGCAGCGACGGCTCACTACGAGCTGTGAGTGGATTTTAAGGTCTTTCGTCTCCACTTATCCTGAAATGCATTAAATTCGCACTATGTCTCTGAATGCTAATGAAGCTCTGGGCCACGACTTTTTCTTCCAAACAATCTCTTTCGCCGCTCAGCATCTCATTTGCGGTATAGTCACATATTTTTAAAGACCTTTCGTCCCATCTGATGAAATGGCTTTTTTTTTTTTGCTGTTTCAGGTGTCCAGGCTGAAATCCTATATCACACATCAGGTTACAGTATGAGTCATTTATAGTAGCCTACTGATTTGACCGAGCAGATTAAATATTTGTATGTCTGTGTGTATGCCACAACCTTTTAGGTATAACGTTACAAGCCACTGGTAGATAAAGATGGTGTCCTGTGTATTGGATGGCATTAGTCAGCAACTTTTGGGTTGTGGATCATGCTATGGCATTGGCTTTAAATGATCTAATACTTTAATAGATTTTGATTATGTATTATGTGTTAGCTAATGGTGGCTTAGTGGTTAGCACCGTCGCCTTGCCCATCCAGGGTCCGGGTTCAATTCCTGCCTCCCAGGTTTACTCCAGGTACTCCGGTTTCCTCCCACATTCCAAAGGCATGCCGATTAGGCTAATTGGCGTTCCCAAATTGCCTGTAGTGTGTGAATGCGTGTGTGAGTGTGTGTGTGTGTTCCCTGTGATGGATTAGCACCCCATCCAGGATGTACCCTGCCTTATACCCTGAGTCTCCTCAGAGGGCCTCATGACCCTGTATACAGGATAAAGTGATATCTACAATACAATGAGTGAGTGTTGGCTAATTATAGACGGCATGGTGGTTTAGTGGTTAGCACTTACATGTCCAGGGTTTGAGGGTTTGATTCCTGCCTCTGGTCTGGGTGTTTGGAGTTTGCATGTTCTCCCTGTGCTTGGTGGGTTACATCCGGGTTTCCTCATGGGCAATTCCCAAATTGAGTGTGTGTTTGATTGTGTGCCGATTGGCATCCTGTCCAGGGTGTACCTTTCTTCATGCCCAAGGTCTCCTTGTATGGGCTCCCGAACCTGTACAGAATAAACACTATAGAGAATGAATTCTAAAATTATTCTTATTAAACGCATAACGCAATATCTTTACCGGGATTTAAACCCCAAACCTGTGTGGCCACCTTTCGTGTCGCCTGAGTGTGAAGACAAACAAGGATCACTATAATAAGTGTTATCTGTGTGCTTCAGGCTCCGTGTCAGACCGTTTGCTCATGTCCTGTTATCTAATGTTATATGCGCTCATAAATATTGCAATCAACTATGTAGAATTATGGAACTGAGCAAGCCAGAATAAATCAGGAAGTCTTAGTGCACGATGAAAACATGGTTCTGAGTTGAGACGAGAGTCACCACGTCCGTTTCCATCGGAATGGCCCTGTGCTAAACCGATTCTCGAAGCATCATCGCTACGACTTTGAACCTTTAGTCTCGTCTCACTGTGGGATTCGCTGCGACCCAGCCATGGCCCTGTTGCCCCAGACAGTAGAGGTGTGACTCCTAAGATTTCAGCTTGGTAAAGTAGAAAAGCCGGGCTTCTAAGCTGACAGTAATCCTCCATTCTTCACCAAAGCAAAACTGTGCTTCATTATTTTTCTACTCCATCTCACTTGTCACGGGTAAAAAGAGCTTTAGAGATGGAAAGAACAGGATTTCTCCCCCACTACCACAACCACCACCAATACCAACATCCTCCGATACATAAGCAGAATCCTTAAATCAGTGAACATCCAGTATAACTTCCTCCGATACTTATTACGAGCATATGTTAATAAGTGGTATGTCACCAAAGATGATACCTACAGTACATAACCTTTCCATGACAACTAATTACAACCTACATACAGTAGTCATTTATATAGGTTTATTTTAACAACCATGTCAAGCTGTCATGTCACCTTTGATGGCGAGTTGGCATAATGTCCATGTTGTTAACACAGTAATATGGACACAAATGTTATGTTTTGTTAGCATTTACGTTTAGGCATTTGGCAGACGCCCTTATCCAGAGAGACGTACATTTATCTAATTGACATCTGAGCAGTTGAGGGCCTTGCTCAAGGGCCCAACAGGGACAACTTGGTGGTTGTGGGTTTTGAACTTGGGCGAACATGGCTACCCCTGAACCCTGTTAGCATTACATCTACAGTACATTAACAGAGGAGGGAGGTATTTGCTGATTACGTTTACTTTGTTACTCTACTTAAATACATCCTACACGTATCTGTATTTTAGTTACTTTTACTTAACTACATTTCTGCATGGCGTTACCATAGGGCAGTGCTGTATAGTATTTATTGTGCATAACTAGCTTTGCTTTTTACTATACAAAAGACTACTTTGAGCTATTACAAGCCTTGTACTTTTGATACTTCTGTACTTCTGTACCGTTACTCAGATACACAAGTAAATGAAAGACCTCTACTTTTACTTGAGTAATATTTGCCCTATGTGGAATCTCCACCTTTACTCAAGTATAGGATTTGTGTACTTTGCCAACCTTTGTAAATACAAGCTTCTTAACAGCTGCCATTAAACTAAATTGACACATTCTCAGGCTTCCTTCACCAGTTATTAGCTGTCATGAAGTTGTAAAGTTGATATAACAGTTATTTCAAATATGACACATACAGTACTATATATAAATGCTTTATAGAATCTGACATAAATCTACATAGATATTTATATTAGTTCAATAATAAAAAAACAATTAATGTCACTGAAGTCAGGTTGATGTAACACACATATCAAGTGATCTAGTGATCTTAACATACTGTACTGTAACCTCATGACAGCTGACTGAAGCATGGTATAGTAGTGATACTGTATGACGATGTGTTGGACAAAGCACACAACCCTAGTTGTTGTTTAACATATGCAAATATTACACTAACTTTGCAAAATATGAATATATGTTTATTAAGCTTAATTTAAGTGTTATAATGATAGCATGATATTAAGTCAACATTAATTTTATGACAGCTCATGTATCTTAGAATAAGCCTTTAAAAAGTCGTGAAGTGCGTATATGGCACACATACTGTATGTTTATTGCTACGTTACTACTGTATCTAATTGTTTAGATGGCATTGATTAATTTTCTGTAACAGCATCTCACACAGTAGTACTTAAGATCTCAGGCTTAAGTTCTAATACAGTATGTTGCCGTTTCTTTAAAACCAGCTAATACTGTAGAAGTAGCTTTAAACAATTCAACAATTTGAAATTCTTCAATGTATGAAATGAAAGAATGATATTAATTTAAATCAATAAAAAATGTAAACCAGTTGTAAGGACAAGAGGTGTTCAAGTTAAACCGGGACTTGTGTAATAACATTTCTTCTGATTTTGAATGGTGCAAACGTTTTAAGGAAGGCCGTATGTCGTTCCCGCGAACAAGTGAAACCCCTGATCCTGATCCTTGAGAATCTATGGATAACTTGTCGCCAACTTCCGCAAGAGATGCATGTGTCTGTGGAAACAGTACATTTGCACATTACAGGAACTTGGCTGGGAGTTATTACGACATTCACATGTACAGTCTTAATCTCACTCCAAGGCATTTTCACATGTGTTGGCCATTAAAGGAGTTCCTGGGAGGCCAGCATTTTAGTTGTGAAGCAGGAAGTCTGATCATGACTCTTGTGTACTGAAAAACGTTCTACATTGATGGAATCCAAGCCCCATTTTTAGTTTCAGGTTTTAGGGAGCTACTCTAGATTAGTTTTTCCCCACTTTATTAGAGAATAAAAGAATATTTGGGGAAAAGTGAAAAAAATAAAAGCAAGTTAACCCACCACTTTTTTTTTGGCCGATGTGCACATATATACCTATAAAAGTGAAACGATTGTGTTTGCTTGTGGGGTCTCTAGTATAAAGTTCAATAGTTAGCCATTCATGTTTCTTTTCTTTATGGATAGATGTGCTTAAAAGCTCGTGCTGACTCTTTTTCATCTGCTGAATCCAGTCAGAGATACTGGATACACTAGGCTATTGATTCGGAGTAGGATCCTGTCTGTAAAGCACAGACTCCGAGTGTGTTCTCAGTCACTCACGAAGATTACTTTTGAGCAAAAGATGTTCTGAAGCTTTATGCTGGCAAGAATTTCCATCAAGAGCTACAAATGTGCAACGAAAAACACATACAAGGTGAATAAGATGAGGATTAAAAAGAATATTCCTGCTTCATGTGTTTTTTATTCTTTTTGATTTTTTTTTTAACATGCCTTTTTTTGTAAGAGTTGAAAGTGAAACCAAAGGGAATACGTTCTATTTGTTCTTCAACCTATTCCATATTTAGAAATCCTACATACGTGCTTGATCGTTTAAAAGTATAATATTCGGTTTTGCCCACCGGGCACTACACAGCTTTTGAAATCCCAGAACTTTTTATACTACATGACATTTATCGTTTGCGATGTGTTGTCTTGTTGACATAGCGACGCACAGTCGATGCTCAGGCATTGCACGATCTATCACCTGGAGGGAACCCTGTCAAAGAGTGTCTGATCCCGAAGTCCCTGTGCCTCGTGAAAATAAACACACGAACAGAAAAATATATAAAAAAAGGATGTAGAATGTCCTCACATAGACCTGTGCGGGGCTTGTGAACATTTTCCAGCACATTTGTTAGACATTTTATGAGGTGAGGATGGATTTGGAACAAGTTACGGGAATCCCGTGCATGTTACAGCATAAGATTCCTGGGGTGGAACCTGGTGTGGCGTTACCGTTGACATATTGAGTTATGAGATGCTTTTCTGCTCATCACGGTTGTATGGAGTGGCTATTTGACTTACCTTGGCCATACTGTCAGTGTTGCCGTTCCTCTCTGGCCTCGATCTTTAACAAAGCATTTGAATTTCCAGTATCCGACTCAAAGTTTGACATGTTAGATATTATGGGATGCATTTCTGCTCAGGATGGTTGCAAAGAGTGATTATTTAAGGTATACTGTAGGGTTCTTGTCAGCTTGAACCAGTATGGCTGTTAAATCCTTATTTAGTTCTTTCATTGTCCTCAGGGTAATGTTGGCTTTTCATATGTGTGTGTGTGTGTGTGTAAAGAATATGGATTTATATTTACTTTGTAGACCGATATATTACGGATTCCCCTGGGGTATATGGTGTATGTCAACTGTGCAGTATATAATACTAACTGTCTGTAACTATACTGTTACACTGTACAGACCTTATTGGAATATAGAGATTTAAAAAGAATAACATTTATATTATTTATATTGTATAACATTTCCTATAGATCATGCCCTATAGATACCCAATTATTCCCCATAGTGATCGGGAGCTTACTACGGTCATACAAAATGGGAATAAATACAATGGTGACCATTGGCCTCCATGGACCATAGTTGGACTAAAGAGGTTCCTAGATGGAATTCCCCATAGACTAATGCTCCAGATCAAATCTTCCTTAGATAATTAATTTTTTCATATCCTTTATTTCACTTTTCCTCCAAATGTGCTGTTTCAGCGTCAATATAAATATATACCCACCACACAACAGCAGAGCCTGTGGAGGGCTTTAACTTATACAGTATACAGTAAGGTTACAATAGGAAAATACATCATATATGAGATCAGTCATAACTATGATCAGTAAGTCATAAAAACCTTCATGAGTCATTATTATAAGCCAGCAAGTCATGATTATGACACAAGTTATAATTAGACCCATCCATCCGTTTATGCATCCATTTAGGAACCTCTACTAGGGACGTCTACTGGAGGCTAATGGTGACCATTTTATTCATTCCCATGTTTTTTTTTTTTTACAACCGTGGTAGGACCTCCAGTTAACATTCACACGCTATGGGAAATTTGGGAATGCCAATTATTGTAATCCACACGTCATTGAACTATGGGAGGAAACCGGAGTACCCGAAGGAAACCCACCAAGCACAGGGAGAACATGCACTCATGCACACAAACCCCCGAGGTGGGAATCGAACCCAGACCCTGGAGGTGCAAGGCGACAGCGCTAACCACTAAGCCACTATGCTGCCTATAATTAGATAATAAGTCATAATTATCTACTGTACAGTTGGCGGTAACGCATCTTAGTGCATTCCAACTGCTGTTAAACTATGCAACAATAAAAAAAAAAAAGGCCAAAAAACACAATGTTTTTAGTTTGGGCATGCACATTGGGGACCCATTAGGAAGGCTTAAAATGTCTAAATTCAATTGCACACAATAGTTTTACGGTAAAAAAAAATTATTTCTTCCATCCGGTGTTAATATCACTTTAGTTGCCATCATTGACCTTACTGCTGTATTTAATAAGCAGGCTTGATTATTATATAATTATATAAACACATATTCTTGGCAGGAACAATCAACCGTGTTCAGGCGTATTCATTGTGGAAAGAAAATGAATGCTGCTCATTTATCTTTATTTAATATTTAAGCTTTGAGATAATTACACTGGATAAATGACAGGCTAAACTACAAAGTGTTGAAGCAAATTATTTTTTGTGTACTCATGTATGGGGACGTCCATGGTTAACATTCACCTTGAAAAGTGGTTTTGGGTATTTCAGAAACTGCGTGCTCTGAGATTTGAATATTGACCCGGTCATGACTGATATCTGAGGTTCAGCTTGTGTTTTCGAAGATGTAAAAAGTGGTAGATCTTATTGCTTTGATGCTTGTTAGGTGGTTCAGGCTCTGTGCTGATAATTATTTGCATTTTATGGCATTTGTAGACGCCCTTATCCAGAGCGACTTACATTTATCTTATTACACATATAAGCAGTTGAGGGGTAAGGGCCTTCATCAAGGGCCCACCAGTGGCAACTTGGTGGTGTTGGGATTTGAACCCAATGCTTAAACCCTAATCCCTCTGATTGGCGTTTCAGCCACTGCTGGGTTTAAACTGTTGGGTCCGTGGGCAAGACCCTTAATCCTACGCCCTTTACAAGCTAGCCACTCCATGTAGTTCCAGTCGCAAGCCTGGTTAGAAGTGGGAGGGTAAGCGGTAAGGGTATCTGGCATAAAACTTGGGCAGGACAAATGATCCAATATTTGTGCCCAGGACCTTACAGTAAGTCTTATTGGCTTTAAACACACTAGTCAAAACTCCCAGCCTACCATTCACCTCCTGTTATCCTTCCAAAGTTTTGATCTCCCGACACAAAAGCAACACGAATAAGTTGTTATATTGTGGTCAATGTCCAGTATAGCACATATAACCAGTGAGCAGGGGTTCATGGACAGAAGGTTGCCCAGACTGTTTGAGCTGACCAGAAGGTTACACCTATAGGAAACAGAAAAGCATCTCAGCAGATGCAATACATAGACTCATTAGAAGTACAGAATACAACAGCAGAAAACCATTCCACTCTGGGTAGCCAATGACAGGAACATGAGTCAGTTGAGGACTGAGGAAACCATCGCCTTGTCAATGTCATCTAACAATGACATTAAACTTTCAAAGTTTATAGACTCATGATCCTATCCATTAGTCAGGGGAAATAAATCTCACAGATGACTGGAACTGTGTCCTTTAAAGAGGAAGTGGGCTGCACGTCTGCTTCTCATCATCCATGCTAATTAGGCTTTTAGCTCCCGCGGTGCATCACACGGCGCTCCACAGTCGGTCCAAACTCCCAAACTGCCACAGAGGGCTCGAAAGGCTACAGCGGCTCAGTGTTTGGCAAGGGGCATGAACTCGGCTAACGCAGTCAGTCTGCTTGTCTCTCTCTCGCTATCATATACAGTATACCCACACCCTAGGGATTACTTTTGAATCAGACATGACCTCAAGGTCTAAAATGATACGATTGTAAAGAGAATGGTGTTGAAAAGAAGATTATGGGGGCAGCTCCTGGTTTATTATCCTTTTTCAGTGGAGTTAAGGCTAACATGCAGAGTAAGTGCAGGAATGACTGTTGATGATCCATCGAGGGTTCATCATGGTGGACCATCCGATCTCCACAACAACTTGGCACAGGTTTTACGCCGGACACCCTTCCTGATGCAACCCTGCCATTTTATCCGGGCTTGGGACCAGCACTGGGAATTGAACCCCGGCCTTCAAACCTTACCACTGAATCACCAATGCCCCCTAATACCTAACCTGGATATTCCAATAATATTATCAAATGTATAAGAGCATTAAATTCTCATCGGAACGTGTCACAGCATCTACATGGTTGATTATTTTCCTCGGACAGCACGAGCCACAGGGTTAAAATGAAGCAAAGCGACTGTGTGTGTATGTGAAGAGAGACAGAGGCACAGAAAGAGTGTGTGTTTGTTTAACAGAAAGATGTCCAGTCTGCCTGTCTTGGGACTCTATAAATACCGAATGCATTTTTCTTTTCTTTTTTTTTCTTCCTATCCTTTTCCTTATTATGCTATACCCAGTTCTCTCTCGTTCTCTCTCTCTCTCTCTCTCTCTCGCTCTCTTTCGCACACACACACACACACACACACTGGCTGTCTATCTCTGTTCCTCTGTCCTGCCCTTTCCTGCTTCTGGCATTCTCAATCTCTTCTGCTCAATCTCACAAACATGCTGCAAATGTACCATGGAAAGGTGGGCCGGTGAACCTTTTGGATGACTATCGATTTGTGCTTTGCTTCTCTCTCTCTCTCTCTCTCTCTCTCTCTCACTCTCATATTTTCTGGATGTTCCTTTACTGTTCTCTCTACAGAGACACTGTAATCAAATTTTTCTTCTCTCTCTCACATCCGTCCACACATTCTCAGTGTTCTCAATATATCAGTATATGTTGTGCCTCTCATTGCTCTGGTTCCGTAAATAAGCTTTACTGTTACATTTCTTTAAATCTTTTAAATCTTGGACTAATTCTCGCCCTCTCTCTACCTCTCTCTCTCTCTACCTCTCTCTCTCTCTCTCTCTCTTATATGATAATGTGCAGCTGTGAACTATATTCGACCTGCTTTTTCTCACTTGCGGAAATTATCATAAAAACCCACTTTGGACTCGGGAAGCTGAATAGCGTGGTGCAGTTGAAGACGTAAAAAGAGACACTAATTCAGATTTAGGAAAGTGGAGGATAGAAGAGGGATTCAGGGGGAAAATCCATTAGAGCGGCGTGATATGGAGAAAACATGGTTCTTTAAAAGTTTTTTATAGATAGGCGAGAGTGCAAATCTTCTTAAAGGAGTTGGACTTCTGAACTCTGGAGAGTTGTACTTTCTTTATGTTTAAACGACAAGAAAAAAAAATATGGCTCTGAATTTGTTGATCACTGAATGGTTGATGGGAGCAATGATGGTCAGTGTTTCCAAATGGGGAAAACTGTGATTAGTGATTGGTCTTGGTAGTGATAGTGATCAGTGATTGGCCATTGGGAACAATGCTGGTCAGTGATTGGTCATGGAGAACAGTGGTGATCAATGATGACTGGATATTAAAAACAAGGATGATCAGTGTCATGGAGAACAATTGTGACCAGTAATTGGTCACTGGGAACAGTAATTGTCATGGAGAACAATGATGATCAGTGACTGGTGATTGGGAACAATTGTGATTAGTGATTGGACATTGGGAACAAGGGTGATTAGTGATTGTCGTGGAGAATAGTGGTGATCAATGATTGGTCTTTGGGAAGAATTGTGATAAGTGATTTGACATTGGGAACAATTGTGGTCAGTTGCTGAAAATGTATAAATGGAGCAACACAGTGATTAGAGATTGGTCATATAGAAAAGTGGTGATCAGTGATTGTCATGGAGAACATTTATGTGATTGGTGATTGGGAACAATTGTGATGAGTGATTGTTTATATGGAACAATGGTGATCAGTGATTGGACATTGGAAACAGTGGTGATCAGTGATGATTGGACATTGGAAACATGGGTCATCATTGATTTTCATTGAGAACAATTGTGATCAGTAATTGGTCATTGAGAACAGTGATCAACAAACACAACTAGGGTGATCAGTGATTGGATACTGGGGACAATTGTGGCAGTGATTGGTCATTGGGAACAATGGTCATCAGTGATTGGGAACAGTGGTGATCAGTGATGATTGGATATTGGAAACAAGCGTGATCAGTGTTATGGTGAACATCTGTGATCAGTGATTGGAGATTGGGAACATTAATTATCATGGAAAACAATGATGATCAGTGACAGGTGATTGGAATCCATAGTGATTAGTGATTGGACATTGGGAACAGTGATTGTTACAGTATGTACAACAATGGTGATCAGTGACTGGTGAGTGGGAACGATTGTGATTAGTGATTGTTCATATGGAACAATGATGATCAGTGATTGGTCATTAAGAACAATGGTAATCATTGATTGTCATGGATAAATTTGGTGATTAGTGCTTGGTCACTGGAAGCAATGGTGATCAGTTAATCAGTTAACAAATCTATCCACCATGATAGAAAAGTATGGATGAAGCAGAAAGTAGAAATGAAGCAACACAGTTGCACTGACTTGCATCAGTAATCATCCTGTTCAGAATATTCACAATTTGCGACACACCAACACCAATTGGATTTAACTGTAAGCAAACATATGTCATAAATCTACCTGGCGTAACCTTTAACAGTTTTCATCCACTTAGCTGTAAAACCTTTAATTTAGGTCTGGTGCAATGTGCAAATGTCAAATGATGCCGATATGAATACACCTGTTCAAGACACAAGGCCTAGAGGAGGTGAAAAACTGAGTTCACAGTGTGTGCATGCTTATGCAAGTCACTGTTTATGCTTATTAAATATTAATGATAAATAGATAGGAATCGGTCTTTGTAGTACTCAAGCCTCACCCTCTTTCTCGCTGTGCCCACTTAGACTCACAGATTTATTCCGTATTCTCAAAAGAGTCTGGATTCATAATTCATGTGTGTGTTGTGTGGGTTAGAAGGAAACAGGACTAGCACATCAGCGTTTCCTTAACAGCTAAACCTGTTTGCAAAAAAAGTGACTCGTTGATCTTCTGTCAGACGCAGACGCAAACGTTGTGTTACACCAGTGTCTTTTTTTTTTTTTCCCTTTTCTTATGAAATTGTATTGTTGCTGATGTTGTCATGAACTGATTTCCATAGTGATCGCCATGTTTTTCGTTTGCATTGGGTATTAAAATGCCATGCATCTACTACAAAATCCCATTTGTACAAAATGATGTGTGTGCAAGGGAATCCTTTTATTTGCTTTGTACTACCCAGTAATTTCAACACTATGGTAATGATCATGCCATGTAGTCTGCACTTTGAGGCAGAAAAATCAGAATTATAAGGACTACATGGGCTCACGAAAATGGTGCATACACACACACAAAAACAAAAAAAAACAACAAAAAAAATTATAATAAGAAAAGCACCAGGCCTGACCCTGAGCAAGGGCTCATTTACACAGCTCATTCATAAAATCAATGTTAAATGGATGATGCTTTTGCATAATTAATAGGCTTAACGGGCTCAGGTGCTTTTCAGATGCATTTGTTACTGTATGTGTGACAGTTTCATGGGCTCAATTTAGTACCATGTGGCTCCATTATGTTGTACGCTCCCAGTTAACTGTCTGCGTGCATGATAATAGGCTGTGCTGGATCAAGTGCTGTTTTATAAGCGGATGATTGTAGAATGTTGTTTGAACTAAAGGGTAACTATGATGCAAAATTGGCATTTTTATCATTTTTATATATTTATATTGGTCCCCTATGTGTGTGTGTGTGTATATAGATAGACAAACTACAGTGCGTATATATAATATGTTCATATTTGTGGATAAATGTTCTTGAACATGCCATTTAAATTTCTCACCTATGACATCATTCCAGGCAAGAAGGAAAAAAGTGCATGTGGACAAGCAAGATGAAAACAATTTATTTAATATAGTTGCAAGCAACGATGATCGGGCCCAAGCACTCTGCACCATCACACAGCACTATCACTGCGATGACGATGATGTAATAGCCATGATGTCATCATTCTGATGTCATAGTGCTTGGGCCTTAACTAGCGCCTCCTTGGGCACAAGTCCGGTGCATTGATTTCAGCAAAGCAGGTTTCCTGCGTTCTAATTGGCTAGAATAATCCTCCTCCGCAAAAGAATGTAGACTGTAGTAATTAGCAGCTCATTTCCATTGAAAGCTACAAACATTTGTTTTAAAAAAAAGACACATTTATAAGAGCATTATGACTTCTGTTGACTTTTTAATAAAAGGTATAATATGCAATAATTAGCAGTGATTAATGATAATTAGATATTTTTCTTATGCAGAAAAATACTGTACAGGTAATATATTGTTCTAACTGTCTATTAAGATTTGTATATTATATTAACATTCATTTATTCTAATGCTTCACTTTGTCTTGCTTTGGGTTGGTCTTTTTATTATTATATTTATTATTTCTATAATCTCTTGATTTTATGTTGAATTGTAGTACATTTAAGACAAACGGAAACAATGGAAGCATCTTCAGTCTGGCATGATGTTTGGCGGCATGATGGCTTAGCGGTTAGCACTGTCGCCTTGCACCTCCAGGGTTCAGGTTTGATTCCCTCTTTGGGGTCTGCCTCGTGCCCTAAATCTCCTGGGATAGGCTCCAGGGCCCCCCGTGACCCTGTATACAGGATACAGTGGTATAGATGATGAGATGAGATGAGACGAGTCAGCATTTTCTATTCCTCAAAATATTTCATGCTAAAAGGCAAATGCTAGAAGTCTAGACACACATGATCGTTTAAGAAAACCACAAAGCGTGGACTAAACGCATAATCTAAAAGGCATCCAAATTTTTTTTTATAATAATAATAATAATCGAGCAGCTACGGTATGTCTCTGAATACACCTAATTAAATATGGATGATGCATAAATATGGATGTTACATAAATGTTTCGGGTTCCAAGTTATTTAAATAGTGATATAACGTGAGTCAGCTGCAATGGATAAAGTTTTATGTGCAAGAATCGCCATTCATACTGTAACTTTTAAATAGCGATTAACCTTAAGCGCTGTATAGATAAATATCTGAACGGGTGCAATTTCTATATTGAACCCTTTAACACAACAGTGAATATGGAATTATTATTGAATATGGAATACTAGAGGTATTCTAGGTACTGTGTCTCTCTCGCGTTACTTGTGCTCGTATTTCTCGACAAGGTCATCCCTTTGCAGTCTGACGGGCAGATTCGTGGCTCATCCTATGTGTTTTTGCTAACACACACATGTGTACAACCACAAACACACACACATGTGGCGCTAGGGCTTCTTTTAAACAAGCCTGAATGAGGTGAATGAGCAAGTGTGTGTGTGTGTGTGTGAGAAGGAGAGAAAAGGGTAATTTTTAAAGGTTGGTGTGCAGTTAATCTCTCACTCTCGCTCTTTCTGTGCGTAATTTATGGACGTCCATGTTAGATGTGAAGATAACAGTCTCATCAGCACTGCTGTTAATCTTATTAGATTTACAGCTTCAGACTTCAGCAGCTGCGATCTCCCACATGTTCCAGGAACGAGGCAGCAGAGGCAAAAAAAAACATCTTTGTCAGCTCATGTGTCCTTCACGGAGAAATTATTTTTGGTTATATTCCAAGGCAAGGGCTTAAATTCGAAAGATACACAGATGTTTGAATGGTACTGTACATTCTTTTCTTTTCCTACACCTTTGCCAGCCACAAGTCTGCGAGTGAATGATGCTATACCCTTGGCACACCTTTACGTTTGGAAGTAACTTGCATTCCTCTTGGCAGAGTCATTCAAGCCCAACCGGGTTGAGCGGGCAGGGTCGGTGCACTCCCGTTTTCAGGTCTCTCCAGAGATGCTCTATTGGATTCAGGTTCAGAGTTGTTCTGAAGGTAATGCTGTGTTTTATTGGCGGTATGCTTTGGGTCATTGTCACGTTGAATGTATTAACTGAGATTCTAAGCTCTCTGGAGAAGGTTTTTTTTTTCTTCTCATTTCCTGCATCTATTTTCTGACAAGTCTCTCAGTCCCAGTTGCAGAAAAGCATCCACACTGGATGATGCTACCGCCACCGTGTTTAACTTAGGAATGGTTTTAATAAGGAGGGTTTTTTCCCCCCCAATCTTTGTGTTATCCGACCTGACGGTTTTGTCCCTCACATTCCTTTGGAAGTTCTTCAGGGGGTTTTTCTGCTAACTCCCGGCAAGCTGTCATGTGCCTTTGCTGAATGGCTGAATGGCTTTTTTCTGGCCACTCAACCATAGAGGCCTGATTGGTGGAGTGCTGCAGTGATGTAAGGCTCTCCTGTTTCTTTAAGGGAACTCATTTATAGATGAAAATGACCAAGATGACCTGTCTGACCAAGTCCCTTCAAGCCAGATTACTCAGTTTGGCTCTGCCGCCTGGTAAGATCTGGAAAGCCTGCCGGTTGTTCCAAATCTCTTCCATTTGAGAATGCTGGAGGCTACTGTACCATGCTCTTGGACACTTGCAATGCTGCAAACTGGATCCCCCCCCAGATCTGTGTCTTGACACAAGGAAAAGCATCTGCCTCCTATAATTATCTCTAATAATTATAGAAGCCAGATGAAATTTTAAGAAATGACTTGTCATATCTAGGCATGCTTAAATACATGTCTAATCCAATCTGAAAATAAAGAGGCAACAAATAATCATAGTAATTGCAATGCATTACCGTAAAACATAACCTCATCTGCAGGTCTATGGGAGGAAACCGGAGTACCCGGAGGAAACCCACCAAGCACGGGGAGAACATGCAAACTCCATGCAAGCAAAGACGGGAATCGAACCCGGACCCTGGAGGTGCAAGGCGACAGTGCTAACCAATAAGCCTCAATGCATTTCAGTGCTTTCATTTATAATAAAATATAAAGGTCTATTTACTGCATTTATCTTCTGTCATGTTTCGTGCCTTAATGCCCCTCAACTCTGATTTGATCTCTTTGATCTGATTTACGCTTTTCAAACAGATGATTCCAGACATCTTAGTCTTGTTTCACATTGCAGCTGTTAAGATTCTCAATGTATTTTTTTTCCCTTTCTCCTTGACCTGAGCAAACCAGACATTTTTATGGAAAGTAATAATGGACTCGCTGACTCCGTGATGGCTAATGGCAATGTTGCCTGTGGGGGTATTTTACAGTATACAGTATATATGGCACATTTGATATTTTCACCCTACTTGAGGTTATGTACCGTATGTTTGCTAGTGTGGAAATTTCACTGCCATAGAATAGATTTTTGACTAATTAGTGCCATTTTCTTAATAGATAAATGATAAATGGCCTTTGAAGGTCTTGGATGCAAGATTTGTCAGATTGCTTTGATTATTCGGGTACATTTAATTATTGTAAACACCTCCAAAAACATAAGTGTATATGGCAAAACCAATTTTGTTATATTGTTCATATGTTCAAAGTTATTTGGCATAATACTACTACTACTACTACTAATAATAATAATAATCATAATAATTAAACAATTGCACCGGTAAATATACAATCGCTGATAATTGCTAGAGTTTTTCAGTAGATGTACCATACCACCATAAATAGTATGAAAAAAGTCCCACAGCTTAAAAAAAAAAAGGCACCTTGACTGCAGGTAAAGCAGCTTCGATTACCAAGGTCCATAATTCAGTAATAAATAATTCTGGTTGCCGAGTTTCTCTGAGTTCACTGCTTACTAAACCCCTGGTCTGATTTTAATGAGAAAACTTCAATCCTCACCCAGTCTTTTCTTTACTCTATCTCTTTCTTTTTTTTCCCGCTCTTTCCGATAAATTGCTTTTATTTATTTATTTATTTATTTATTTATTTTCATTGACAGAAATTTTATTTCCACCCATATCCACATGCCACTCTGGGTCCTATTCTGGAACTGACCATATATATATATATATATACACAAA
>JAQMYG010000013.1:12273936-12299718 GCA_030014215.1 Clariallabes teugelsi
TTATTTTTTTTTAATTTTTTTTTTATTTATTAATTTTTTTAAATCATATATCTCACTACGATATTCCGTTCCCATGTTTTCCCACCTATACGCGATGATCTTTCTAAAGCTGGAAATACCTCTAATTTTCTCTGGCACCCGAGGCATTCCTGCCAGGAAGCGTTTCACAGACGGACCGAAGAGGGAGAGCTAATTAAAATGCAATAAGGGCACAATTTGTTTTGTTGGCAGGGATATCTGGAGCGATCAGAAGCGAAACGCGCTTAACGCTACACATGCTGATTAAGTTTTCGTTTAAAAAGTCTTCACTACTGCAGTTGTAGTTAGTAAATGAGACTCGGAGATACATAGTAATGGTGCATTAGCAGACATGTTGGAAACCATTATGCGCATCCGGATCCTTTTTATTTACAATCAAATAAAAGGTTTTTGCTTATTTATCATTTTTATAGTTTTGTAGATAATATAAGAAAAGCTTGTTATTTTATTATTTCTCAATAAGGGTAACTCGGACTAAGTGACGTTTGTTCAGCTGAGACGAAAGCATGTTTGTTTCTCATTAGTTCATGTTTGTCTTCTTTCAGCTCAAGCTGTCAGCTAGTTTTCAAACCAAGATTTTTTTTTTTTAATTGATAAATCAAAAAAAATAAAAATAAAATAAAAAACACAGATAAACATCATGCTTGTACTGTAACTTTCCTTTCCAATTAGATTTAGATAATTAACGGTTAGTCAATAATACTGTATGCATTATGATAAATTATTGAATAATAAACTGAGGCTGTTGGAAGTTAATTGCTTCACTTCAAGTGGGAAAGAAAAAAAAGAGCAGCTGGTATATAAGTTTGTTCATACAGTCATATATACCAGCTGCTCTACGCATTTATCTTAAAATTCAATTTTAAAAAAAAGAACGAAAGAAATCAGATCAATCATGTAAGATCTTCTTCCACCTTTAATGTGATGTAGTACTTTTTTTTTCTTATTGACATATAGCATAAAATATTTATGAAAAAAAAGATGAAACCATATGGTAAAAAAAAAGTGTGCACACCCTGTACCTAGCAACTTGTAACTTTGGAGCAGATGGGGCAAAAAAAAAAAAGTGTACTTTTTTTCATACTGTACATGTATAGAATTTCTGTACCTTGACCTGTATAACATTCAGGTTTTGGCCTTTTTTGTGCTGAAATGCATCGGTATATGGCGCTATCTATGATTCTATCCACCTTCAATAGAACCCCAGTCCCAGCTGAAGAAAATCAGTGCATTAGCAGGATGCTGCCACCACCATGTCTCACTTATTTGGATAAAAAAGCTCCATATATATGATATATGCCAAAAAATAAATAAATAAATAAATTACACCTTGGTCTTATCAGATCATAATGCATTTTGCCTTCTTGGATGCATTTCACAAATTGTCCTTAATGGCCCATAAATGGATTTTAAAAAATATGATTCGTAGGCTGTGTTGTCATAGTTGTTAAACTGCTGCTGTATATACAGTAAAAAGACCCCTGTGAAAAACAATCATGTCTTTAGGGAGACAAATCGAACAACTTTAGGGAGGTAACTCTAACTCTTTGCATTGGTTCATATCGCATTACCTCACTGTTGATTATTTTCACATATCTGCACACCACCAAGACACCACTGTCGCCTTGCACCTCCAGCGTCCGTGTTCGATTCCCAGCCAAACTCTGTGTGAGTTTGCATGTTCTCCCCGTGCTTGGTGGGTTTCCTACGGGTACTCCGCTTTCCTCCCACAGTCCAAAGACATGTAGGTTAGGTTAATTGATGTTCCCAAACTGCCCGTAGTGTGTATATGTTTGTGTGCCCGGTGATGGATTGCCATCCTGTCCAGGGTGTCCCCCGTGACACTGAATACAGGATAAAGTGTTTTAGACGATGAGTGAGTGAATGAGTGCGCACCAACAAGTTTTTTACTTCTTTTACTCCTGTGATATGAACCAATGCAAAGAGTTTTTCGACTGTTAAGAATTATGAAAACTAGCCAACATATTTCATATTAATCATTTTTAATTACCTAGATAAGTTTTTAGGTAGATACCCAATAATCATCATATTTTAGATCCACCCATCCATCCATCGAGGAACTTCTGTAGTCCAACTTTGGAGCCGTGGAGGCCAATGGCGACCTAATACCATCGTATTTATTCCCATTTGTCCGACCGTGGTAGAACCTCCGGTCAACATTCACACATGAATTCAGACACTCCAGGCGATTTGGGAACGCCAATTAGACTAATCTGCATGTCTTTGAACCATGGAAGGAAACCCACCAAGCACGGGGAGAACATGCTAAGCCACTGTGCTGCATTGGTCCAAAATCCAAATTCTGACATTTATTCTCTGTTTAAAATGAAAAAAGTGACCTTTTATGAAGCGAGTAAAGCCGAGTGGTATTTTAAAGTTATTTTGAAAAAGTGTAAAAAGCAGATGCAGCGATCCCAACAGACCTTTAGTGTCCTTTTGTGTATATTAGTGAAGTGCTTCAAGAGCACATTGTGTAAAAACAGCATGATAACAGACCTACTATGTGTAGGTATTGCAGCGAAAAAAAGGCGCATATGTTCAACAATATGTTCATATGTGGGTTGTATAAATAAAAGTGGGACATCATTTTCCTTCTGAATAAAAATTGCTTGAAAGGTTTGCTAGCATAAGTGGCCATGCAGAAAAAGAAGAAGACAGTAAAGCTGATGTTAACAAATGGTAAAACAGCACTTATTTGAAAGATGTTAATAAGTGTAGAATGAAGAATGAAGAATTTCTTTTTATGGTGATAGCATTAGTAGTGGCCTTGGTATGGTTTGGGAAATACAGAATAATCTGTTGTTGGTTTAAATCTGGACTCGTCAGGGTTTGTGCTGGAAAGGAGGACCTGGAACAGAATCCTGTCCGTCATGTCCAACACCAACCACCCACTGTAGGGAGCTTTTGCCAAGCAGAAGAGCATGTTCTGTGGCAGACTTCTATCACAGAGCTGTTCCACCGACAGACTCAGAAAATCCTTTGTCCCCAGGGACATACGTTGTTTTAACACCTCTTTACGGTGCCAGCGGACGTGGATTGGGATTCTCGGTCGTGATGGTCCCTCTGCTACAGTACGACACGTTCTTTGGTAAACATGTAGCTCTCTTTCATAACAGACTCACGATCATATTTATCCAATCGTCAAGCATCCTAATCTGCATTGACTTTCATTAAGTCAGTCTTGCACTTATAGGATAATAGGATGAAATCAAACTAATCTCTTGGTACTATTACTATTACTTTTTTTTTGTAATAATTATGCAAACCTGATTTCATAAATGCATTAAAATGGACTCATGGGTCAGTTTTGGCTCCAGAATACAATCTGAATTTATATATCGCCATAGCAACACAGACCATCGCAGATTGGTGTATAGAAAAATGGTGTTGCAGCAAAAAGTAGTCAGTGTATTATGTGTTTAAGCAGAACTTCTGCTTTTAGGATGCCTGATATTGTTCTCGGACCTCCGAAATACTACATCCAGTGACTCCAGGTTGATTTTAAACAAGGATCTATCAAGGATACTGTATAGCTATGGTGTGGGAAGGGGTGCACATAGGGTGTATTGTTGTATAGGAAAATGGTATATGTCACTGTATGCTTTGGAAATGTCCAAAAAAAGGAAGCAGAATTAGTTTGTGTATCTTGTCCTTAGAGTTGCATATGAAATTGGATGAGTCCACCCATACAGGTTTTGTTTCGCTGCAAAAGACATGCCTAAATCGCATATGACTATGTGCTCATATGTGCAGGTAAACCCTGGATGGGGTGGATTTGGCACCCTAAATTTCCTGGGATTGGCGGTATAGATGATAAGAGAAGATTACAACAAACCAAACATAAAATTATCTTACCAAATGTTTGTATGGTTAAAAATAATAATAATAAATTGGCAGATATTTCTCCCCTTCTATAAATAAATGCTTAAAACTAGCTAATTAAAGTAAATAAAAAAAAACTTTGTACAGAAATAGGCTTAATAATCTCATAATTGGTTTGTTTTAATCTTAATAATAATAATAATAATAATAATAATAATATTTTTAATAGATTTAGGATATTTTTATTCCATGTAGAGCTGTGTGATTTAACAAGTATTTCAATTTAATCAATCTTTTATTTATCGACTCAATAAACAGTCAGTATTTGATTCCGAATGGATTCACACATTTAAAACTATTCAGTTAAAACTTTTTAGTTTAACTTTCAAAGTTAAACATAAACATATACTACAGAATTTTGACTAAGACTGGCTCAGAAGGAAAAAAAAGATTATTGCTTTGTTAAAAAAAAAAAAAATCAGCAACAAATGTTACACAGCATATTGTATATTAAATGTAGATAATAGATTTAAAAAAAATAATAAAACCTGAAAAAATATAGCCGCTTGAGGCAAATCATACAATTAACATGAATCAATTTGAATTGAAAAATCGCAGTCTCGAAAAATTCTAATTGATTTACAGCATTTTTTTTGTTGATGTTGTTGCACTGATCATTGGTCATTAGTTTGAACGTTTTGCTAAATCATACTACTATCGACAAGCGAGACAACTGATGCCGAGATTTATAGTTATGTCGTCGTAGTCGCTTTAATCACACTACATCATTTTGACATTCCACAATGGCGTTCATCATTGGGGTCTGAAGTTGAATTTGAATTACTGTAGACGTTCAAATGTGCAGCAAATATTTTATATAGATGCAACTTCACTGCATTAATAATTCAAAATGTCATAACCAATTCAAGAAACTTGAATATTTGGGAAACAAGTGATTCTTTTTTGCTTTTATACCTACCATTTGGTTTGACTAATTTGCACATAATATCATGTTTAGGATGCGAGTGATTAAATGTTTTACACTTTAAGGTAGACACGTCTCCCAAAAAAAAAAAAAAACCCACTTGGCGTACCTGCAGCATTATATTTTAGTTCATGTATTCAGAAAGAGTTAAACCATCAGTATATCCTGTTCTTCTTTCCTCTTGCCCATGGTGAATCAGTATGAGGACTTACTAGAGCAAAGTCCTGATACCACACGATGTGAGCATCTGGCATTGCTCCAATTGCTCCGTGCATTAGCTGAATGCTAATTTTGTTCATTTTAACTTGAAGGTCAACTGATCCTTTTGTGAAATTGACCTGGAATTACAGGTCTCCAGGCCAAGAGAATGTGCCAACAAAGCAAGTATTGATGCTTCCTTTATTGTTTTTAATTTACTTTCAAGATCCACAGTTGCACTGATATTAGAGATAGAGAAAAAAAATCGATTCGGTTATGAATCGTGATTCTTTTGTGTGACTCCGAAATAGATTTTAAAATGATTTATTACATTTATAATAGACATGCACCAGTCGATCAATCAGTGATGGGATTGATGTTTTTTTTTTAGCTTGATATGCCATGACGATCATGTTGGACACACGTTGGATACACAAGCTTATGAGTGAACATTATTAAACATTGCACACATTAAAAAGACCCTGATCTGCCTTTTTCTCCGCACTCTGTGGGCAAATTAGTTCAGAAACCCACTCATTAGACACTCTTACACCAGTCTCAAAACACCCCGTGTGCTAATTAGTCTCAAAATTAGAAAGCCGCATCAGAAACTGCGCGCAGCCGCGTGCTCACAATTGCTCAACACGTGCTCAACACTTTGGAGCTATTTGAGGCACTTGATCGTCACAGTTTCTTTATAAACCTACAGGTGGTCCACTCTAAACTATTCACACACTAGCATCCCATGTGGAAGGAGTGAATTATCAGCTACGTTTGTTTAGAAATAATAATTACGGCGGATGAACAGAGATATGTTCTGCTCAGTAAAAATGTAAGTTGAATGTTAAACTCTTGTATTTGAATTTAGGTTGTGTTGTTATTTATCATTTCTTACAATAGGTTTAAATCAAACCAAATATACTGTACGATTATTAGGCTTATTTCTAGTCAAATGTTTCTGAAATTGTCATAAAAAATATGTGAGTATCTTAAATGTAGTTAAATTACGATCTTAACATAATGTTGCAACAAACCAAATATAATATTGTTGAGGTTATTTGTAATACAAATAATTACATAATTGTAATACAAACTTTTCAAAAGTTCAAGCAAAAAATTTCTTGTTCCATTGGCTGACAATTTTACTCCTTTAAAGAAATAAATTCCTAAAACAAGAAAAAAATATCTCCAATAGAACAAGAAGTTTTTGCTTAAATTTTCTACAATTTGATTAGAAATAACCTCAATAATGTGATATTTGGTTTGTTTCACTTGCTTTAACCATTTCTTGGATTTGCTTCCATATGACTACAGGATCTTAACTTTTTTTTAACTCTGTATTTTAAATGTTTGTTTGTTAAAGGATTAGAAACAAACGCTGAAATGAAACCTGTCTGTATATACAGTAGAATGGCTGACTGTAAAGTACAGTACATACCTTTAGACTTTTGTGACAAGAATTTTGTGAATGCCTGAAATCCATGTAAAGATTAATGTATCAGTATAATACACCAAATTTAAACCCAATTGGACTTCGGATTAGTGAGAAACGGCTATTTGGACATAACAATGTCCCCATACACCACCTATTGAGGAAATGTCATGTGTTTGCAGCATAAAATCTTCGTGCTCGGCCTGCTAAAAATACAGGCAGGGTGCTTAGACCTCCTAAAAAACAGGACTTAGACATAACTACTGGTGTTGCTGCTTTATATAACCGGAACTATTTAATCCTTTTAAGCTCCCAAGACTCCTCCTTTTATGTTTTATTAGTTTCACTGAAGTTACTAAATAATTAATAGTAGTTACTGGGTAATATGCTTAGAGATGTACTCAATAGCAGAAACTTGGAGGGATTAATAGTTCATAGAAATTTTTAATAACCCTCAGGTCAAGTGATATTAGCAGTGGCTCAGCAAAGCAAATTATTAATGTGTGATCTGAGACAGAATTCTGGATTTTGGAGTTAATGTGAAGTGTGACCCTTTTAACAGCCTCTGTGCTGAAAGTAAGCCCGCGTGTGTACTAACAGAAAACCTCCCGTAGTGTATCTAATGTAGCTGGATCTAATGACATAGACAGCAGTGTGACCCCTAAAGGCAAAGGTGAATTAGAGGTCAGGTGCCAGACGAGGAGGCATCTCAGTTGACAGAGTATTGACGAGAACCTAGCAGCGAGCTTTAGTGTTTTTACAAAAGCCTTGTGTTGAGGGTGTGTGGACTTAATTAATTGAATTATTTGATTAGAAAATGCAGCACAAGCAGATGAAATGGAACAGTGTAGGATTATTGTAGTGAATGAACAAGAAGAAATGAATAAAGTATGTCTTTTTAAAGACGCGTAAATTGGAAATATATCCATACCGGGGAGAAAAAATGATTATCGATGGCTCGGCATATGAATAACAAATTTTAACCTTATGATTCAAAATCTTCCAAGAAATTTGCGTCGGAAAGTTGCGCGTGCACCTGGGAGCCGTTCAAAACTTATTTGCATCAGTGGAAACCCAAGCGAAGCGACTTTACCAATTTGACACATTTTTTGTACGAGTATTTCGTTCGAGATTTATTGAAGACATAACACCATTGGTCCAAAAAAAATTGGCAAGAATGGTAGCAAGAAGAAAAGTTTTGTTTTTTGTTTTCGGAATACGAATTTTCGCCCAAAGAACTCACTTTCGAACTAATTCAATTATGTTTGTGACATGCTTAATGACTAAATGGGAACCTTGTGGGAGTCTGGCTATAAGCTGTTTACCTGATGGTGACTATGCTTTTAAAGAACCTATCCAAAGTCACGAACTACACCAAATTTCTCCATTACTTTTTATTTTTTTAAAGTAGATACTGAAAAAGATTCATGCCCTAGGGGTTTACCCTTTGGTCACTTAGTGCTTGGTTCCATCATGGCTGGTGCTTGGACCCCTGAACATGTCAACCACATACTGTAACTCCTCATAACTACTGTTCTCATTTGACTTTCTTTCTTTATTCATTATGTAAACCTGCTTAACAGCTCCAGAGAAACAGCAACTATTTAAAAGCAACCCTGCCTCATAGTGACCAAGTTTCATGTCATGACGCGTCCCTCACTTCCCAACCAAGAACGGATCAGTGGAATTTGGATTACAAAAAAAAACAAAACATTAAGCTGTTGTAAACTGAAATAAGATATTAGATTTGTGCCTAGAGGAGAGAGGAGATTTGTAAAGGAGGACAGAAAATTGATGCGCAAGCTGGCGTGAGTCATTTTGCTTCTCCCGCTGGTTGGAAGGATAATGGTGGTGATTTGTTTATGGATGGTAAAAGTGTGAAATCCTGCCAGACAGCCCACATTACAAGCACTTAAACTAGCTTAAACTTCCACAAATTGGCAATTACATACCAGTCTTTCTTGTAACAACATGAGTCTTTTAACCTGTATATATTTATATGTGTATATACACATAAATCAGACATCATTTTATGACCACTTATTAAATATTGAGTAGGTCTATTTTTTGCCAACTGACCCATCACCTGAAGGCATGCTGTGGTATCTGGCATAAAGTCATCAGCAGCAGATCCTTTAATACCTCTTTCCCCCCAAAGCTAGATTGGAGCTGGTGGCCCATTTCGAACCAGTTCTTTGTTTTCAGACAGCCAAAGCACCTGCTCTCAGACAGAAAAATAGGTTTTATGGCAGCACCAACACTTTGCTGGGCCACACCAAAGAACCAGAACCACTTACGTCAGGGGGAGGGGACGGGATTATCACGACCAAATAAAAGTTGGTGACCGCAATCTTTAAAAAATGGCCTTAATATGCAATGGGCATCTCAAATGCTTTCTAGTAATAATAAAGCCAGGAGAACTGCTTGCAAAGCCATGTTGCAGTTCACCATTGTTGTTGTTTTTGCCGCTAGCATTGTCGCTAGCATTGCTGGAAAAGTAGAGACGTATGCAGACGTATACAGTGACGTAATGACGTGACTCTCTAGCCCACGGAACAACAAAGCCAGTTCTTAGGAGGGTCGCTATTAAAGTGGCTCTGAACCGGCACCAGAAATGGAGTAGCACCTGGTTCACTTTGGTGGAAGTCCTGATAAGTTGCGAGGTGGGGCATCCATGGGTCGCACTTGCTTTTCCAGATTCAGATTCCAGTTCGAGATCTGGAGAATTTGAAGGCCAGGTCAACACATTAAACTGGTAGTTGTGTTCCTCAAACCAGCTGTTCCATCTGTAAAGGAGTGTAGTTCATCTGTAAATGGCATGTGTCAAAGTAACATCTACTGTACAGATGAATGGCAGGACCCAAGGTGTCCCAGCAGAACATTGCCCAGAACATCACACTGCCTCTGCTGGCCTGCCTTCTTCCCATAGTGCAGCCATCTCTTTCCCAAGTGATGCAGATGCACATGTGGAAAATACCCATGTTGACCATGGACCACTTTTGGTAGGTCCCACATCCAACAAGAGCTCCAGTTTTGGAGTTGCCCTAAATTAATGGTCTAGCCATCACAAATTGGCCCTTGTCAAAGTCACTTAAATTTTTCCATCAACAATACCAAGCTTTAACTTCATGGACAAAATGTTCACTTGCTGCCAAATCTATTCCACCCACTTCCAGTTGCCATAGTAACAAGGTAATAAGTGATAGTCAAGTCACCTGTTAGTGGTCGTACTGTTCTGGCTGATCGGTGTATATAAGTCTAAGTCTATGAAGAAGATTTGCGATGGCAGCTTTGCTGCTGGTAGCTTTTCATCTTTAAAATATTCATATTCATATTTAAATCTCTCACGCAGCGACGTGTGAAGTGGAGATTGAGGGAGGACAGAGAAAGAAAGTGGGGTTCTCAGCCGATTGCCGGCTGCCGCAGTGTTTAATTTTGCCCTTCCATTGAGGCCCTTCAGCAATCTCTTTCAGTAGCTTAACTGAGACCCTGCGTCCACTGGAGATAATCTGTACCGCTCTGATTCTCTCTCAAATTCAGATCAGGGATAGAGGGACGGCGGGGATGAAGGAGCAATATTCGGCTTTTTCTCGCTCCATCTCAGGGAAACCATGCACAAGCAAGTCTGACAATCATATTAAGGTAATGCACATGAATATTTTGTTAACCTTCTTGAAGTGTGTTTCTTTATCCCCTCGCCTTTTGTCATTTACTGAATAGGGTTGGGTTATGCAGTATTCATAAGCTCAGCTCATCAAGCGAGCTGAACCGAACAGAAAGCCTCTTTCTTTCTGTGTTTCTACAAAGAAGAATGAAGGACTTTGTCGGACTAACAGTTTGAGATTTTCCTCACAAGCTGGCTGATTTAATAGAGTCATTTCACATCTCGTAGGAAACCTTCTCAGATACTTTGAAATCTTTATTGTTTCTTCCCTGAACTTGATTTGTTCTGTCCTTGATTGTGCTACAGAGCATCAAGACAGTTCCCATATAAGACCCGAGCACCTGTAAGTATAATCAAGAGAAGAAAACATTCAGGGTTCTTTTCTCTTTTAGTATTCACAATAATAAAGCTCCGGGTCCGCAGTGACCCTGACAAGTTTGGTGTAATTTCTGATCCTACCTTTACAGATTGCAGAAAGAGTTTCGAATAGAGTTCTGTAAATAATTCAAATAAATGCTGCTTTAAATTGCGCAGGTGCTTTAAAGTAAAAGGAAGTGACAAGCCTTTTCCTAGATAGTTTAATGTTTTATTTTTCGGGTTGCTGTGTAAGCGTGAAATCGATCTCCTTTCTGTTGACATCATTGCATTAGGGGAAACAGTATTAAAGTAACATTTGGATGTCTTTGTCCAGTAGCTTGAACTATATATTTTGGTCATCTTACACAGTGTGGTCCTAAAAGTGCCAATTCAAACAGTTAAGGCTCCGGGTTACTGATCGTAAGGTCAGGGGTTTAAGCCCCAGGTTCAACTGTTGAGCCCTTGAGCAATGCCCTTACCCCATCTGCTTTAAGGGCTCTGTATCCTGGCCAGCCCTGTGCTCTGTCAATTGTCTCATTGTGATATGCCAGAAACATATCTTCACATGTGACAAATAATTTAATCTGAATCTTATCCAAATCACATATAATATCTGGGATTTTTTTCATTTATAATTGGAAATAAAACTATTTAAAATCCCTATCTTGGATATTTAATACTACGAGGGCAATTCCCGTTCAAGTTAAACTGGGACTTGCAATGAAATTTCTCATGAATTAATGAATTGCATCGACTGACATTTACAGAAGACTTTCAGGAGACCTCGCTATAAGCAATTTCCGCATGTTTGGGGCATTAAAGGAGTTCCTGGGAGGCCAGCGTTTCTAACATGTAGCAGGCATACCGATCATGGCTCTGGCGTGGCTTCTACCTTGATGGTGTCCAAGCACTAGTGAAATATTGAGATAAGTGTATTAGTGTAGGGGGTTATATAGAAAACTAAAGGGAGTTTTTACTTTCATAAGCACATTCTTCCATTTTATTTTCCTACAAGAGACTTTGAGTTAGAGTTCACTAGATTGCTAAACTAAACAAAACTGTTAAATATACAGTACATTTAGTGTTTTGCATTGTGATTGGCTAGAAAAATGCACTTCAACAAAGGACCAATACTTAAGCAATTAATTTAAAGATTTAGTCACTGAAATGGCATGTTTGGAAAATAATTAAAACTAAAATATATATTTTATAGTTATGATTATATAAATATATGTAGTTATATATTTTGTAATGAAAAAACACACACACACACACAACTTGGAAGCATCTTCACTAGTTGTCTCAGACTTTTATACCCCAATGTACTGTATATTTTGGCACGTGGTACTTTTTTGGCATTTGATTGGCAGATGCTGTCTTTAGCTTTATTACAGAGCTGTCAGGTTTTACCCACCCCAAACTCATTTTTTACAAGAGAAAGTGTCTTTTTGTTATTACTGATGCCCTTTATTACTGTGAGTGTGTGTAAGAGAGAGAGAGAGAGAGACAGAGAGAGAGAGAGTCTCCAACAGAAGGTCTCATTGGGTCTGGTAACCATGGTAACACATAGATAAAGTGCGACAAACACACTTCACCTTGTCACCACCAGAGAGAGAGAGAAAGACAGAAAGTGAGACAGATCAGAAAAAGAAACCCTTGTTCTTCGACTCGATACCATAAGAGAAACAAAAAGATTTTTTTTTGCTTGATGTGTACAGTAAGATCACATATTCAACCTGATGTGAACATGAATTTCAATATATGTTGAAACACGTCCTATGAATAAAAAAAAAAATTAATGAATAAAAAGCACATAATGTCATAAAGTCATAAATATACGAGAATATATTAAATTAAAGGATATAAAAGGATTTAAATGATTTTTTTTTAAAGAGCACATGTATATCAAATGCATATGAATAAAACACTGCATATAAATCAAATGAATCATGTTTAAAGTGTCCGATTCAACATTAAATAAAACTTAAAACACTGCATATGGAAATAAATGTAGCATTAAAAAACAGTAGATGTGACTCAAGTGAATCATGTATAGAGTTCTAAATGTAAAAATATATGTATAATCAGATTTAAAAATATATGAATCATTTAAAACATAGCATGTGAATAGAGTATAAATTACTTATAAAACAGTACTTATAGTAAAATAGTGCATATGAAATTTAATTCAACAATTATGACAGTATGTGTACATCAGATGAATCACGTGTAGAGTTTTAGATGAGCTTTTTTCAAATTAAAATTTTTATTTGTCACAACCATACACTGTATGATATGCATTGAAATGCTTAGACGACTGTTTGGGGAACAAATCTCCAACAACTATGATGAAACGTAGGAACTGTATGAATCTAAACTAATCAGGAAAAATATTGCATGTGAAAATCAATTCAAGATCAGAATAAAAAATAAATGAAACTGAAAACTCTGCATTCAACATTCAACAGTACAAGTGATTCGAATAAATCATGTATAAGGTATCTGATAAAGTAAATTCAGCATTTACTGTACAACAGTAGACGTGAATTAAATGAATCATATGTGAAATATCAGATTAAAATATGATCAAATCATTTAAAACAGCCTGCATCAATCCTGTTTACTGTATCATACAAAACAGTATGAATGGATTTGATTATTTATAAAGCATTACACATAAATGCAATTCAATCATTTGTCAATTCCACATGTGATTTGTGACGGACACACATTTTTTTTTTCATCTCAACCAAAAAATTTTATGAATACATTGATATTGAAATCTTCTTATTTTGCTTTCAACTGTTCATATAATTGATAATGACAATTAAGCATTCTTGTGTGTTCGTGTGTTCTGAGAAATCGCTGCTGACACTAAGCAGTTAAGCTTTGATTGCTATTAATTACACATAATTCATTATTTCATTGAGGTCAGCGCTCGAAATTACTGGGTTGATGTCAAGCCAAATCTCATTTTGAATAATTCATGTCATTTCGTCTCGTTTACAAACAAGCCTTGCTTTATGAGATCAAGCGGCCTGGACTTTAAATAGAAATAATCATACTTGTGTGTTAAAATAGCTTGGAAATCTTTAAGTTGTCATTGAGAGTCCCAGGATATGACCTGATTCTGCTTCCCTCTTTATTTTCCTCCCTCTCAGCAGACTTTCCTCTAGACCCCTTCTACCATTTCTTTGTGGTTGTTTCATTCGAATTGGACGAGAATGTGAAAGAATGTGAAAGAATGTCAAATATATATACGCATGAACTCCGTGTCCGCAGTGGTTACGTTTCCTAGTAAAAGGTTAAGAAGCTCGATGAAAAATTCATTAAGTACCGTTCGGGAAAACCTTCATCTCCTGTCTGTATGACGTACCGCATAATACATGGGAACAGGAATCATCACATTTCGGTTCGAGTTAATCGAGGCTTGGACGTGTCGTGGTAAGGGATGAGGGAAGAGATGTTGGTTCAACTGCTGTGGGGGGGGTGTGCTCTAAAAATGAATAGAGTAGCTCGAGTGTGTGTGCAGTAGAGAGTGGCTAGACCTCAGATACGGTATACGCACTAGTCTCACAGACGAGAGGTACTGTTACAGGTGGAAGCACAGCTTTTGTGTGGTTTGTAGCTTAGATATGTGAGTTTTTCACAGAAAATGGATCAGCCATGAGTTTTCAAACCACTTGGGCGGCTCTGGCGACTTAGGGGACGTCTAGAGGTGTGCTGTGGTATCTGACATCAGGACGTTGGCAGCGGGTATTTTGGGTGCTGTGGGTAGATGGGTGGGGTCTCCATGGATCGGTCATGTTTGTCCAGCGCATTCCATGGGTGCTTGATCAGATTGAGATCTAGGGAATTAGGAGGCTGGATGAACAACCTTAAACTCTTTGCCTGCAGTAGGCTGTGATGCGCTTGTTGTTCTGATACCTTTCTATCATAGCCAGCATTGACCAGACGTTGGACCCCACAGTCAGAGATGGACCAGTGATGGATCAAAGATGGACCAGAGATGGGGCAGTGGTAGCCCAGGGGGCTAAGGCACTGAGTTACTGATTGGAAAGTCAGTGGTTCGAGCCCCAGCTCCATCAGGTTGCCATCTGGTGTTGGGATCTTGAGCAAGGCCATTAACCCTATCTGCTCCAGGGGCGCTGTATCATGACTGACCCTGCGCTCTGACCTCAGTTGCGCTGGGATATTCGAAGGAAGAATTGCACGGTGCATTAATGTATTAGGCTTATTGGTATATATTATTGGTATATAATTGATAGTCAGTGTTAGACAGTTCACTTTGAGGTGGTGTATGTATTTTGGATGATCAGTGTATTGATATTTAAAACTTACACAAGCACTTGCTTAGAATAATTTAATCTGATAACTAAAATACAATACGAGAATCCTTTACAAACTGAATTAAATGTTTTTTTTTTATTATTAGTTCATAATGCTTGTGCATAAATGATGTAACAACCATCACCTGATACATACATTTCTTGTTATGCATTTAGATGTAATTGACTTTCCTATATACAGTATATATATATTTGTCAGATGTAATAGCTATTGACATTATTTATTAATTTCATTATTTATTTAGTTTTATCTCAGATTATAATAGCAAGACATCAAGGAAATGCTGGCCTTTACATTGAATTTCTTTGTTCGTAATTAAATAAGATGGCACGATGGCATAACAGTTAACATAACTGTCGCCTTGCACCTTCAGGGTCGTGGGTTCGATTCCCGCCTCAGGGTCTGTGTGCATGGAGTTTGCATGTTCTCCCCGTGCTTGGTGGGTTTCCTCCGGGTTCTCCAGTTTCCTCCCACAATCCAAAGATATGCAGATTAGTGTAATTGGCGTTGCCAATTGTCTACAGTGTGTGTGTGTGTGTGTGTGTGTGTGCCCTGCTATGGATTGACACCCTGTCCAGGGTGTACCTTGCCTTGTACTCTAAGTCTCCTGGGATAGGCTCAAAGCCCCCTGTGACCCTGTACACAATCTGGGTGTGGTCAGTCTGAAAGCATGACGTCCCACCCATCATTCCAGGGTGTCCAGCCAATAACATTTCATTGTCCTCTGGTTACACATGCATAGACGGGGGGAAAACATTATTATCATAAAATCAATTGCGGCTTCGAAGTGACTGTACAAGGACAATTCTTATCATGACACATCTTTGCTAATGTGTAATTTGCTTATTATTGTTGTTCGTTTTCGACTGGGTCTTATTATAGAGGGCATTTGGAATAGCAGCCTTGTTTTCTGCCACACACACACACAGGGAGAGAGAGAGAGAGATGCTTTTAGGAAACATGATAGGAAAAAGAAAATGAAATACATAGAGAGATTATGCTTGCAGACAGAACACAGTATTCCTGGCGATGTGAAAGAAGTGCCTTAAAGCCTGAAGGTGTATTGAGTGAAGGGTTTTAGTAAATACAATCAGGATACATCTGTCTGTAACTCGGTGTCCCTGAAACATCCTGATCTAAGAAATCAAGGCATACTCAGACAGGTGAAGAGTGTCTGTTTGATGCGTAAGCAGGTCATGGAGACTGTATCTGTACTGGGTGTAGGAGAAACACTGCTGTTACATGAGCAAAGGCCTATACAAGTCAACTGAATAGGACAGAATGAAATACAGCTTTAAATAAATAAACAAATAGATGGAATTCAAATCAGCTTTCATGTTGGAAACTACCCCACAATTACTTTTATTGTAATAGAACGCTCACTTATTTGCTACAGCACTTGGTGCCTATCCAAGGGGTCTCTGGGCACTAGGCAGGGCACATCCTGGACATGGTGCCAGTTCATCGCAGGGCATAAAAATGCACACCATGCAATTTGGAAATTCCAATCTGCATGTCATTGGACTGTAGGAGGAAGCCGGGAAACCCACCAAACACGGGGAGAAGATGCAAACTCCATGCACACCTACCCATGGCGGGAATCAAACCCGTGACCCCGGAGCTGCGAGGCCACAGTGCTATGAAATACTGTATGTTTTGTCTTTCCCCAGACACAACAGGACATATACCTACTCTCCGTATCACACACACACACACACACACACACACACACACACACACACACACACACACACCCTTCCCAGTTTTGCTGCAACGCAATAATCAATCACCCCCATCTCCTTTTCTTCACTGTCTGAAGACTTAATCATACACACTGTATGAATTATTAACGTTGCCTTTCAGCACCATTTAAGGCAACATTCATTTGATAGTAGTGTTTCCATGCAGGGGTCCCCTCCCGGGTATCTCTCTCTCTCTCTCTCTCGTATCTCTCTCACTCACACACACACTTTTGTGTCTGGCGCAACTTGTATACTGTAGAAGTAACACAGAGCACCAATAAGCTCAATGCGCACTCCAAAAATATGACGCGTTCCTTAATAACAGAAATGCATTTCTGGTTATAAACTGCTACAGTACAAATCTGCCCATAACGCCAACTGGGAGAAATGAATAACTAACTGTGCAGTTCCTGATGGAAATCCTGCGCCGTTGAGAAAGTCAAAAACCTATCGGGTATTTGTTCCAGCGCGTAAGAAGATTCTCCAGTGTGCAATTTCACTGAGTGTTGACTGTAATGTCCATTATAACACAGGAGAGAGAGAGATAAAAAGAAATGAATGTAATAATAAACAAACAAAGGAAAGAAATAGATAAGCATAAAGGAGTATATTAAGAAAGCATAAAATAACATTCATGTATAGGAGAATATAGTAGAATAAAATGCAGCATGGTTGCAACAGAGTTGAACAACGAAAAAAGGAAATAAAAGAATGGAATGGAACGGACCACCAGTTGCAATGCAATAGAATATACAGGAGAATGGCAATAAAATGCATTGAACATACTGTACATTGGTATTACTATATCGTTAATCCAAGTATTGTGACTCAATAGGACCTCTGGTGGACCAATAGGACCTTGTGGTGTCTGGTACCGCCACGTTAGCAGCAGATCCTTTGTGTTCTGTGGGTTGCGGGATGGTGGCCTCGGTCTATCTGACGTGTTTGACCCCATGGATGTTGGTTAAATCAAGATCTGGGGAATCTCCAGGCTGGATTAACAACCTTGACCCACATGCCCATAAGTCCCATATCATATACAGCAAGCTGTGCTGCCATGAGTGCTCTCGAAATAGCAATTTTTTTGTGGCTTTTCTGTCACCTCAAGGTTCTATGTGTTGTATGTTCTGGCATGCTTTTCTGTTAACCGTGTTTGTAAAGAGTGGTTGTTTCCATGATAGAGTACTGGTGTGTTTTTTTTGTTTTTTTTTAGAAAACAGTGAGAACTTTTATTCATCCCACCTGGTTTCAATCAATCAATCAATCAATCAATCAATCAATCAGTCAATTAAATGACTGCCTTATAACCATTTATTAATGCTTTGTCCCTTTTATAGGACAATATTATATACAGTACTGTGCAAAAGTCTTAGACACCATATTATATTATGTACCAATTTTGTTATATATGTTTATCATGTCTGCATAATTATGTACAAAATCATTCAGTATTTCCATATATAACTTAAAAATAAATAACATTACAGGAGAATATATGCATGGCTGTAAGGAAAAAAAATATAGTACAAGACAGACCAGTTTTCAAATGGAAACAAAAAAACCTAATGTACGCTCCTGGAATTTGCATAAAAATATAAAGGAGCGAGTGTGACAAAGTTACCAGAAGGACTCATATTCTCCAGCAAGCTCAGTAAAACCTAACAACAGTTTTACTTATAAAACTGTGTAAAGGTCTTGGGCACATACAAAAATATGGCATAAGCAAAAGATGCTTTTGAAAACATTTATGCATAAAAGAAACTTCTATTAAAAAAACAATAAAGAATAATAAAATAAACAGTCAATATTTGGAGTGGAAACTCATTGTTTAAAATCAGGAGTTTTAGACACAGATTTGTGCAGTTTTATAAGAAAACAGCTGTTAGGTTTTACTGAGCTTGCTGGAGAATATGAGTTCTTCTGGTAACTTTGTCACACTCGCTCCTTTCTATTTTTACGCAGAATGATTTTGTACATAATTATGCAGACATGATAAACATATATAACAAAATTGATACAGCATATAATATGGTGCCTAAGACTTTTGCACAACTTATATTGACACTCATTAATTCATATTATATAACGCTTATCCTGTACATGTCTTTGGACTGTGGAAGGAAACCAATATAAACTCGCACAATCTCACAGACTCTGGAGGTGTGAGGCCACAGTGCTAACCAGTATGCCTTATTGACACTCCTTATCTTTTAATTTATCAATATTCTGTTAATGGCCATGGCTTAAATCCCAGAAGACAGATAAGTGTGTGTGTGTGTGTGTGTTCCTGCATTCTCTTTGTCTTTTTCTCCGATATATCCACCGAAATACGATCCTGTCAGTGCCTCAGTTCTATATCATATGACTTTCAGTGTTCATAAATGTTGTTAGGCTTCATATCCCCAGCACAGGATGTAAGCAGAGCTGTACAATATATCCGCAGTATACAGTACACAAAACAAATGGACTGTCCATTTGTTTCACTCGTTATGGATGCAATGCTTTTGAGTTTGGTTATGCATCTTTTTCCAAAATTAAAGAGGAAGGCATATGAAACTGCCGGAAATGGGTCACGATTATGAAATATGGTGCAAGAAAGATGAAGATGAGAGCGAGTGAGAGAGAGATTTTGTAATAATTAACAATGAGACAAAAGAAAAACCTTTTGATGAGACGTGAATTAAATACGCGACTACTGGAAAGTGCCGCGTTAATGCTCTAGTTCTAGATTTGAAAGCGAAACGGGTAGGCGTATAAATAAATGAAATGAAGATGTAATTTTATGAATAGAAGATAATAAAAAAACAATGGATCGGTGCGACTCGAGCCGGTCAAATGAATTCTGAATAATTTATACACAAATTGCTATTGCGGACCAACTGATCATTTGAAAAGGTAAAACAATGTCCGATAAATGTCTTTTCGACTGATTTCTGAAAAGGACTGCATGTGTAGGCCAGAGTTTACAGTATTTGTTTAGTGTATGTACAGAATAAATATGATTAAATCCTTTTCCTACTGTATAACAGCGCATCCCTGAATTACACGTCGAAATTCCGTATGTATCCATTTTTAGAAGAATTATAAAAGATTATAACAGATACAATAGAAATAAAACACAAGAAAGTGCCGCAGAAATTGCAGTAAACAGCTGCATTAAATAATGCTAGATAATAGGGATTTAACAGGACATGTACTGCGGTGTGAGATCGGAATTGAAAGGGCTGGAAAATACTTAAACATTTGTACTTTAATACTGTCCTTACCTATTGTTCATTACTGTTTTAATCTTTGTAGTTATAGTGCTTGTTGCTCTTCATAAATATTTAGTACAATCTTAAATGGCATTATTTGTTTTTTGTCCTTCGTTGTTCCCACAATGCACCCCATCAGTTTCACACTGATGTCAATTGAATCTGTGGAACTATGCTAATTGCCCCTTTGAGCAAAAGCCTGCACCACCCATTAATACGTTCAACACACACCACCTGCCACCAATTACGTTTTAATCACAACCGCTTCCATTTACCAAGATGAGCAGCCATGTCGATACTCTACTAAGATTTTCTGTTTTGCTGGATTAAAAAATTTATGCGAGATGAAATGTCTCCTTTGCCTTGTACAGATGTGTAAAAACTCCCTTTATTTCTCTCCCCTGGTCCACTGATGCACTTATCCTAGTGTTTCACTAGTACTTAGATACCATCAAGGTAGAACGTTTTCTCAATACGCCGGAGCCATGATCTGACTGCCTGACTTATATCTGAAACACTGGCCTCCCAGGAACTCCTTTAATGACCCAAACATGTGGAAATGGATCGAGTGAGATAAGGACTGTACGGCGGATGTGGCGATGTCTCCCAGCCGAGTACCTGTAACGTGCGAGTGGTGCTGGTGAATGATTGTGTGTACATTTCCCAAAGACGGATGCATCTCTGTAAATCAGTTTTACACCTTCCTCCATGTATGTAAGTGACCGATTTCATTGTTTCACGCAAGTGTGACGGTAAATGACAATTTCTTTGTGGGTTCTTGTAGACCAAACAAACAGGAAAATTGTAGCAGTGTCTTTTACCGCCTCTATTTATATGTCCTCACTGTCCTGGACAAACTTAACAGTGACATCTGGCACAAAACTCGGGAGGCAGAATCTGATCTATGATTCTGTGCAGTTTCTTTTTGCACATAAGAACACCAGAGCTTATTTTATATCAGATTTCTTATAGGAAGTAATTTTTTTTTCAACACAGAGACTATACACTCACTTACTCATCATCATATACCACTTTATCTTGTGTGCAGGGTTGTGGGGGGAGACTAGGCGGGGTACACCCTGGACTGGTTGCCAATCCACACAAACATACTGTACACACACTGATATGCTTATTCAGGAAAAACACCAATTAGCCTAATATGCATGTCTTTGGATGGTGGGAGGAAACCGGAGAACCCGGAGGAAACCCACCAAGCAAACTCCATGCACACAGACCGGAGGCGGGAATCGAACCCAAAACCCCAAAGACGCAAGGCAACAGTGCTAACCAACTAAACCATTAAAAGTTTTAATATTTTTAGCGTTAATTATTTTAACATTAGAGATTAATGTATATAGTGATGTTTCAGGAGAACAGATTTACTCTCCACTTTAAATAAAGCCTGACATACTGCATAAGTGCATGTGAAAGAATCGTTCTAACATGGATGTGTTGAGTGTTTGCCATTTTTCTTTCTTTTTTTCTTTTCTTTTTTTTTTTTTGATGTGTGAAATTGGGTGTGAACTCCCTAAAGGTTGTAGAGACGACAGCTGCATTTTATCGCACTTTCTGGGAAATGGTGACGTAAACACATTCACTGGCTTGTTCTTTTCAGGAATATACACATACAGTACAAGCCGTTAGATCCGAAGGCAGGAAGGGCTGCTGTGGTGCCCTTAGATGAACTCTATATCAGGTGTAGGCAAACTAGTGAATATTGACCACAAAGTTTTTAGGAATCAAATCAAATATCTGATAAATAAACTTCCCGGGTCAATAGAGCGGGTCCGGTTTCTTAATTCTCTGTCCAAATAGAAAGAGGAATCAAATTTCAGTCTGTCTATCTTTTCCTCTCTGTCTCTCAGCAATCTGTTCATCCACTAGAACCTTCTCACTGAGCCTGTTCTACTGTGGATTGCCATCATTTTCAGTTTTAATTAAGGATCCACCGTAGCGCGGACAGATTTTTCAGTTTCTCTGTCCCTTTTGGGCCTAATCTCATTCTGATATTAGTCCCTATTCAATTAAAAAGCAGCTCAGCTTTACATTTGCTGTTACTACAGGAGTAAATTAAAAATTGATATTAGAAGGTGTGACATGACAGGGAAAAAAAGATTTTGTCTGGTATTGATGTGAAGGAAAATATTAGAAAAGAAAACCATATTGGAAAAAGGTTGCTTTTTAAAAGTAAAAAAAAAAAAGAGAGAAAAAAAGTTATTTTTAGTATTTTTATACAGAGTAAATTCATAATATTGTAGCTGGCTAACTTTTGTAGCTAGCTAATACTTAGCTAATAAGCTTACTTTAACCAAGTTCAGGAAAATATTCTAGCTATAGTTGATCGGGTACTACATTACCTACAGTTGCTAAGCTAATATCGGCTATCTATGCAGAGTCACGCTTTCTACTGTACTGCACAATTTTTTTTATTTCTTCTTCTTAATAATAATAATAATAATAATAATAATAATATCATTCACCAGGAACTTGAGGAAATCACATTCCACGAGCCATCCCTAACTAGTCAAAGCCCTCAGTAGATAATATATCTTAAATGATACAAAGCTAATCACTTTTCCATCATTTACTGTAGGCTGTTGAGGTACGTACGTAGCATGTCCTGCTTAAATAAACTGCACTCTTTTTTTTGTAGCTAGCTAGCTATATACTAGCCATTTAATGATTTTTGTAGCTAATACTGTAAGGAGATAAAACAAGCTATACCACTCTAGCTAGCTAACTTCTAACTCTAGCCAACTAAGCCTTGGTATAACTAGCTTAAATATTTTTGTTACTATATTCTCCTTAGCCAGGTAGTGCATATCCTAGCTAACATAATGTTTGCTATCTAGGCACACAAACTATTAATAGTGTTGAAAAGCTCGCTACCTGAGTGTTTCATAGCTAGCTAACACTGAAACTACTGTATCAAAATATTTCATGTAATCAACTTCAAATAAAGCCCACCAAAATGAACCATTTTTAATTTTCTGGCCTGTCGATCTGGTTACAGAACTGACCTAGCTAAGAAAGCTAGCTAATGAAAGTTATCGATACAAACTACTAAGTGAGTAGAGAAAGAATACAAGACATGTTACAGATTGCAGTAAATACAATGTTTCTAATCATTAATACATACCACGCTAGCTAACTTCTAACTCTAGCTAACTAAGCCTTGGTATAACTAGCTAAAATAGTTTTGATAGTATATTCTCCTCAGCCAGGTACTGCACATCCTAGCTAAAGGATGAACTAGGCACACAAACTATTAAGAGTGTTGAAAAGCTAGCTACAAGAGTGTTTCATAGCTAGCTAACACTGAAACTAGCAAAATATTCAAATAAAGCCCACCTAAATTACATTTTTTTTGTGTTCTGGCCTGTTGATCTAGTCACTGAACTGACCTAGCTAAGAAAGCTATCCTTGCTAATGAAAGCTAGCAATACAAACTACTAAGTGAGTAGAGAAAGAATACCAGAAGAGGACCAGATTGCAGTAAAGACAATAACACAAGCTACATACTACCACTCTAGCTAGCTAACTTCTAACTCTAGCTAACAAAACCTTGGTATAACTAGCTTAAATATTTTTGATAGTATATTCTCCTCAGCCAGGTACTGCACATCCTAGCTAAATGATGAAATATGTACACAAACTATTAAGAGTGTTAGCTACTGGAGTGTTTCATAGCTAGCTAACACTGAAACTAGCAAAATATTTGACATAATCAACTTTAAATAAAGCCCACCAAAATTTAATTTTTTTGTTTTTGTTTCCTGTTGATCTAGTTATTGAACTGCCTAACTAAGATAATGTAAGCTATCGATACAAAATACTAGAGAAAGAATACTAGAAGAGGACCAGATTGCAGCAAATGGTTTAAAATATATTCTGTTGAAAAAATACAAATCAAGACATAAAAAGGTTACACAAAGAGCAAAGAGAGATGAATGGAAAGCTATTATAGGAGAACTGTCGCAGCGCGTTAGACGTCGTAGGTTCGCGTCGCATACTGAAGGTCATTGTACCCCTCTATTCCATCCCACTCCTCATTGATATTTGAGCTCACCAGATTTATGACTAATGGTTCTTTCTGGGGTTCGATGAACTGGAATTTAGCGTTCGCGATGTCCTCATTCACCTCAAATGCCATCTATTGTCTCATTCTTTTCCCCTCCCATCTTCCGCACATTAATGCTGAAGCTGCATTTCTCATTTTGTCGTTGCCCATGAATCCTCATCCTCCCCTTAGTATATCTTTCTGTAAAATGTTGCCTAGATTAGCCCTTCTTTCTGTCTCTCACTGATTTGGCTGTTATTTCAGAGAAACAGTGAAGTGCACTGGAGTCCCTGAACAGACAAATCATGTGTGTGTGTGTGTGTGTGTGTGTGTGTGTTAGAGAGCTCTGTGCAAGCTGAGTGGAGGATTAAAGTCTAAAGGCTCAGATTTCTATACCTGCAGCGACAAGATGGAGCATCAGCCATGTGTGTATGCGGGGGGGAGGGGGGGGGGTAAATATCTCCAGACGGAAAAGAGTTTTGACCTTGTGAGGACGTTTAGCTGGTCATCAAAAGATTCCCCTTTTAAGAAAGTAAAAGAATGGGTCTATATGTGACAATATGTGAAACACTGGGAGAAAAATGTCAGCGCTGTCCTGTCAGTATGTTGTGCGACTCCGGGCTCTGACGGGTCCTCAGATATCAGCTACATCACTCAATTTTATAACTGGTCTCAGGTAGAGATTTGTGCAGATTGTTTTGATAAACACACTGCCACAGTTACAATTTCCAAACAATTTATTTGGTTCGGCTTTCAAAAAAAAAAAAAAAAAAAAAAAAGATTAACAGCCTAACAAATTTAAGGCCATTCTTAATTCTTCACAATGTCATATTGAAAAATGTGTTGAACTTAACCTGATTAAGCCATCTCTACCATGTGGTTGAGGTGTGCAAAATCCACCAAATGTCACTGTCTTTAAGTAGTATGTCTTTTTAATTGTTTCATAGTATACCACAGAAAATAAAGTATAAATCCAATGTCTGACCAAAGAAGTTGGGGTCAAATTATTGGGAAGCATCAAGCAAAGAAAACATCTAATGAGATTTGAAATTACTGGAGCTTGGTTCAGAACACATTACTGTACCAAAACCTGGAACCATAACTTTGTCTAAGAAGTCAATGGGGATCATTTAAACACTTGGTGTACAATCAGTAAAAACCATATCTACAGTATGTTTAATAGCAAAAGTAAGAGCATGTCAATTTACACAATGTAGTGAGAGCTCAACTCACTTTGCTAGGGAGCAAAAAGATTGGACTTTGGAGTAATGAAAAAAGGTCAAGTGGTCTGATGAGCTCAGACCGACCATAGTCACAAACGATTGGTGCGACAGGGTAAGAAAGGGAGCACATGAAGCGATGTATCCATCATCTATACTGTCCACTGTACAAGCCTCTGGAGGCAGTGCTATGATCTGGGGTTGCCTCATTTGGTCAGGTCTAGGCTCAGCAATGTTATGAGGGAATAAATTGAAGTCAGTTGGTGATGTGAATGTACTGAATGACCAGAGTATCAAATGGAATTTTTCTTCCCTGATGGCAATGGCATATTTTAGGACTCAAATTGTGAAAGAGCATGAGGATACTCTACAACAGAGTCACAGACACTTCAGGAATGTTATATACTGTATTGATATATACTGCATGATAATATTCTGATAATAATATGAAAATATGAATAATATTATATTAATATAATATGTATATATCATACTATCTCTCTTTTTCTGATGTGTGTATAATTTTTTTTGGCTGACACACACACACACACACACACACACATATATATATATATATATATATATATATATATATATATATACACTACCGTTCAAAAGTTTGGGGTCACTTTCTAACT
>JAQMYG010000013.1:12335341-12348702 GCA_030014215.1 Clariallabes teugelsi
CGCCCCCCCCCCCCCCCCCCCAGACAAAACCGAACCATTGAGTATAAGAAGCTCTGTGACCTGGAAAAGTGATGGACGTAAAAAAAAATAAAAAACATTATATATATATATATAGGAAAACAATGTGTTGTGCTGTAATAATGCCGCTTGAATTGAATGTTGAAGCAGTTTTACTTGTCAGGAGATATTTTCTTTGTGGTCTGTGAGCTGTTTAATTTATTTAAAATATTTTTTTACTATTATTATTAGATTTTAATATCATTACATACTTATTATTTGTTTTGTTTTGTTTTTAAAGGAGGGGGCCTTTTTAATTTTGGTTCAGAGTTCGTTAATGAAGCAGTGTTTCCTGTTGTATAATTTATCTAATTAAGAAAAGTTAATAAGCAGTAAGCAGAATGAAAGCAAGGAGGGACTGTGTTTTCCCTCTTCAATAAGAAGTTATTTATCTGCCTGTTTTGCTCGTACGCGCTGCCTGAGAGAGAAGGAGAGCAGGTGAGGCACGAACGCGGAGATGAGAAAAGCACTGAGACGTGTGTCAGAAACAGGAAGTGCACCATTTCCAGAATCCAAACATGGCTGTCCCCTTCACCGTCCATTAACGCTGTCCTTATTTCCCTCATTTCTGTTTTTTTTTTTTTTTTAACTAAAAGCAGACTCACGTGACTTGTAATCTAGATGCACGAGTGGATTTTGAGACATTAGAATAAATACAGTCTGAAGATGAACTCCATTCGAGCGCAGTACAAACTCATCAATCCAAAACACACAATCGAAGAGCAACATAACAAACCTTAAAGCAAATTAATAACAGCAAAATTTGATAACTCAGAACAGATCGTGTACTGTAGGTCCTAATTGAACATCATTGCTAATTGGACAATAAAATGGACCAACGATTGTTGAATTTGTTATGTAGAACAGCATGTAATGGGGTCTGTTTAACAAAAAAGTACAAAAATAAAATGGTAAAATTTGAAGTTACAGGCAAGAACGTCTCAATTTTTTATAATATTTAATTTAAAATAAAATGCCATTTTTGTGTGAATGATGGTGGGAAACAAAAATCTTCAAGCACAGAAAAGTGAAGAATCTCTTAGCTGCATTAAAACATTTGAACGGAAAATGCAAACATTTTACAGAAGGCCGTATATCCGTAATCATTCCTGTGAACATTCAGCGAGCAGAACGCCTGGTCCTTGAAAATCAGTAAAAAAAAACTTGCAAGACGCAAGACAGAGCAGGTAAAAAGGAGTAGTGTGTAAGGACAAATGTTTAAGAATGTTAATTTAAAGAATTTCTTTGAAACTCATTTAAAGCAAGTGTTCTTACTTCTATCAATAGGAAATTTCACCATGGTACAGGTAGTCAGATGGTGCCTGTAACGTGGTACAGTATATAGTACCGTTGTATTTTTGACAGTACCACAGCACTTATTTTTTCAGATATACTGTAGTACATTATGGTCACTAGGCAGGATACACCCCAGTCCATCTCATGGCAGACATGCGCACTCACACAATCACACACTGTGGGCAATTTGGGAATCGCAATTAGCCCCAAAAACCCACCAAGCATGGGGAGACGGGGGAAAGTCCGTACACGCACAAGAACCCTGAAGCGGGAATCAACCCCCCTTCCTCGATTCTGTGCTAACCACTACGCCACTGTGTTGCCCTATTTTCAGAATATTAGGACTTTATTCCAGAAATACTGTTTAATTTATTAGTTTATTTGTAATAGTGAGTATTGTGATTGTATTCTTATATTCTGACTCTTGTCTTTAAGATATTTCCGTTTTAATCTAAATATAATAATTTTCTTCCTATGAAATATTTTCTAGATGTTATGACCTTATTCCTGAAAACTTGTACTTGTTAACCAGTCTAAATCAATAGCCCTAAAACACCGATGTAGCTCTCTGGCTTGACTAGTAAAATGTTTAAATGTGAAATTAAGGTTTGTTTTCTTAAATTCTATCCACTTGCTAGTATGAACATAGACTTTTTTACTTATGAACTACAATATTTTTGTGGCTCTACTGGCAAACTAAATTAACTGTGAGTTTTTTCTCTCCCTGTATTGGATTACGGTAGGAGTCTGTCCATTTTCTATTCACCTTTTGTGTCTATCTCTATCAGGCTGGATGCTGTGTGTAAGCGGCATGTACTGTACATGTGTTCTTCCCTTTCTTTGCTTAAAATGCGGGAAAGAAACACACACACAAAAAAAAGCATGTGCGGAAAGATGTTTCTTCCAAGACGAATGAGGGGGAGAAAGGAAAGGGCAGTGAGTGTGTGAGTGAGAGAGAGAGAGAGAGAGAGAGAAAGAAAGAGAGGACAACAACAGGATGTATGTAGTTGCCGAGAATTAATCAGGAGGCAACAAAGCGCACGACCAGTTTCTGCCGAGAGAATCAATCCATTTAAAAGAGCTCATCAGGCTTCCTCTGTCTTTCTCACACACACACTCTCTCTCTCTCACACACACATACACACAGTGTTTTAAAGGAGAAGGCTATTCACTGTGTCTCGAGCTGCTCCTGGTTAATTATCTCACAGCAGCAGAAGCAGCAGCCTCCCTTGGACAGGCGAGACTATTTTTTGGCCTCCGCTCCACTGAGATTTATAGCTCTCTTTCAGCATTGAAAAAGGTAAAAACAGAAAGAAGAAAATACGTTATTTAGTTATTTATTTGTTTGTTATAAAAACGCCTACACCGTTTATCATTTCGATGCAAAATTCTCCTCCGAAATCGTATTGATTTTTATCCTATGCTGTGCAGAAGATTAGCAGAAAAGAAAATTAGCAGGGTATTGAGGTCAAAGGTTATTTTTAAGCAGTACTGAACCATTTGGGAAGGAAACTGTAGAGTGGAGAGACTGTCGTGCCGTTCAGCCGTTACAGAGGCAAGAGGTCAGGGTACCGAGGTGTTTACTGATTGCCGCTCTGATGGACGCCTGACCCTGTAAGAGCCATGAGAGGGCTCTAACAAACGCCAAGCCGACTGCTACGCCGGTATTTTGCAGTGTTTCGTCAGCCACTAGTTATCACCGACTGACGGGAAGAGAATTCGACTGGCGCTGACTGGAACCGGGATTGGTTGTTCAGCCAAGTAACTCGTTGTCGAGGAAAAGACAAAAGGAGCGATGATATGGCAGAGCACATTTGAATTATGATTCACACTGCTGTGAAAATGAGAGGGAGACTAGTTTAGTTGGCAACATCCCAGCACGTGTGTGTGGCGGTCTGTGAAAACCTGTCAGGTATCACTGTGGCTAATTTATAGCAAGACGAAAAACAGGCTTTGCCTAAAAATCAGGTTTGTCTTTTCCTCTCCCCCTGTAGTATATACTGTACGAGGGGTGTTCAAGTCACATCCAGACTTGATCAAATTTCTCAGCAATTTTGATGCTGATGTATGGCATATGTACTATATTTGCAGATAAATGCAGTACTATACTATAGTATGGTACATGGTTCTACCAGGAACCAGAGTATGGAACTATGGAACATGGAACAGTACAAGGATACAGTTTATCTACATTAATGATAATACAGTATGGTACCACTGTATGTATGTGACACTAATTAAATTCCATAGTGCATATTAATCCTTTAATATTACATACACAGTTCAGAAGGTATCTACAGTAATATGCTACTGTATTGCCTCATACGGTACTATACCCTACCATTCCAGTAGTTTGTACTAACATATATAATATGGTCCAATATGTACAACTGTACCATATTAGATACCTGCTAAAATTTTGTATCCACTGTGGTACCCAAAAACTACCATAGGATTCAAAGTCTTGTTGTACACACCATAATACTACCCCACTTCTGAAATGGTACCTCCAATGCAGAAGGCCTGGGTTTGATTCCCACCCAATCCTCAAACCCCTGCCAATGAACGCAGTGCCACTGGATCCAGGCCTGGATAAAATAGGAGGGTTGTGTCAGGAAGCGCACCCGGCATAAAACCTGTGCCAAGTTGTTGTTTAGATCAGATTTTCTGCTGTGGCGTCCCCTTGACATTTCCTATGGGTAGTTTTTGGGATGCCCAAAGGTGCACAGTTCAAAGTTTTAACATGAATTGTTTCTCTAAATGAGCACTGTCGCCTTGCACCACCAGGATCCGGGTTCGATTCCCGGCCAGGCTCGATTCCCGTCTCTGTTTGCATGGCGTTTGCATGTTCTCCTCGTGTTTGGTGGGTTTCCTCCGGGTACTCCGGTTTCCTCCCACAGTCCAAAGACATGATTGCCGTTCCCAAATTGCCCGTAGTGTGTGAGTGAGTGTATGTATGTGTATGTGCCCTGCGATGGATTGGCACCCCGTCCAGGGTGTACCCTGCCTCGTGCCCTAAGCCTCCTGGGATAGGCTGCAGGTCCCCACGACCCTGAATACAGGATAAAGCGGTATAGAAGATGAGTGAGTGAGTGAATGTTTCTCTAAATGTGCTTGATCATTTCTGATTGGTTAAATGTGTAGAGAAAAGTGTGTCCTCTCCAGAGCACTGGTCTTGAGAACCTCTTATTTAAGGTACAGATGTTGTCTTTAAGCTCAAACCCAGTGACTAGTAGCGGTACAGATTAGTACATTATTTCGCAAAAATTTAATAATTGGGTCCCAATTTTAGAGAAGGGTGGGATATTGCAGACTTTCTATACTCTACACTGTCACTTCTTTCACTTAATGTTATGTCTGCTTTTATTCACGACCAGACAAAACAACGTGTTTGTTTTTCCCAGCTATAGTCACGACCGTATTTCTGTATTTTGTTTCTCTCTCTCTCCTATTGATGTTAACAATGTCAAAGGTTAGTCAAAACATCTGGAAAAAAAAGAGTGTTTAGTTACGCACATCACTTTATTTTCATTATCCTGATTTACTTTCAGCTTAAAGAGACAGGAGCCTTGAGCGAGAGAGAGAGAGAGAAGCACAATCCTCAAGAAAACCGAAGTAGATAAATAAAGCAACATTTACTTCACCGTTTTTGTAAAAAAGACCCTTGAGCCATAAAGAGAGAGATAGATAGATAGAGAGAGAGAGGGAGAGAGATTGGTCAAATGTTCTCAGTTAAAGCAGAAACTGCAATATAACAAAATGATGCTTCATGTTATCTTTTAACGTCGTTTAAAAGGATGGTGGTACAGTAGGTACCGTACCGTTGCCTCCTCATACCCCTGTTTGCTGTTTGTCACCTCCAGGGTCTCTGGTTTCTTTATTGTATTTTGTTACTGTAGAAAATTCTGCACTCGTTCTCCGTTTCTCCCCGGCGACCCCTCTTGAACCTCACAGACTGAATTATAGAATTAAAGCTGCACCGTTCCCAGAGAACATTTTATATAGGCAGGTGTGAAGCGGTTTTGGTCAACAAAACTTTGCGAATTTCTGACCTGTTAGAAAAGAAAAAAAATATCTGCTCTCCTACTTCACCGGCATTATGCGAATATTTCACCATTCTCCCTAATGTGAATCCGATTTGGCAGGTTCATTTTCCTGATTTTTTCATTTTCAGCAGCTGATGCTGTCGCGTTCAGGGGTGGAATAAATGTTGATAGTATGGGCATAAGTCATCTGTGAGTATTAACCGTAGCTATAGAGCTTAAACAAGCTTTCCTTGATTATAATGTGCATTTAACAGCTTGCATAAAACTCATTCACAGCCACACATTTGGATACACACTTTATGGATATGAGGATAACAAAGGAATCGTAATAGCTTTGATGCCATAGTGTAAGTAAAGGTAATTTGTGAAATGATGTATAAAAAGGCTCTCATCCTCAAGTTAAAACTTCTCATTATCACTTTTTTTTTTTTCCAGTTTGTAGCACAAAAATACCTATGAAGTGATTCTTAGAGCTTCTAGCCATCATCTCGTGGGTATAATGCTTTTACATAGGCAGTCTTAACCTAGAAGCTGTATGTAGTCTCATTTGGATAAATCCAGTGCTCCACAGCCAATGACCTCTAGTCAAGCTCATCTCTTTGTTCACCATCTACAGTAATTACTAATGATAAAGATAAATAAAGCAACATATTTGCAAATAAGTAACCCAGACTCAAACCAGAAGATTTTCTCCAAGCATGGAGCTCTTCATGGTTCCCATTGGTTCCAATGGCTCCCATTTGGTTTGTTGTTTGCTGCGTTGGCTTTATTAACATCAGAAACCCACAACTTCGTGCACAATCTGTCCGCTTTGTAGCGCATAGGAAGTGCTAGTATACAAGGCAACAGTATATTATCCAGGACACAGTTTATGACTACAGAGAAAAGTTTGGCCAAAAGGACATGCATTTCCAAATGCACAACATTTGTGTGACCCTTTCCCTTAAAATATGACTAGATATACAGTATTTAACACCACATAACATAACACATTAACACTGATTATCAATTAAATACCAGTAAACTGGCGACAGGATCATGGACACCAAAGGCTCATTCATGACTGCGGAGACCAAGTGCCATCCTGTCTGGTTCGATCCTGCAGAAAAGCCAATGCAACACTAATTGCAGGAAGAAAATGTCGATCTTGGGGAAGAGAAAGAAAGGCACCCAATGCACCACAGCCCGCCACACACAGAGCCCAAGGCCACGACCCCAGGCTTCAAATTCCCCAAATCTGTTTGAGAATCCATGACAAGCAAGTCCAATCCGTGGAGGCTCCACTCCATAACCCACAGCACCCAAAGGATTAAAGGATGTCCTGGTGCCAGACACAACAGCACACTCCGAAAGGTCTTGTAGAGTTATGCCCAGAGGGGCCAGAACTGCCCAGATGGCACAAGGGGAAACCTACACAATATTGGGCATAATGTTTTGCTTTGTAATTTTGCTCTGTATCCATATTTGTTTGAGGTATGATTGCATAAAAAGGAATTATAGATTATACAACATGTTCTCCATGACGCACTTGCAATCAAGCTCAGAGTGTATAGCGTTTTTATTATAATTTTAAAAAAATAAATTCCCCTCATGACAAAATGTGTAATAATGCAGTACAGTACAAGACCATTTAGTGAAAGAAATATCCGGGGAAAAAATATTTAATACTACTTGTACTGCATTTTAAAGCTGTATTTTGGATGACTTCTTAGAGCGCATAGCGAATGTCCTAAACCTTAAATCTACTAATTTCAAGATGTTAAAAACAGGCCTTTTCTGCATTATTTTTTAAAAGTAACGTCTCTAGGAGCTGCAGACAACCACAAGAGACATGCAGGTGGCATATGTTTAAGGTCACACTGTTAAATAAAGTTTATTCTGTTCATAGCATCAATTACCTCTTTAGTCACAAGCTTTGTGATTTTTTTACTTTTTTTCCTGTCAATTTTCTTCCTAATTTAGTCATCACCTGTTCTCACAGTCTGAGTACCCATCCCTAAAAGCCACAAGCAGCTGAGAAATCAGATCAGAACTTGCGATCTCAGTTACGCCCTCTTTTTTTTTTTTTTTTTTTTACAGCCCTGAGGTTAAACATATGCAAAAAGTTTTAGTAGAGAGTGATGAGTTTTTTTTTATACATTGCATATAGAAATGAGTGAGTTAAAAACTCCATAGAAGAAAGTAGTCATCAGGTGAGCGTGGGGGAAGCAAGGTTGAATTGTGAGTTCGCTGTATAGGAAATTAAATCCTTCTTCGGAAATAAAATAAGGAAATAAAGGAAAGCACAGACTATTACTGTAGGTCAAGTGCAGCAATCACCATTTCCTTTGGTTACACCTCACTCTTGTTTAGAAGAAGAATTGAGACACGGACTCTATTGAACAGTCAGCGTTCCACCCTTATTAATGCCATGATTCTTAAGATACTTGGATAAAAGCAAAGTAATACACTCCATCATGACACCACCTTGTGTATACGACATTGAAAGTTGAATAGTTTTTGCATCCTAACGATGATTTCGCCTGCATGTGCTATTTGGGATATTTAAAGATGTTCGGAGTGGAGTCAAAGGTCTTTAGATGTCCTATTTACACTCAAACTGAGGGCATTTTTTTTGTACATAAAGGGAAAAAGAAAACACCCTGCAGTATTATTTATAGGGAGCTGGTCAGTGTGCAGTCTGTCCCTATTAAACTATGTGCATGATATGTAATAAAATAACACATTTTAAAGCATAAAAATAAACAGGATTTCCTGGGGCTCCATCTAAACCCAACCTCCCCTGACATACTGTAGCGGGGCTGAACTTAACCATCAACTCAATATATTTCAACTTATGAAAATGCATATTCCAGATATTATTTCCTGTTATACAGTATATACTTTAGGGCTTTTGTGGCTCAGTGGTAGGCTTTTTGCCTGCTATGCACAAGACAGCCAATGCCTCAAACAGTTGCAGGGCACCCTCAGTGCCAGTCCAAAAAGGAAAGGCAAGCAGCCAAAAGAACATCATCATTGTATAAAATAAAAATCATCATATACCATTATTAATTTAACTAAAACCTTAAACCAATCAGACATAACATTAAAAAAAAAAAAACTCCTGCCTATTATTGCATACTGTAGTTTTCCATTTATGCCACCAAAATAGCTCTGACCCATCAATGCATGGTCTCTACAAGACCCTTGAAGGTGTGCTGTGGTTTTTTGGCAACAAGATCTTAGCAGATTCTTCCATGGAGAGATGCCCAATCAGACCGAGATCTGAAAAATTTGTTAAAACGCCCAAATCAGTCGATCCTTAGACTTGCATTTCATCTGTTTCTAGTTCAAAGGTCATTTAACAGAAAAGTCAAGTTACAAGTCAAAGAAAACATCAAGTAACGAGTCGGGTAAATACAAATCTGAGTCAAGTTGGTGGGGGGGATAAATAAAGCTTAAATCTGAATCGAGTCACTAGTTAGTCAAGTTCACATGTAGTTTTTGAGTCAGTAAATGTGACTAATGTATGACTCCAGACTGAGTCACTTACTTGACTTCGTTTGTTGTGACTTGGTTTATTAATAGGTCAAGTCACAGCATGTCACAGTGTGGTGCGATTTTCACAGCGTTTCTGATATTTCTGACTGAGTAGTTGCTGTACCCATGTGATAATAATTAATATTCCTTGTACGTCTGTATAATTATTTTAAAAAGATGGTCTTCTGGCCTGTCTGTACTCTAAATAAATCTGTTGATCATTGGGAATTTTTATAGAGAGCATGGTTTATATTGACTAATGGTCAAGTCAAGTCCAGTAGGCGTTTATTGTCATTTTAACCATATACAGTTCAGTACACAGTGAAACGAAACAGCGTTTCTCCAGGACCAAGGTGCTACGTACAGTACATGCTACATAAATTAACAATATCTAACTAGCTAACTAGGACGTCTAATTATCTGACTATCTAAGACAAACCAAATTGACACCATAAATTAACACCAAAAAAATTAATAAAAAAAGATATGCGTAGCACATTATAAACTGTACTTGGATTTCTTTTTTTTTTTTTACTGTTGCACTTGTGCATGGTATTCATGTTCATTTGTTCTTCTCTTGCAGCAGCCTTGAGGTCAGGATGATGCAAGAACCAGGATCTTCCCTGGCTTAATTCCTCTGGGAGGAAAAGACGGATTAGGGAGAAGTAGACCAAGGTGACAGAGGACCATGCACACTTTCTCTTGTCCACTGGATGCGAGATAACTTAGATGCCCTTTGCTATTTAACGGAATCAGCTAATTTATCTCCTACTTCCAGCCCTTGGTTTCTTTTTGAGGAATACCGCATGCCTCAGCTGAATTCTCAGACACAAGTTTGAGATTCGTTCTTCTGACTTCTCTTGCTGTTCAAAGGGTGCCCACTAATGGAGAGAAGGAGAGATTTTGGAGAAAATCGAGCCAGAACCAGAGAGTGACAAAGAAGCTAAAGAATCTGCTGAACACTCAGCACTTGGAATAAGGCCCTTGGAGATTTTGAGTGTGCCACTCTGTAGTTTAATCCCCCACTGGAAAAGAAACACAGAGTTTTGACAGCTATCCTGCCCAAGATTCACCTCCGTTTATAAAAATTTGATTCAGGATTTAATCAGGATGACAAGGGAAACCAGGTCCTCATGGTGGCCCATGTGGCTCTTAGCCTTAATGGGATACTTTCATTCTGTGGAGGCTCTGGAGTTTGGTGGAGCACCAGGGCAGTGGGCTCGCTATGCCCGCTGGGAGGCAGGTTCGATCGGAGAGCTAAGTTTCAGTCTGAAAACCAATGTCAGCAAAGCCCTCGTACTGTACCTGGACGATGGAGGCAACTGCGACTTCCTAGAGCTCCTGATTGCAGAGGGACATTTAAAGCTGCGTTTCGCCATCCACTGCGCTGAGCCAGCAAGCATTCACATGGAGACTCGTGTCAGTGATGACCGTTGGCACATGGTCCTCCTTACACGCAACTACCGCGAGACTATGCTTATGGTGGATGGTGAGACCAAAGTGGCAGAGGTCCGCTCCAAGCGCAGGGAGATGGCCGTGGTCAGCGACTTATTCGTGGGAGGAATTCCACCGGATGTTCGCCTGTCTGCCCTCACCTCCAGCACGGTGAAATATGAGCCTCCGTTCTTGGGCCTTATTTCCAACTTGAAGGTGGGCGAGATGCCTCCTACCTTGCTAAACAGCCAAGGAATTCAGAGCGACCTGGAGTACTTGTGTACCAAGCAAAACCCATGTCTTAATGGAGGATTCTGTGTTGTCCAGTTTGGAGAGGTGCAATGTGATTGCACGCACACACGCTTCAGGGGGAAATACTGCAAGGAAGGTAAGAAGTAGTGGCTGTTTTGCATAGTGTTATTATGTATTATTGTTTATGGATGACATGGTGTCTCGGGTAATATCACTGCCTTTCAGTTCCAGGGACGCCAGTTTGAGCTTGGGTTACTGTATGTGTAGCGTTTGAATGTTCCACTGATGTCTGTGTGTATCGTATCAGCTGGTCCCTGGTAATGGCCATCCCTACTGAGTGTATTCATAGTCCTTCAGTCTTCTTTTGCTTATGTTTAAACAAAGAAAATGGAGAATGTTCTTACACTCTTAAAAAATTGTCAGTTCTTTTCATGAATAAGGGTTCTTTTAGAGAAATTAACCAAAGTAACCATTAAGAGGGCCAGATTTAAGATTGGATTGATCTTAGGAACATAGTATAAAGTTTCATGTGATTGTCTGAAAAGTTATTTTGCTTGTGAAGGTTAGTACTTTACAATAAACAATTACTTAATGTACAGTATCAGTGAGTATTTGGAGGTGGTATGGTGTAGTAGTGTTTAGCACTGTGGCATCACACCTCCAGGGTGAATGGTTCAAGTCCCATCTTGGGTCTGTTTGCGAGGAGTTTGCATGTTCTTCCCATGCTTGGTGGGTTTCTTCCGGGTACTCTGGTTTCCTCCCACAATCCAAAGATTGCTCGTAGAGAGTGTGTGTGTGTTATTTTTCTGCCCTGCGATGGATTGGCACCATGTCCAGGGTGAATCCGGCCTCATACGCTGAGACGAGTGTCCTGTGATAGGCTCCAGGCCCCCTGCAACCCTGTCTACATGATAAGCGGTATAGAAGATACTTACTTGTGACTTCTTTCCATATATTTCACACAAGGTCTTAGTGGAGCTCAGCACTGAGTAAATGAAATCCTTAAAATATAATAATTTATACAATAAAAGGTTTCAGCGATCAGAGATGGGTTGTTTTTTCTGTGTGAAGGTTAAGCGTTTTGTCCCAAGTCTGGGATTCCAGTACACTTACAAACCTTAGGTACCATTTCAGGAAGAATGAAACCATTGCTGAACTTTTTTTCACTTTGCCTTTCCCTACAAGCACAACACAACAACAAATTCCACCAATTCCCAGCCAATCACTCTTTCTCCTTCCATCCCAGAATGCAATTCAATTTCCCGCTGAGGATCTTTGACCCCAATGCGCTGCTTGTTTTCTCTCTTTCACCGTCCATTTTTTTTCCGAGAGATATCGCTCGTATCGCTTTCACTTGCCTTAGAAATTTCCTTTTGTACTGTTACTCACTCTCACAACATCTGCCATTTCATATCTTCTCTCATGCCTGGTTTTGTTACTTTTATTTTCATTTATCCTTCTCTCTTTTGCCTACACTGATACTCCTTCACGATTCTTCCCTTCTTTAACAAATCCTTGCCCTCCAAATCCCTCATTTTTTTTTCGTTCTCTTGTTCTTTAACTTCCTTGCCATTTATCTTCCCACAGTGCTATTGTCTATCCTAAGTTGGATGCTCCATATTTTTGCTGTTCAGTGCACTTTCTTTTTCCATTATCCCCCATGTGCCCCCCCCTCCCCTCTCTTTTTTCTTCTCTCAGGTTTTCTACTTATCTTCCTATGCATTTTTAAAAACTCACTCATTCCTCGGTTTTTCACTCCATTACAAGAAATCTGTAAGATTTATTCTCATGTTGTAGAAACCCCGAACAGCAAGTCGCAGCACTGCTGCTTGTCATTGTAGTTGCTGGTGGCTGACGGAGGTGTCAGGATCATTTCTCCCTCCTCTCTCGCATGTGTTTATTCACCCTTTTCTCTGTTAATGTGTCTCATTTTCACCTCTCTCGCTGCATTTTCCTCCACCTCACCACGTCTGTCCCCTACCCTCCTCACGGGGTGGAATGAAGTGTATCCTGGTTGAGTGCTGATACCGTTTAGCTGTTGGCATAAGCAGGATGCAGAATACCAATGCGTGCCCACTCTGACTGCAGGAAATATGTGTTCTTTCAACAACAACAAAAAAATAATAATAATAAAAAGACAGAGTAAGGAAAGAAGGAAGTGAGAAAGAGAGAGAATTCAAATTGGTTTTTGTCGCTGAGTCATTTAAAGGCACTAAATGAAGGGGTTAGCAATTCGGGCTGTAATAAATAAAATCCCTTGTTCAAACCGCAGTGCATCTGTTTTATGTTTTCTTGTGCAAAAGCATGTAATTTAACACATAAACATGTAAACTCGCTGGTCACTTTAATAGGAGAACCTGAACATGACTGCAAAAAAAAAAAAAAGTGCCTCCATATGACTTTTTCTATACGAATTTAGGTATTTATATTTATATTTAATTCCCAATATGGCTTTGAAGCTAACAATAAGAGATGAAATAGATCTAGACGTAACTGGCACTTGCCATCTTTGTGAAGGTCAGGAGTATATCGGAATTGTTCTCGGCATGTAAGAATGATTCTGATCTATTAAGTAATGTTCAGTGTTCTTGTATACATCAAGTGCGGAAAAGTCAGAGGCTTTGGTGCTTTATTGACACTGTGCTCTTGTTGTGCTGTGGAGGGGTTAATCAGGTCAGCAGGTCCCAGGTTCAAACCCCAGCACCACACAAGCTGCCACTTTTGTGCCCTTGAGCCAAGGTCTTTAACACTCAGCCT
>JAQMYG010000013.1:12348802-12365403 GCA_030014215.1 Clariallabes teugelsi
TGAAGGCGCGCTGTCTCCCTTTCGAGTGAGAAGTGATAGCGCTTTGTAGAGGGCTGGCTTTGGGCCCGCCGTCACAGTGACCCTGTTCAATCAGGCAAAAAAAAAAATAATGCAACAGACATTTATTCATTTATTAAAAATAGGGAATATGCGATTCCAATGATGTTAGTTTCTGCATGGTTGTAGTTACACCAACTCAAATAACCACCATTTATAATTGTGGTGAGCAAAAATGCATTTCAGAGTGGCAGCAACAAGAATAAGGGTACAAGTTCACTTGCAAAGTATAATAACAAGAAGAAGAACAACAAAACACAACTGTAAATTAAAAGCAAATAGAGAACACCTACACACTGCTGTATTATTATTAAAAAAAAATTCGGCTGCTCCAGTCAAGGGGTCGCCGCTGTGGACTATCTGGTCCGCACACAATTTGGGACAAGTTTTACACCAACACCCTTTGTGATGCAACCTTAACTTTGGGTATTATGGCTGAGCGTAGGGTTAAGTGTGTTCACCAAGGTTCCAACAGTAGCAACCCGCTGGTGGTGGGGCTCAAACCCAAAAGCCACCACTGCCCCCACACCTATACACTGCTAAATAGGAATAAACAATGCCATGTAGTAGTGCGAGCCCAGGTCACTAGTAGAACAGTACCATCACAAAAGGATTTTGTGAAGAATTTATTAAATTAAGAAAATAATTTTTTGATCTTTTTTAAATAAAAAATGTATCCTAAACTAAAAAAAAAATTTTTTTATTATGAAATTATGACCTGGTATCTCTGGCATAAAAAGTCTAAAGATGCCGAAGCGAACTAGTCTGCGTGGGTAGACCCAGTGACACAAATTCAAACTGTTCTTGAAAAAAAAAAAAAAACGAGACCGAGTGGGAGATGAAAGAGAGAGGATATGAATGAAGAATGAAGTCATCACTCCTACCTTCATCCAAGCTCATCCTTTTCTTTCCCTCTTCCGTTTTCCAGTAAACGCACACTAGTCTGCGTGCTCGCTCCCTCTCGTGATGCCACCTATGAACCAATTGCCTCCTCTCTCCCGTAGTGCCGGGGTGTAATTAAAATGGATGCTTAATCACCTGCATGGGCCATTGTTTTAATTATGACCCCAGTCTCTTCGCGCTGAACCTTCATCGCTATAATAAAGTGTACCACTTCAAAAATCGGCTATAATTAAAGGCTACGTGAGCTTTGCAGAATGGCAGTGGTGATTTTATTAAATATATATTTACCCAAAGCCTGCTTTTTCTGTGAATAAAAAAAGCAAAAAAATAATGAATGTGTTGATGTTTAGCTAGGTTGTTAGCAAGCAGTTAGAGGTTCTGGTGATGCTGATAAAATAAGTGTAATAAAAATAAATTGAGTCAAAATGTAGTAAAATAAATTGACACATAATTGAATCAAATGTAACTTGAAGTGTTTTTATTTTCTTTAAGGTTAACAAACAAATATTTAGGATAATGTTTGCGCTAACAGTGCTAGCTACAGTAGACTAGCATTTTCTATTGACCTTTGTTTATTAGCAACGTTAGCATTTTTCACAGAGATGAAAATGTTCTTCAGTATCATTTTCTACCTTTAACCACATAATTATCAGAGGAAAACAAAACACACCCACACACACACACACACACACACACACACACACACACACTATGAGTTCTCTCAATGCTAGCCAGTGCTGTGATCTTTTCCTATGCAGAACCTGGGTAATAAAGGCGCTCAGGCACTGCTAAAATAAATCGTTTTCTAATCCATATCTCCGCTCAGGCAAAATGTCACAGCAGAGCTAGTTTACTCTCCAGACAAATCCAGTTTCTGTAATTACAGATATGAAATCCGATGTGAAGAAAATGAAAAATCGCATGAGTCGCAGGGCTGGCTAAACCCCGAAACGCGCTAGCGCATAATCTAGCTCGGCTTTCCGCACCTTCAGTTATTGCTGAGTTTATAGGTTTATGAAACTGTGGTAAATTGGATTCAGAAGTGTTCTTTTTGTGACTGAAATGTGGAATTACCTGAGAAACATGAATAACAGTAGGAAGGTGCTTAACTATCCTGTTATTAAGTGTACGGAACAAAGCGGCTATTCACTTAAATGATGGCGTTCTGATGATGATGGATTCAGTCAGGTTCCTTTTTTTCTTATTTTTTTCTCTCCTCCAGAGTGACAACATGCCAAGTTATTGCATCATTAAATCAAACAGTAATACTTTAACCTGATTTGTATTGTTATTCGTCATTTATATGTCATTATGGCTTAGTGGTTAGCACTGTCGCCTTGCACCTCCAGGGTCTGGGTTCGAATCCCGTCTCAGGTCTGTTTGCATGTTGTTCCCATGCTTGGTGGGTTTCCTCCAGGTGCTCCGGTTTCCTCCCACAGTCCAAAGACATGCTAATTACGCAGGATAAAGTGATATAGACAGTGAGTGAGAGTAATTCCTCCTCTCGTTTGGCCTAATCATCACTTCTATAACAGAGCACGGGCTGCCCCTTTCCCACACACACACACACACATTCACCATACTGACCTTTCTAAACTTGCATCCACACAGCAAGACTGTTCTCACTTTATCTCTCACACACTTGATCACACACAACAGTGACCTTTTACACTGACTCACACACACACACACGTGTGTGTGCAACGCCCGAGCATGTTATTACTTCACAGCTCTATAAATGTCGCATTCTGGAATCTTCGTGCGATTACGTAGATCTGTCAGCTTGGTCCTAATATAGACTGAGTTTGACACAGTTCTTTAAACTTACACAAACACACACACACACACACACACGCATGCACGTACGCTGCTCCAAATTCCCCACTTTGTCCCCAAATATCTCCCATGCGACTCCAAGGCTCTGACACCATGGCAACAGGATTAGATGGGTGGTCAGGGAGAGGAGGACATAAAGGAGAGTAATACATCATGGCGATAATTACACACACACACACACACACACACACACACACACACACACACACACACATAATTGCACTTTAGCCCCACTGGCAAGGGGAAGGAGCCTCTCAACATACATGAGATTAATGATCAGGCTCTTGTCTCTTTACACACACACACACACACACACACACACACACACACACACACACACACACACACACACAAAGCTAGCTGAAAGCTACACCGCCCCTTTCTGTTGTGTCATGACGGCTCCGGTGGACATATTGACCTTGCATTACATTTAATAATTCATCTCAGAGCCACTGGTCCGGTAGAGATCGTACTTGATGGAGAGCCTCCCGTAAGAAGGGATGTTTACTTAAGGGCTGTGACATGACACCTACAGTGCATGAACTCTTTATAAGAGCTGACGTAAAACCTGTGACTTCAACATAAATGCTTATTCCAATATGACCAAGTTTGCTTTTGTCAAGACATAATACTGTACTATATGTGCCATAGATATGATACAGGTTGTGTTATACAGTAGGACTTACACAACAGACTTTTGTGGCCCATATACTATATTTCTAGTGCTGTATATGCTATTTCTATTTCTATATGTGTCTGACATTCCAGAAGCACACGAAATGATGAAAATGCATCATTCCTTGCCCACACGGTTACTGAGATGTAAGCGTTTATGCTGGCTGTGTGTGCGCTGAGTGTGTGTGAGTGGAAGCTGTGTGACTTAAGGTAGTTAGTTGCTTGTTGGTTGTAGCCATGTACGTACAATACCTGCACGACTCCCACAGCGAAAAACCGCCAGCTCATATAACAGCTAACCTTTCTCATTGAATGCACCTCTCTGTTTCTGAGCCAGATATCCTAGGAATCTCGCAGGAATCTGAGGAGAAGAGACTCATATTTCCGGCGCCAAAATACAGAAAGGACAAGTGCAAAATGAATGTCTTTATATTTTAGGCTAAGCTGAAAGTAAAACTCAGCTACTCAGAACTTTTTGCGAGATCTTGCGAAATGTTCGCGAGATCTCGCAAACAAAAAAATGGCAATTTTTTTTTTCCTTGCTTAGATTTTTTTTTTCACCCATATCCTGAGGCAATTTATTTTTAGCCTCAGATTTATTTTTTCAAGGTGATTTTTTTTTTCCCCCAACGTTTATTTTTTTCCACCCATGTCCCTTTAGGGGCTCAGTAGGCTACTGATCTTTGCAAAGGAAAATTTTTAAAATGCTATTTATACTGTATTTAAAGTAAATGCGCTCCAGAGTAGTGCAACTAAGGTTGCTACCTTTGTCTTCCAAAAACCTTGACACAACCAACTGACCAAAACTGACCGTACCCTAGAGCCCTATTTTTTAAGATGGATAGCTTGTTTTCCAATATACTGTAGATGTATGAAATATAGTGCTATAAAAATGAACTATATAAACAAAAACAGGACAGTATGTGGCCTGAGAAATGCCGTATATTTTCCAGGACACGAATAGAAAAGGGACAATTTTGGGAAACCGTGGACAGGTGGAAACCCCAAGTGCAATACACCTTGGTGATGAACCTGTAGCTGATGCTACTCGTTTTGATTTCCGCCATCTACTTACTGTAACTGCATGTACCGCGTATACTTTTTGCGTTGTGCGAATGAGTAGAATGGAACGAAATAATTTGTAGCATAAAGCATTTTTTGGTAACTCTATTGCTAGCACCTTGGGACAAATTAAAAAAAAATTGTGTTTGTATGTAGCCACACATTGGTCAAGGACATGCTCAACTATCTTGCAATAGTATGTTATTTTTATTTATAGTCAATGAGGTTTCGAGGCAAACACCAACCGTAATCACTCGAGTCCAGTCGTCTGGTTAATGAATTTATAATTTGACCAACATTGGGAACACCCAGTAGCATGGTGGCATAACGGTTAGCACTGTCGCATTGCACCACCAGGATATGGGTCTTTCCGGTGCTTGGTGGGTTTCCTCAGTGTACTCCAGTTTCCTCCCACAGTCCAAAGACATCCACATTGGGGTAATTGGTGTTCCCGAATTGCCCGGGTGAGTGTGTGTGTGTATGCATGTGTGCTCTGCGATGGATTGGCACCCCATCCAGGGTGTACCCCGCTTTGTGCTGTAAGTCTCCTGGGGGTAGGCTCCAGACACCCCCCAGCGAGATCTCGCTAAAATTTCGATTGAAATTAATGTCAATTTCATGTAAGGTGTAATAGCGATAAAATTGGCTTCCCGAGCGTGGACACACATGGTCGTCATCAAGCCTGCAGAGGTGGTGAAAACACATTTCGTAGGGTGCAAGAGTGATTAAGCGTCACTCCCAGTGTTCTCCACAGCTCTCTTGTCTCACTCACTTAATTTGGATCCGGGGCTGGAGGACATCCAATGGGAGAAGGACGGAAAGAGGATCAAACTGGATATTGAATTCTTGCTGTCTGTCTCCTGCCAATACTTGTAATGAAAAAGTCCTTAAACCCTGCAGTTTGCACTTTCTAAACAGTAGACCAAACTGTCTGTCCTTCGGTCTGTCTCTTTCTGACGAATCCTTTGTATCGTTATAAATAATTTGGCATTCCAGGTTTTTTAATATTTGATTAGTGCTGGGAAAGATTTCACTTCCACAAAACCAAGAGTTTTGTCTGAGAGTCAAGTCTGAAAAATTCTTCTTGTGTATTCTGTGTGAGAGAACTGTCTGACTTTTTTTTTTTTGTAAATCATTGTACGTTTATGCTTTCCTGCATATCCCATAATGTTGTGTGCCAAAAATTGGGTGCAGCACGGAAACTGACGGGAAAAAAATAAAATAAATAAAAGCTTCCATAGTTACATAATACTTGTGCTATTTTTTTCCATCTAGCCTAACAGGCTTAGTGTCAGCATCTGCCGCCTTTGAAGAATGTCTCGAATCGTTTCCCTAAAGATACCTTCGTAGATTTGGAGTTGCCTTCTCAGACGATAGGCAACAAACCTTAAGTTTCAGACATGGCCATGCCTTTAACCAAATACGTCGGCTCTAAAATGCGTATGTCTTTTTGTTCTTTCAGTCCTGAAAACTTTCCTTTTTTATGTATCTCATTTTCAATCCAGTCCCTGTACCTGAGCCGCTTCAGAGGAATGGTTTTGTTTGTTAACCCCACAAATTGGCCTATGGTTCATTCAAGCATACAAAAATCTAACTACTGTAAGTTACAGTATGAACGAGTGAGAAACAGGTACAAATGATGACAGATGATGAGTGGTTGGAACTGACGAGAGGGGAAATGAGGTTGCTGCTGAGGTTTTTAAATTGATTTTTAAGTTGTATCTTTTGGTGTGTTGCGGTAAAACCTTTGTTCACATTTCTTTAATGGAATCTACATTGTTTAATTTGGTTTAACTTTTTCACAGTGCTGTATGTGTGATTTCATAAACTTAAGGTATCATACCATGTTGCAGGCAGAAAAAAAACCCAGTCTAATTTTGATATGGGCTGAACTGGTCATGAAAAAATGGAAAAATATGTAGTACACAAGTTAATAATTTGCCTAAAGATCCTAGCACGATTTCAGCGATACCCCCATTTGTAGTAGGTTTTTTTGGTTTAAACAGGCCTGTGATTCTTTTTTCAACAAAATTTAGCATTCCAAAATAGAGACAACGTAATAGCATGATTTGAGGTGAGTGGTGGTTCAGGTGGCTAAGGGTCTAGGTTGTTGATTTAAGGATTTGAGGATCTTAGGACCTGTGTTCGAGCCCTGCCGTTGGTGGGTTGCCACTCCCCATACTACCCAGCCACTGCATGCAGTTCTGGTCCCATGTCTGGCTAGAAAAATGGAGGAATGTGTCAAGAAGGGCATTCGGCGCAAATCCTGTGCCAAGCTGTATGCGGATGAGATGGTCCTCTGTGGCGACTCCTTGACCGGAGCAGCCGAATCAGGAGTTAACCTCATGAGTTTAAACCACCACACCCATGATCAGGCAGGATGAATCTCTAAATCTATAACCTTTCACAACTAACTTTATTGTTGTTGTCTTGTGGGATCCCACAAGTCCTGATGAACACCTCTGGTCTCAGAGGTGACCCTTTCTGATAAGAGCCAAAATATATCAAATGGTGCATCTCGTATTTGTATCTTTTCAGAACGTTTCAGAATAATGTATTTGTAATCAGTACCATCCTTTCAACCCATACGCGTATAGCTGCAGAATATTCCTGAACCAATAATGTGTTTCCTTGAAGGCTGGTAAGTGTTCGGTTTCCTTAGTGTGCATGTGGTGGATTTCATAAATAGAACACGAGCTGTAAAACCGGCCCAGGGTGTTTAATAATAAGTAACTAAGTGATTCTCCCTCACTAGCTTGCTAAATTGTATAAACATGGATTTTCCTGGATGGCACTGAAAGAAGAAATTTCATTACAGTTGATTTTTAAAGGTCCAGCTCTCTCGAATATTTGACGAGGGTATGAATTAAACAACACAGAACAGTCTGGAGTGGAAATACCTGGATTCTCTTTTTCTAGGCGGAAGCAACAGATGGAACGGCGAAGAACTAAATACAAAACGAGCGAGCGAGCACATTTCTCTTCCCACCTCTGACCTCATTTTGTCGAAAGGCATGTTCGGTGTCATTCTCTTTGGTGCGCCGTGGGAGCGTTAGAGACGTGGACAATATGAATGAATTAAACTGAGGCTGCTGGAGATCAGGCCTGGTCAGATTAATGCTCTGAATAGATCTACATAAGAATAACACATTACTAATAAAAGAGCTAAAACGTTTTCTTTTGTAGAAACTGTGGGTCGTGTAGTACTTTATGTTGGTAATAAGAAGTGTTGTGTATTGAAAAACGATCATTCCAAATGACTTCCAAATTCCAAATGAAAAAATAGGTAATTTGTAAGGTTGAGCTTCCATGGATCGGACTTGTTTGTCCAGCACTTCTCTCAGATGCTTGAAGAATTTGGAGGTCACGTAAACACCTGTGTTCCCTAAAGCACGTCTGAACAGGTTGTGCATCATCCTGCTCAAAGAAAGCACTGCTAACAGGGAACACAGTTTCCACTCCAAGGAGTGTACTTGGTGTGCAACAATGTTTAGGTAGGTGGTACAGGTCAAAGTAACATCCACATGAATGCCAGGACCCAAGGATCCCCAGCAGAACACTGACCAGAGCATCATACTTCCTCCACCAGCTTGCCTTGTTTTCCATAGTGCATCATGGTACCATCTCTACTGATGGTTAGTATTAGTGGTACTAATCACTGCATACTGAGAACCCCTCACAAGACCTGTAGTTTCGCAGATGCTCTAACCCAGTCGTCTTAAAGTAATAAATCCTAACACATCACAGGCAACACCTCTAGAGACTGTTATATGCGAAAATCACAGGAGATCAGCAGTTTCTGAAACACTCAAAACCAGCCCATCTGGCATCATCCTTCATGCCATGATTAAAGTCAGAGAAATCCTATTTTTAAACATTCTGATGTTGGATTTTAAGATTAACTCAAGCTACATGATTTAAGGCATTGCGCTGCTGCCACATGATTGGCTAATTAGTTAATTAGCTACATGAATGTTCAAATGGACAGGGGTTACTATTAAAGTGGGCAGCTGGTGTACAGTACAGTATATAAAATGTATTTAACAAGCATCCGTGCTTTTGCATGAGGATGCTGTAATGATTTACCAAATAATAACAATAGTAATAATAATAATACTAATGATGATGCAACTTCCTCTTAAACATGTGACTACCTAATATTTGAAATGTGTTCATAACATAACAGGATTGAGTAACCTACGAGGGGTGTTAAAGTCAAACCACGTCTGAGACGCTGGCCTCCCAGGAACTCCATTAATATCCTAAACATGGAGAAATATCTAGGAGTAAGGTCAGGACTGTATGTCAGGGGGATGTGGCAGTAACCCCCAGCTGATGTTGGTCTTTCGGCTGTTCCCGGCAAGGGGTCGCCACAGTGGACTATCTGGTCAACACATACTACTGTAGCTTGCCACAGGTTTTACGCCGGATACCCTTCCTGACGCAACCCTCCCATTTTATCCAGGCTTGGGACCAGCACTGCATCCAGTTCGAACCCAAACCCCAGGCCTGGGTTCAAACCCCAGTGGCTTACCTACCACTCAGCCACCAATGCTTAGCAGTTACCCCCAGCTGAATTGCTGTAATGTGTAAGTGGTTTTGATGAATGATTACAGATCCCACAAACAGATGCATCTCTTCTGCAAGTAGATTTTTTTTAAGGATCAGGCGTTCCTCTCCCTGAATGTTCACGAAAACGACTGCGGTGGGCTCCGAGACTATTCCTTGGTCCGAATCGTCATTCCCGGACATATGGTCTTTTTAAAAAAAAAACGTTTGCACCATTCAACTGTTTTACTGCGGCTAAGCGTCTCAACAATAGTGTGATTGAAGTCTTCTGTTATCGCCAGTTGCCTTCATTCATCAGAAATTTCATCACAAGTCCCAGTTTGACTTGAACACACCTTGTAAAATATATATATTTTTTCTAACCTATAATTGATGACTCATGATGAAGCAGGTTTCAAGCACAATTATGGAAAAAAAAGGATGTCTGAAGAGATATCTTGAATGAATATGTTTCAAGGTAAAGTGTAGCTATAGTGGTCTAGGAAAGACAAAAGTACAGAAAGTTTGTGGATTTTATGAATGTTATTAATGTTTCAAGTTGCGAAGGTCACTTTGGCTCTTAAATGACAAAAAAAAACGAACACTTTATATTTTACAGTGCACACCAGTTGAATTCTGGGACATACAGATTATCTGTGCCATAACTGTTGGATCCATGCGCTCCATTGCTCCACGCTCCTTCCTGCTGTCCCCCTCCGCCTTTCCCCTCACTCTCTTCAGTTTTATGGTTTTGTGCATCTCTGTGGCGTAAAACTGATATTGCGAGCTGTCGTCATGCATCAGTCAGCCCCTGGGGCTCAAGCGAGACAACTTGTTTGTGCGCTGTGCCGAAAAATCGGCTGTCGGCGAACGGAGGTATGAGCGAACGAACGCTGAGAGGAGCTACTAGAGCATGGGAGAGTGATAGCCATCCTGCTGCTGCTGAGAAAGGACAAAAACAAAACGAGGCTAACTCCTGCACGAAAAAACACTTCATTGTAGATGCGTCACAAGGAGTAGCTGCTTTTTCTTTCCCTTTCGTTTTTTTTCCTTTCTTTTTTATTTTCCCTGTCTGAAAAGTCGTGACTGAGATGCTGAGAGACTGAGACAGAGGAAAGAGTTTTACCCGACCTCCTACAGTTTACATGCACATGCAGTAAGCGATAAAGAAGGAGAGAAGGAGTGTGTAATGTATCGCCTGTGTCAGGAAACAGATGTTGGGCTGGTTGGTGTTGTCTTTATCAGTTCTCTCTCGTTCCCCGAGCCATTTTCGCTAATGACTAAAGCTAACTCACCAAGGAGGCAACAGCTTCTGCACAAGCCCAGAAACAGGAAGTCGTATTTACTTTCTATTTATCAAGCTCAGCAGATTCCGTACCGCTGTTATTTGCTTGTTGTGTCTCATCTACTCACTTTTTTTCTATCGCTTTTTTTTCCTTCTCTCTCTTAATTTTAACATCCTTAGCAGGGATCTCCCATGGCATCGCCTAGCATCTGTCCAATCCTATTACCAAATAATTAAGGGGTTGAGACATACCGGGCAGGCCATGTTTAGTCTTATTTTTTAATTCTCGTTCTGCTTTGTTAATGAGGCGTCTCCATTGTCATTACTTATTCAAATAGAAAAATCTTGTAATAGGTTTTGAATACCTAATATAACGGCGTTTTTGCTTGTAGGGCTGTATGGCTCGGATTCCCAGATTATTTATGTTTATTATAACGTCTTATGAGATGCAAATTTCTCAATCTTATAATCACTTGCCAACACGTGATTACTATTATGTCTGCAGGGAACAGTCTGGATAGTCCTTATTGCAATAGTTTCAAATTTGTTTAAAGATCACTAGCTCTGTTGTTATGCGGAAATCAAAGGTGACTAAGTACAATTACTTACGTACATATCTGAACTTTATTTCAATGGTTTTGTTTGTGGATCGTTTTAACATTTATTCTTACAACAAATATCTGTACTTTCTACTTCACTACATTTCTGCATGGCTTTGTGTTTCACATCCAGAGTGGTGTGTACTATTTTTTTAAGCAGTTTTATCGCCACCTGCTGCCTAGTATGCAGAATTGCATGATTTGCCTTCCCGCCATGAAATGTTGAATCATGTAGCAGGTGTTCAGACGTAGAGACGGAAACATCACGTCCAAAGGCGGGTAGAGAATAGAGAGAGAGAGACTTTTAATATGACTTAAAGGCTACTGTGACCTAAAACAGGCTTAGGAAATTCGACACTTAGGTACATTTTAATTGTTAGTTTCATTTAAGTAGAATTGTAAATGGAGGAAGTAATATTTCACCCATCTTTATTTTTTATTTAAGTAATTGATTAATGCCCACTTCAGTCCTTATGTTATGAAGAGGAGAGATTTTACAACAAGCTTTGAGGCAGTAGATATGTAAATATCTCTTCCGGTGCTGTGATTGGCCGGTTGAGCTGTCGATCAAGCTAAAGATTTAACTGTAACCCTGATTTATCCCTATCACTAGTTTGCACACACAAATGAACAGTGCGAAATACAGTTTTCCTTTGTTGTTGGTTATCATTTCTTGTATTGTATGATATTCTAAGTACATAGCAAAGACGAAACAATTTACAAAATAAGGAAAAGGTTAGCTGCATATGCAGTACAGTACTTAGCCACATAGTGTGTTACATTTAAAGAAGCGGTCTCTGTGCACACACTTGAGCATTGTCTGACTCAGCACCTCCCGACTGCGGGTGAAGGTTCTCGCCTCGCCAGTACTTTTTGTTCATTGTTAAACCCTACCTCTACACCCACCCCCCCTGCTTTATGACCAACTACCTGTGGCGCTCAATCAAAGCTTCTTGTGGAGTTTCCATTTGACTGATTTGAGTCACTTTAAACACACATCATGTGCATTTTGAGGGCTTGTAAATGTGTTTCTTACGTAGAAAATCATTGACCTCCAGTATCAGTTTATGGCGAGCAACGCAGAAGCAACGTCACGCCACATGCAAACCACCTATTAAATGACAAAAGTACCAGAAGTGCCTTGAACTGCCTTGAACTATTTTTTTTCTTTTTAGTCTTATGTACCTGCCACAACAACCTTTTAACTCTCACTTGCCTTGTGTGCTGAAACCAGAATTGACGAGCAATTTTAATAAACACATGCCTATTAGAATAAGCTTAAGTGCGTTTATATACTGTAGGTTTACTGCATGTCAGTTGTCAAGAGACCTTATGTAGGTTTAATGCAGGGCTATAAATATAAAGTAAGTATGCTGTTATATAGCAGTCGCTTAAAATGTACAGTATGTCTCTTGTAAAAATCATTTTTTGTAAGCAGAATACATTATAATGGTTTGTGTAGTACATATTTTCTTAGAACAGCATGCACTTTTGGGGTTTATTTAAGTTATAATGCATAATTTAATTTTTATAGACAAAAACTTTTTATGCATCTTAACAATGAAAATTGTCGCAATGCAGCTTTACTGTACGTACATGGAAAATTGTGATATAAATTGAAAAATGTCGACATTTTCAGCTTTAGCAGTTTGTCCCTATTAAGCAAGCCGGAGGTGACGGTGGTGAGGAAAACTTCATGAGACGACATGAGGAAGAAACCAATAAGAAATTTAACTATGGTGAATTGTAGTACATGCATAGTACTATTATACCATAGAACTTCAGACATTACCAAAGGACTTTATCAAGTACCAAGTTAGATGCTGTGGCACTTGGTAGTAGCACCATCATACTTTGGCAGTACCATGGTAAGTACTGCAGGACTACTGTGGTAGTACTAGGGTGTGTACTATTCTACTGTGTTGAATTGGGTACCATAATAGCTAAGAAGTTCAACAGGTATCTAATATGTTATGTTTTTACATACTGTACCATGTTAGATATTGTAGTTCATATTACTGGTATGGTACAGTATGATATATTACAAACAGTACCATAACATTTAAACATATTTTTGACAGTATCCTGGTATGTGTTGCATTGTACAGTACCTTACTACAGTACTTGGAAATTATAGTACATTTACTGTTATACCAAAGTGTGTAGATTGGCAAATAACCACCATGGTACTGTCAAAAATACAATGGAACTATAGACCATGGTAGAGGTACCATCACAGTACCAGGGTACTTATGTCATAGTAAAGTTTCTTGAGTCTGGTTCCTCTCATCCCATAACATTGAACACATCACGATACCAGAAACTGAGACTATAAATAATAATGTCTATAAAAAAATCTATAATGTCGAAAGTGCAGTTGTATAACAGGAAATGCATTGTCTTGTAGCAGGCGTTGTATCACATCGCAACCCTTAAAACTGTGTAACTCAACCCTGTATCCATATGTGTGGCAGTCTTACAGTGACTAACATTTTAAAGACATTTTTAAGTGAAGTTGTGGCTAAAAATAGTTTTGCTGCAACACCCCTGGTCCTTTCACTGACAGAACTCTGGACTGATCTTCAACCTCTAACTAGAAGCATCTCTGTAGCAAGAAAAAAAAAAAAAAACAATCAAGTATGTGAAGGATCAGAAGGGAAAGTGATAGAATCATCATTTCTTTTTTTTCTCCTTCCCCCCCCCAAGGCTTGTCTGTATAAGCCGGACAATGGGGTCAGCTGCCCTGGTGACAGACATGGGCACGTTTTGATGGATCGCCCGCGGGGAAGACTTGTCAGAAAAGCAGCAAGTAGCTTGCAGAACTGAAGGAAGTGGTGGCATGTATTGACTCAGAGCCTGTAAATACACTGTCAGCATGATTTTTTTTTTGTTTCCCCTGAATTTCTGAGTAGCTCTATTCAGATCGGGCAAGTTTTACATGAGTTGGTGGGAAGTATTGAAGTCTTACCGCAGTACCTCTCCAAATCTACCATCCAAATTTGTCATATCAGTAATATTTCATAGGCAAGCCTTGTGACTGGTAGAAATGGAAACTGGTGCAAATGGTGGCTCAGTGGTTAATGTTATGGGTTGCTGAACAGAAAGTGAGAGGTACAAGTCAAGGGCCAAGCTGCCAATGTTGGTTTGAGCAAAACCACTCTTAATGCTTCAGAGATGGCCTTTTCCTGGAATTTCCTTCAGGATCAATTATCTATCCATCCATCGATCCATCCATCTATCCAGCCATCCATCCACTAATCTAGTGGTATCCAATACCTCCCCGTCACTAGGGGGCTCTCACATACTACTACTACTACACATACTCCCCCGAAGTGCCAAAGACCATTACGTGTTTCCTCCGAACCATGTGACGCCAGCCAACCGCATCTTTTCGAACAGCTCGCTCACGCACCGTTGGGGGCGGCGTAACACACTCAGAGGACAGCGCTATCCTTTCACATACGATTGGCTGTAGAGCCGTGATTAATGTGGGAGCACGAAGTACCTCTCATCCCTCCCCTCTGTAAGAGGTTACAGCATCAACCGGGGATCGAACCAGCGATCTCCGGATGATAGGGCGAGCACTTTACCACTGCGCCACTCGGAGGCATGTTATGTTGTACTGTAACATGTACATGACACAACTAACAGGAAGGCTAATAATTACTCTTTACACCTGCGCTGACCAGAAAAGCACCTGTTGATGATTCTGAGCCAAAATCTAGACAGTGGAAAATGCAAACATCAAGCAGACACTCACATCTCTGGCAGTATTACTTAACAGAAATACTATATGAGTGAGTGTTAATAATTTGTCTTTGGGATCAAGGAAATGCATCTAGAGCGTGTAGGTGTTTCTTATCTCCGTACTTTAATTTGATTTGCATTGAAAGACCATTTCTGTTGACTTGTGTCGTGACTGCCCTCGGTAACGTTATTATTATTATCATCATTAGTAGATTCACAAATAATCATAATTATTTCATTGTTTTATTTAACAGCTTGTCAGCAAGTATCGAGGTTCTAATGAAAAGCCATAACTGGAAAATTAAGTCTGTTCATGGTGCTTGTCTTTTGTAATTAAAACTTCCAGGTGTTTTCATTAAGCTCCTTCAATGCACTCCTGTTCAAACAACACGTTTATTTATCTCTAGCAGACGTCAAGTCTCTCGAGCTAAAATGCAAAAATGTACTTAGATTTTCTTGAAGAACTGTTTTTATTTTCAAGAGCGGAATGATTATACGTGAGCATCGGTGGCTCGGATAGCTGAGGCTTGGTTGGTTGGAGGGGTTCGAGCCCCACCGTTGCCATGTTGCCAATGTCAGTCCCTTGGGCAAGACCTTAATAAACCCTATATCCATATATAATACCCAGCCACTGAGGTGCAGGGCATCCTTGGTGCCAGTCCAAAGCTGGGAGAAATGGGTGGGTTGCCACAGGAAGGACATGCGGGGTAAAAGCTGTGCCAATTACTTGTGGGTTAAATAATCCAATGTGGCTACCCTGAGGGGGGAAAAAGCAGCATGGTTGTGATATTATTTAATTCCAAAGCTTTATTTGTACAGTGAAATTTCTTCTTTGGATATCCCAACGTAACCGGGGTCAGAGCGCAGGGTCAGCCATGATACAGCGCCCCTGGAGCAGATAGGGTTAAGGTCCTTGCTCAAGGGCCCAACAGTGGCAACCTGGTGGAGCTGGGGATCAAACCCAAACCTTCTGATCAGTAACTTAGTGCCTTAGCCCTCTGAGCCATCACTGCCCCCTTGGGTTTGTATCAATATTCTTGTATTTAGTATGAATTTTGGCTGGGATTCCCAGGTTTTAATGCACATCCCAAATTCATGACGGGACATGCTTTCCAAGAAGAAATTCTTTAGACAGCTCTCCAAAGAACACGTTAGCCTTAACCTGTTAATATTTAAAGGTTGTTTTTAAACAGGTCATATTTTCTAGTAATTAATTTAAAAAATTTTTTAAAAACAGTCCGTCATTATTTTTATTTCTAATGTGCCGTTTTTAACTTGGTACCCGTTTAACCGTAAAAAAAAAAACCCGAGATCCGTGTGTCTTTTAAGCAGCTCACTGACATACCCAGCAGCCCACGTTAGCTTCTCTTTCTTTTGTTCAGCAAAACATTATAATTGTCAATTGTGCCATAATAGAGGTTTTAGCTGCAGGTAATTTAATTTTTATATCCCTTCCTACGCCTCTCCCTCCATCAGTCGGAGTCTATTCTTCTAGTCTGTCTATTTAAACGCACAGTAAAGTTTGAACTAGCACTTGCTCCGCTGCTTTTAAGCCGAACGAATATCCCCGTGAATATGTTTGTCCCTGTACAAACTTCATTCGCTATATAATGCTGGGAATTTAATGCGTCTCTACAGAAGCGTACTGCAACTTCCAGCTCTAAATTAGACTTTGGGTAAAAAAAAAACGGATTCATTTTTTTCTCAGGACTGAAAGGGATACGAGATTGAGAAAGCATTATATTTTCCAGGATGATACCGTAAGTGTGTTGACGTCTACATACAGTACCTGTGAAGTGTATTTTATACAAAGGCATTTACGCTTCACAGATTATTTACTCTTTGTCCATTTGTATAACCCATTGCCTCACGTCTGGGGTTTATAGATT
>JAQMYG010000013.1:12432693-12443923 GCA_030014215.1 Clariallabes teugelsi
TGCATCTTTCCTGATATATAAGATTTTTCATAGGAATAAATAAATAAATGAATAAATAAATAAATAATAATAATAATAATAATAATAATAATAATAATAATAATAATATTAATATTAATAATAATAATAATAATAATAATAATAATAATAATTTTTCATATTTAACACCTTCATGCATTGTGTACACATTTGTAAAAAAAATAATTATTATCATTTTATTACAATATAATATACTTTTTAATATTTTTTATAATAATTGAAATAAACTTTTAATAATAATGCTTAATAATATGTAAATCACCCAATCACTTGAGACTCTTACTGTAACATCGCATAAATTATGCTATTTTCTAGTGTCATTCTCTGCACGGTGTATCTTTATAAACGTTTTCTTCAAAATCCCATATTAATTAAAAAGTTTGTTTGTATTGTTTCATTTCATCCCCTAGGGAGCCTAAACACCCTAAGATTTTTAGCTTGGTCCCTTTTTTTTAAAACATATAATTTATGCATGAATGGATTGAAATCAAACTACATCCAAGGTGCCACCTTGTAAAATCCTCAGCCGCGTATTGCCTGTTAGTTGTATGACTTTTCCCGTTTTTATTGAATTCAGCCATCTAACACCTCCAGGAAGCCCAATAATAGTGTCTGAATCCCTTTTGATAAGAAATCGAATGAGGCAGTGGCTAGATGGAAGAGAGAGCAATTATGTCATTAATGCCTCCCTGTCTTTTTGTCTTGAAGAAAGATCAGTGGAAACAGGGTTTTTTTTTTTTTTTTTTTTAATTGCCACATATTGACATGGCACTTTCAAAACATCTTTTGCTTAACCTGACGTCTGGAGACATTCACGAAGGGGATCTTCCTTTGACAAAATATGCATATTTGATATATGTGTTAGTGGATGCGTGTCACTATACTAGTAAAGACCAATGATTTTATAAAAAAAAGTGTTTATCTTCCAAAAAAATGAAACTAAACTCTGTAAATATAGAAAAAAAAAATGTTTGGTGTGCCAATTCCTGCAGCTTTGTAGCTCCGAACTGTCTAATGTGCTGCCAAGCTGGGCACTAAGGGTGTATCCATGGGAGGAAGGTGTGTGTATGTGTGTGGGATGGAGGCTGGTTGGGAAGCACTGCTGGTGAACTTAACATCGGAAGAATGCCAAATAACAAGCCAATGAAAAAAATGCCAAGCCGTTTACAAGATCCCACCTGGCATCCATTTTTTTTTTGGGTGGGATAGAGAAATAGAGAGGTTTTGTTTGCCAGTTTAAAAAGTAGGGCAGATGGTTTATCAGATCAGATGAACTCACCTATGATCTGATAACCCCCTGTAAAGATGCTCAGTAGGAGTACGCCTACGACCAAACAAACAGTAACAGATTTCTATGTGTAAAGATCCTTAGGGAGGCACGTCATACATACAAACTCACATTTAAAATAGTATTCTGTTTTCTTTAAAATTGTTGGTGAGAATGGATGGATGGATGGATGGATGTCGCCTTGACGCACTAGCACATACCATACAGTACTTTAGCAGTGGAGTTCTGTCTCTATAGGAAGAACTTATTTTCATTGTTTTTTTTTTTTTTTTTTTTTTTGAATGCCACTTCGAGCTATAACCTAATAACGTAAATATTGCTTGTAACCATCTGGAACCTGTTAACAGAAGGCAAGAGCTATAACAGAACAATACGTGGCTGTCATTTTTATTTATTTTTATACAGTACAGGATCACTCTTGCAAGCCTTGAATGTTTTGAACAATTTTAAAGTTTTTAAGGAATAACCGCACTTCAAGCATCATCAGGTCTTCAGTTCTTCAGCTCAGAGGTGTTGAAGGAAAGCGCACACCTCAGTAAAAGTCAATAAAGTGGTTTATTTATTTATCTTTTTTATTTTTATTTTTACTTTTAATGTGCAGTCTTTGTCTATTTTCTTCCCAAAACTGAGCATGTAAGGTAGCCACTTTAGTATCAAATATCCTAGAATTCATAATTTCCTTCTCCTCTATCATTTTTTTTAATAATGTAATTTAAATCTTGCAAATCCTCTTTTTTTCCTGGTAATATGCCGTATATTAAGGGAATAACGCAATAAAAATGCACAGTGGAGAATTTAATTGCTTGCTGAAAACGGCTTATGAGAGTGCGAAGGAGTAGGAGGGGGATTGTTAGAGTAAAAAAAAAAAAAAAAGAAGTGGATGATGAGAAAAGCAGCTATGTTAGAGAGCGTGTTCACAGCCTCGACAACATGGCTGATGTCGTGTTAGGCAAAGTGTGAGGTGCTTGCTATGCCAGTGTCGTCAGGGTGTGGCGGTTCTACAAGCTGTACCGCTACAATCGCTTTAAGCTACTTAAAAAAAAGAAAAAATTTAAACATGCATGCTGCATTAAATAAATCTCTATCTCTCTAAAATTCTATCCTTATTATGTCCTCTTTGCATATTTTTCACACCGCTCAGAAACCTTAAGGTGATCATTTCCACTTTGACAATAAGTGTATTGCGTAGACTAACACTAACATGGTAGCAACTCAGCTAAGGTCTTCCAGACAGGACAGTTCTTGCTGTTAAACCATGCATTTATGTGGTCACCTGTAGTCGCAATGGTAATCGCGGACCTGATAGCACAAATTCTCTTTGAAAATTTCCACTATTTTTACATGCCTATTGACTACAATGCCCTTACTGTTTAAATGCATATGGTATCTGGCGCCCATGCACAATTCCACCGCTCCACCCTTTGCTCAATATATGTTCATAGACAATGTGACAGTTTAGGCTTTCAACATGATCTTCTGCATACTGTAGTTTCAACCACTGCATAAACCCTGCTGTATGATGCTGTACCTGTCAGGAGAATAGCTTTCATGAAGAAATACAGTATTGCTTGAGCTGCTCTTAAATATATAGCTTTGAGATCAAGGGGGCGCGTTTAATTTTTCTTTTCCCGACACATGCGACAGCCTGAGAAGTATTGTTGAGAATTTGTGTACAAGGTTCAGTGGCTTTTAATTTCCATATAATCAACTTTGTTTTCCACTGTTTAATTTTCTCTTTCTCATTTGTCTCTTATGGTTATGACCAAAAATAAATAAATACATAAATAAATAAATATGGAATGCGGCATAGCAAGAAAGACGGATTTTTTTCTTTTAATTCTTTAAGGACGAATAGTTTTAGCTTTGAGGAAACTAAAGTACATGAAAGGTAAAACAATCAAAGTTGTCGTTAAATGTTTAATTTGACCTATATTACCTCAATTTGACAATGATTACAGGTATTTTTTTCTAGTAAGTTCTAGTTAGATTTAATGTTCTAGAACATTTATGAAGATTACTGACCTCATGTTACCCTTTACTATGACACAACAGCGATTTCCTTACTAGTCTCAGTTTTTTTTTTCCCCTCTTAAAACTAATAAGAACAAGCCAATCAAAGAATCAGCATGTAGTATTTAGGTAAGAATCAGCAGCAGCAATAGCATTATCATAAAATATTGACACTGGAGACTCCTTCTAAAAACATATACCAAGGAAATTCCTGTGCATGTTACTGTATTACTATAAAATCCGTAACGTAAAAGAGCGCATTATTATAAAACTGCAACTGAAACAACTGTCAGAGCTCCTGACCAATCAGAATCAAGAATTTTATATTTAAATATCTTGCTAGTAAAGAATTATAATTCATTTTCAGTATCATTGTGTTTAATTCTATTCCATTCTCGCTGACTGTCCTCTACTAACATTTCAGTAGACAAGATTAAGGCTAAGTCTTAAAGACCTATTGTTTTTTTTCTTCCAGACAGTTCAAAGCTTTTGACGAATTCATACTTTTAAGAGTATATAGGTATGTTTTTGTTGTGTGCAGAAAACCATAAATTTGTTATCTGACCTAGCAACCAATAAGAGATTTTCCTATAGTAAACTATACTACATACCATAATATACCTGTAGTACTGTGTAGAGCACTTTAGGACTTTAGGGAGTACCAGGGTGGGTACTATGACACTTTAATAGGGACCATGGTACTATGGTACTATGGTATGGTCCATCATACATTGAATACCACGGTAGGAACTGTCACCTCAGTGGGTACTGTGGTAGTTTTATGGTGTGTACCACAATACCACAAGGTAAACACAATTATATTCATTGGGCACCACAGTGTAAATACATAGTTCATTCTATTGGTATGCCATAGTACAGGCAGTACCATAACATGTATAACACCATATGTATAGTGGTGTATAGTACATAATATGTTGTACCAAAGTATATCCTATGGTGGAGCCATGTACCATAGTGTGGTACATGTAATACTGTATATCAGCAAATGAGTACCACAGTATTGTCAGCAGCACTATGCTACTATATACAATGTTCCAGGTACCTTCGGGCTACCATGGTACCTATATCATGGTTAAAAATTTCTTATGGGAGGCAGGATAATTGTCTGTCAATACCATCACAAATTATTATTATTTTTTTTTTTTTTAATTACTATCTAAATACTGAAAATATTTAGATAGTAATTATACTATCTAAATATTTTTTAATACTGAAATATAGCAGAAAATACTGCTAAGTTACTGCTGGAGCATTTTATGGAGCAGTTATACAGGAGTTAGCATCTTTTGTTAGCATATGTATGGGCAGACCAACCATAGATAGTTATTTTAACTACCTTAAACATTTTACTGCCTAAAAAAAAAAAATATATATATATATACATAAATACATAATTAAAAAAAAATTATAAAAAAAAAATGAATAGGGTTAGCTACAGTAGCTTAGCACAACAGGTATTTTTAAACTAACATGCTAGCTGTCCTCTATGGAAGAATGAAACTTGTTTTTCTTCTTCTTCTTCTTGCGTATCTACTGAGTATTTACTATAATTATGCTTAAAAAGATATTTTTTTGGATAATAAAATAAATAAAGAATCCTCAAACTTTTAAGCCCTGAGAGTGCGGCATGCTAATTAGTTTCAGCTATCGAATATGACACATTAGCATCACAGCACTGTTGGAGAGCATTCATTTCTCATTACTGTTAGTTTCATACTTTAACTGCTGCGTCTTCCCCATGACGGAGGACACAATACCATGGAACCAGTGTGAAACTCTTGACACTAACACCACTAACACGCATTAACATCGAGTGTTGTGTCTGACAGAGAGCTTTGCTTCATTAGCTTATTTGCAGCCACAGTGAGCATTAAAACCAGATAGAAATCATTTAGCTGTAATATCGACTGGTTAAGCCCCAGGGCTGTCGGAGCCCGGAGATTCAAAACCGAACCGATAATTGTCCCCCTTATTTCCGAGTGTACTGATTTAAGATTGTGCTGATGGAGGGAATGGTTTATTGTTCTTGGCATTGGTTCAGCGGTTCTTGGCAACGCAAATGGTGGCTGAAGGAAATTTGGAATGCGTATAATCGAGTAAACATTAATAAAAGAAGAGAAAGAGCAATGAGGTAAAATTTGTGTAATTCAATTTAGTGCAAATTTGTTTAGAGGAGAAAGTCACAAGGGGGAATCGTTTAAATGTGCAGACGCTCATGGGCAACAACATTTCCAATAGGCCTCCTGAGATGAGCCGTGACTGCCGGGTTCCCAGACGTTGCCAGAATGGCGGGTGTTCTACTCCTAATGTACTGTAGTAACCCAATGAGGAAAAGCTTAAAAATGCAGTGAATTATCAGTGCATTTTAATATAGTCACTGATAAAAAAAAATTAAATAAAAAAAGAAAGCTACAGTATTAGTGTGTTTTATTCATGAATGGAAGGCTTATGCTGTAAGCCAACAGATGAGGATGTGATGATCAACAGTTTATGTTTCATGGCTGGATACATATTCAGCGAAACAGATATTTGCCGTCAAAACAGTCCTGACCCAACAAGCCGTAGACTCCACAGAACCTCTGAAGATGTGCTGTGGTATCAGGCACCCTGATGTTAGCAGCAGACCATTTAAATCTGCATGTTTCAAGTCCTCAATGGGTTGATCAGAATGAGGTCTGGGAAATATGGAGGCCAAGTCAACACCTTGAACTTTTTCATGTTTTTCAAATCATTCTTGAGTGATATCTTGCTGAATGAAGCTACTGCCATAATAGATTACTGTTGCCATGAATTGGTGTATTTGGTCTTCGGGAGGTGCGACGTGTCAAAATGACATTCACAAGTATGAAACATGATTTCCCATCAGAACATTGCCGAGAGCATCACAGCATGCCTATCTCTTCCAGCATGCCTTCTTTCCATTGTGCATCGTGGTGCTATATCATTCCTAGGCAAATGTTAAAGACGCACCCATCCATACGATGTAAAAGAAAAACGTGATTGATCAGACCAGATCTAAATGCTCATGTTCTCCTTGTAGGTGCTCTCAGTGGTAGACGTGGGTCAGCATGGGCATTCTGACCTGCAGCTACACAGCAAAATACAGAAAGCTGTTATGCACTGTGGGATCTGAAACAGAAGCGCCTCATTGCGATTAGACCAAAGGGGCCAGCCTTCACTCCCCATGTGCAACAATATGCCTTGGGCACATAATCCTGGCACAAGTTCATGATTGTTCTTCTTTGGACAACTTTTGGTAGATATAACCACTGCATACCAGGAACACCTTACAAGACCTGCTGTTTAGGAACCCAGTGGACAAGCCATCAGAATTTGGCCTTTGTCAAAGTCACTTAGATTCTTAAGTTTGTCCATCTTACCTTCAAGAAATGCTAATGATCATTTCTGAGAATTTGATCAAAATGGTAAATTTGAAGGCATGGTTGTTGGTACCAGATGAACTGGTTTTATTTAGTATCATTCTAGGGTTTACGCAGAATTACATGAAAAGAAAAAGAAAAGAAAGTAGTGACTGACAGTTCTGTGACGAACACTAGATTCCAGCTGGCAAGCAAGAAGGATATAGTTTCTCAAAAAAAATACTCTATACCATTGTGCTGAGCAGAAATGGTCAGAGGTGTCTTATACGAGGTGCGTTCAAGTCGAACCAGAAACTCCTTTAATGGCCCAGACACATGGAAATGGCATAGAATGAAGTCAGAACTGTAAAACTCACAGTCTTACTGACCTGACCATGGCAGTTGATACCAGACAGTGTGGAGAGAAAGAAAAGCACAGAATGCTGAACCTTAAGGCTACTACAACAGAAGACCATATTGTTTTCCTCACCTGTCAGCAAAGAACAGGAATTTTAACCTACAGCGGGTGCGGATTCACTGAAACTGGATAGCTGTGGATTGGAAAAGGACCAGGCAATGGTCTTCAAATTCAGTCCTTAAGTCGCCGTTCTTAACTAACAGTAGTAGAACTCTTCTACACCTCATCCATGCCAAGGTTTAACATGTCGTCTTTCAAGATATGGTTTTTGGTTGCAAAGACTGATTATTGGAGTTACTATAGCCTACTCAAAACTCTATTTACATTTGGTCTTTTTTGTGTCCCCTCCGTAGTACATACACGGCGTCTACAGTACGTGTATGATGTGCCGTGAGGGCGTAGCTCAGTAGCCTAAAAGGCGTTTTATTTCTCACCTATGCCAGTGGTCGTCTGTGGACTAATCCAGAGTCCCTGTTTCCAGCCAGAGACCGCGCGTCCTCATGAATTGTTTAATTGAGACAAAACAGCTGCGAAAACCGCTACTCTCCCACTCGTGTTCACTCTCCTAATTAATTCTGGAAAGGTATCACTGGCAAATTAGCCATGAACAAAACGTGTTACACTGAATGATTCATTGAACTATTTAAATTTCATTATTTCATTTTGGTGATGAGGGAAGCAATTAGCTTTTCCTCAGCTCACAAGCTTCTTGTGAAGATCCTTTAGAGCTTCTTCATCTTAGTGTTAACACACTTCCACGCACACATCTACGTACACACACACACACTCACAAGAAACGTATTTGAACTTCAATGACTTAACACTCAGAAGCAACTGAATATTAATGAGCCTATGAAATTATTTTATATCACAGTGGCTGGGTGAATATTATCTGTAGCACTATAAAGCATGGAAATGGAATGAAAGTCAGGATATACCAATATCATGATCTGTTTTACTTTATTTACCCACCGAATTGTTTACCTGTAGCAACTATTGCTGAGATTTTCATTTTCTTTCATGACCTGAGATCAACACAATATCCTGTATTTTCAACAGATCTTCACAAAATGTTATTTTTGTAAAGGGGACCTATTATGTAAAAATCACTTTTTATTCATTTTAGACATCCAGATATCTCTGCAGTGTTAGAACACACGAACATTCCCTGACATTGCCTGCTTTTTGTGCATTTATGCACACTGGAGAGACATATGAAAGCCTCGCTGCTGTGACTTCATATACCAAAAGACCTCATATGTGACCTCGTACTCCCCCGGCTCAATGTTCAGGCCAGCCCAGCTTTGCCGTTGCACCATTTTTTTTTGAGTTACACTAAATAAAGCTAACCACTATCCTTCTTCATCTCTTATGTGTTTTAACTTTTACATCTCTAAATGTTGAGAATGCCATTATGAATTAATGGTCTTATACGAGGTGCGTTCAAGTCGAACCAGGAACTCCTTTAATGGCAAAGACATGTTGAAATGTCACGGAGTGAGGTCAGAACTGTGGAGAGGATGTGTCAATAACTTCCAGAGTTCCTGTAATCACGTATCAGGTTGTACATTGTTTCGTAAAAACAGAACGCCTTTGGTGATCAAAGCAGGCCATTTTTTCGCATCAAAGGAGTTACAGTTCGTCAGGTCGTGGCTCCGGCGTACTGAGAAAACTTTCTACTTTGATGGTATCCAAGCACTAGTGAAACACTGGGATGAGTGCATTATTGTAAAGGAATAAGTGTATTTTTTTATATTCTGCACTTGAATGCCCCTCATATCCATCAATGCAGCCTCATAAGGTCCCGAATGGGGATGTTTCGGATCCCTGCGTTCTGATTGGCTAGGAAAATGCACTTCCTCAATGGGGTGTTTAAAGGCAGTTCGTTTAAATCACTAGAACAGCATGCAAAAGGAGTGAAAAATTAATGCCTAAGAAAGAATCGTTGATGTCATAATGAATGTTCTTAGCTGAATTTCATCTGGATATGTAGACGCTAAAACTTATATTATCTTGTTTAAAAAGTAGAAGAATATACGACCTTTAAAGCTAAAGTGTCCATGTGTAGCGTTAGTGTATAAAATTATATAACAATGTTTTGCAAGCATGGTATGCAAAGTTAATGTCAAAACAGTACTGATGCATTATTAATATACATATAGTAATTATATATAGTAAGAGTATAATGTATTAATGTCAAGGATGCATTCCTCCAATGCAGTGAAAACATCAGTATTGTCTGCAAGTGCCATATGGTACAATGGCCTTGAAATGGTATACTCTTCCACTGTGCTTCTTTTTTTTTATCACGTTTGCAATAGACAGTGTGTAGGAGTATGAAATGTCATGAGTGTTTTAAAAACAAAGCATTAAATACCAGTGATATCAGTGGCATTTGGAAATAAATGCATGATGAATTGGAACAGACTGACAGCTTGATCAAAAGAGACGCTATTGTGAATATCATAAAATCGAAACCTATCGTCAATGAATGAATGTTTGAATAGATGAATAAAAAAATAAAAAAATAAATATCCAAGAATATCCTATTGTAGATTCTGAGCAGAAAGGTGCATCGGATGACTGCGTCCTACTGTTTTGGAATTCCATAATGTTTTTAATTAAATGAAATACTTTACCTACCTACCTGTATATCGTATGTAGCTTTAAAAATAGGCACATGCACCAATACTGGCCTTTTGAAATGTGACATTTAACACAGGATGTTCCCTGACTTGATCCCTGGCTCACCTCACTTACGTACATAATGGTGACTGGAAATGCTGAAGCTTTCCTGCCATCAACTGCACGCTAATATTTTTTACGATACATCCCCCCCCCCCCCCTCTCCTCTGTAAATTATTAAGGCGTTTTAAATTACGCTCACGTCTTCATGTAATTAGAGAAAGCACATCTGAGCGAAACAAAGGGAGCAAGAGAGATGCATCCATTATGTATGGACCTGGGGAGATGTATGTTTGCCTTCATCAAGCATTATCACTGAGATATCTTTTAAACAGATGTATTTACAAATATCGCACCTTTTGTGCCAGCATGTTTGCCTCAAAATCATATTTCAATCTAGAGGAAATCACTGCTCTGGGGTGATGGAAATAAGAGTGTAAAGTGCAGCGATTTTGAATTCCTGGTTGCATGATTGGCACTTGCTGACTTAGTGCCAAGCATTTCATGAGCTAAATTATGTATGATCGAAACGCTAGACCAGGCATACAGTAGGTAGACAGTAAACATAACCTGGTTTAATCTGAGCCAGATTGTATATAGTAACATTTCTGAATTGACAGCTAGTCAGTAATGATTGTTGGTGTAGATGACATGCTTTTGAAAGGTGATCTGGAGCCTTTAAATCCTGTAAGCATCTATGTATTTAAATATTTGTGTCCTACAAATTGGTGTATTAGTCAGTAATATATACCAGAATGACTATACAAAGTGGCTACTGCAACCTGACCCTGCATATGAGACACTATCCATCCTATTATACCTTATTATACCCATTGGTTCTTCCACGAAACTACAAGGTTGGAGTCATAGGCAGGCAAAGTACACAAATCCTTCACTTGGTTAAAATTAGAGGTACCTTAAATAAATTATTACTTCATTAAAAGTAGATTTCCTCCATTTATAATTCTACTCGATTAAAAGTACAAAAGTGCTCACCTTCAAATCTGCTTAAGTATCATTAAAAGAACAAGCTCACAGTAGCCTTTAAATCATAGTAAAAGTCTCTCCCTCTCTCTCTCTCCCTCTCTCTCTTTCTCTCTCTTTCTATTTCTTGTATATGGATGTTCTGTTTTCACGTCTGATTTCAAACCCTACGTAATTCAATTGTTCACTGGAGAAATACAATTATGCATAATAATACACACCACTGTGGTTATCTAATGCAATGCCATGCAGAAATGTGGTTAAGTAAAAGTACAGATATCAGTTGTACCATGTAGTGGAGTAAAAGAAAAATGTATCATTCATTCATCTTCTATACCGCTTTATCCTATGATCAGGGTTGCGGGGGGCCTGGAGCCTATCCCAGGAGGCTTCGGGCACAAGGCAGGGTACACCCTGGACAGGGTG
>JAQMYG010000013.1:12444023-12455476 GCA_030014215.1 Clariallabes teugelsi
AGCCTGGCCGGGAATCGAACCCGGACCCTGGAGGTGCAAGGCGACAGTGCTAACCACTACACCACCGTGCCGCCTAGAAAAATGTATCCGTTAATAAAAATATTCCAGTACACATAAGTGAAATATGTACGGTAACATACAACTATATAGTATTTCTTTGTATGCCCTATCTATACCTAAGGGATGTTCCAGCATGACTGTGCCCTTGTGTGCAAAGACATGGTTTGGAAAGTTTGGAGTGAAAGAACTCGAGTGGCCTGCACAGAGCCCTGATCTTAACTCTACTCTCAACAGTTTTGGTTTTAGGTTAGATTGTACACCAGGGCTTCTCGTGCATAATCATCAGTGCCTAACCTGGATCATACTTATGTGGGTGAATTGATAAACTGAAGGTCAATATGGTGAATCCCTTTAGATATGGCATGTGCGGGGCTTCTGGAGTACCACAAGGCTGCACAATGGTGTTTTTCCTACTCCCAACATCCTGATTCAACTCTTCAGCTAATTAACAAGCCTGTATTTAAAGCCTAATTTGACCTGGAGGAGAGAAAACACCAAAATTTACACAGGATGGCGGTCTTCTAAAAACCCTGAATGCGAGGGTAAATCTGTCCCAAGTGAAAGAGAAATTGCTGGGCTGTGAATGTTTCTTCAAATTCCTGCAGATCACCATGATATTCAAATGGTAAGCTGCATGAGTTACCAAATGATGGAGCCTTCATGCTTAACATTAACACCAATGTACAGTGCATCCGGAAATTATTCACAGCGCTTCACTTTTTGCTATGTTAGTCTTATTTCAAAATGGATTCAATTCATTATTTTTCTAAAAATTCTATAAACAATACAAGGACAATATGCAAGAAGTTTGTTCTAAACCTTTGCAAATGTATTACAAATAAAAAAAATTTAAAAATCCCATGTACTGTACATACAGTAAGTATTCAAAGCCTTTGCAATGACACTCAAAATTGAGCTCAGGTGCATCCACTTTCCACTGATCATCCTTGAGATCAATTGGAGTCCCCCTGTGGTGCATTCAGTTGATTGGTCATGATTTGGAAAGGCTCACACCAGTCTATATAAGGTCCCACAGCCATGAAGTCCAAGGAATTTTCTGTAGTATTGAGGCACAGATCTGGGGAAGGGTACAAAAGGGTACAAACCAGGACTTATCCTAGAGCGGGCCGCCTGGCCAAAGTGAGCGATCAGGGGAGAAGAGCCTTAGTCAGGGCGGTGACCAACAACCCGATGGTTAGTCTGAAAGAGCTCCTGTGTTTGTGTGTGGAGAGAGGATAACCTTCCAGAAGAAAAACCATCTTGTACCATCATACTTAAAAAGAAAAGAAAATAGTTTCTCATGGTCTATGAGTGCTTCAGGTATTGCCTTTTGGCAAACTTCAGATGCCTGTCATGTGCCTTTTACTGAGGAGTGGCTTCTGTCTGGCCAATCTACCATGCAGCCCTGATTGGTGGAGTGCTGCACAGATGGTTGTTCCTCTGGAAGGTTCTCCTCTCTCCACAGAGAAACACTGGAGCTCTTTTAGACTAATCATCGGGTTCTTGGTCACCTCCCTGACTAAGGCCCTTCTCCCCTGATCGCTCACATTGGCCAGGCAGCCCGCTCTAGGAAGAGTCCTGGTGGTTCCTAACTTCTTCCATTTATGGATGATGGAGGCCACTGTTCTCATCTGGGCCTTCAATGCTGCAGAGATTTTTCTGTACCCTTACCCAAACATGTCTTCACGGTCCAAGGTTACAAGACTTCTTGGTTTGTGCTCTGACATGCATTGTTAACTGTGGGACCTTATATAGACAGGTGTTTCTTTTGTCCAATCAACATGTCCAATCAACTGAATTTACCACAGGTGGACTCCAATCGAGTTGTAGAAACGTCTCAAGGATGATCAGTGGAAAGAGGATGCACCTGAGCTTAATTTTGTGTGTCATGTCAAAGGCTGTGAATACAAGCTGTGTTTGAAGATTTCAAACAAACTTCTTTCACATTGTTAGTCTGAGGTTTTGTTTTTAGAACTTTGAGAAAAATAATTAATTTAATAAATTTCGAAATATGGCTATAACATAAAATGTGAAAAAAATAAAGCGCTGTGAATACTTTCCGGATGTACTGTAATAGACAAAACAGCACAGCTGAATGGTGGATGGATAGAACTACAGTGTTCTTCTGGAATCGCCTCTCCATATCTCTGACACAAGCTGTGTGAATATAATATTAGTGCCCCCTCCTTTTTTTTCCTAGTTTATTGCATGCTGTCTCTGTCTATTTTACAAAACCACATGCACTGGTGCTGTGCTTAGAGAGCAGACCATATGCCAGAGGCAGTCCTGCAAAAATTCTGCATAGTACTTATGCTCAGCGGGAGGCCTGCTAAAAAGGAGCGGACTCTGTCTGAGTTTATCTTGCACTTCTGCTGATGAATCAGGAGAGAGATGGGAGTAAAGTATGTGATGATGGTAGTAATGATCAATTTGATTTCTTCTATAACCCTCCTGTGCCATCATCTATGCACTCTTCATGTAGCAGGAACGTTACAGCTGCCAAATTCTAACATCTGGTACTGGAGGTGTCACATGAGCAAGAGTAGCCGACTTAAACAGATAAATTAATTGAAGGGCATGGAGGTCATAACACCACCCAATGCTGTACTCAATGTTTCAGTATAGTGTTGACTTGATGATAAAAGTGCACACAGTCACTTCCATATAATCACAAACTTATTTCCTAACAATCAAATTCATTTAGCCAGACGTATCTAAGATATAGTTATGCTGCTGGTGTTATTTAAATTCTTCCCTGAGGATGATATGCGTATGTAGTCGGGTGTCTTGCCCAGGCGGGTGTAAATGGCACACGAGCCCCTTTGGTTTGAGCCATACGGTCCCTGCAGCTGGCTGATTATTACGGATGTTGAGCATGAGGGCAAATTTCCAAACATGTCTGCCTTAATGATAAAATTAGGACCCCAGCACCATCTGACACTCCATAAGCCATGGCCAATGACAGTCTGGCAGCTTTGTGAGTCACCATCTTCATGACAGCCAAGGCTTCACTGAACGACAACAAATAACTGTGTTGGAAAACCTGTTTTGATCTCACTTTGATTTGGAATTCATACATACGTAATGCTGCTAGTGAAAGTCCACCAGAGAATTCTGATGTAACGTTTTATTAAGAACCACTTGATATCTACTTGATTAATAGTTCATGGTGTTGATTATCAGCTTGACCTTATCTCATTTGCAATAGTACAACAGAATCTTAGAAAACCAAGAATCCTCTTGGCAATTACCTATGTCATATCATGATGTAGTGGGGGGTGTGAAACTACAGTAAAAGGCTGCTCCTTGCGATGCCATTGGCTGGCTTCTTTGTACTTTTTTCCTTGTATGGCCAACAATTCTGATCATGCACCAGCGCAGAACAAGTGTAGACTCCCAACTTCTTTAAACTCTTTTTCTACTCCCTGAAATCCTGAAGTCTTTATTATGATACCAACAACTCAATTTATGTAACCAAAGAAGATCAGACCTCACTTGAGCAGGGTAACCATTTGGGCCAGTTGACACGTGAATTGAAGAGCGATACGATAAAAGAATTAGTCTCGGCAGGTCCTAAGATTTACGCGTATTAGGCTAGAAGCTCTAAAGTAGTGCTGCGTGTTAAGGGAGTAACTCAAATGTATGAATGCTGTCAAAGAATCAACTTCAACACGGTTAAAGAACTGGTAGAAAACGCCATGCAGAGGTCATGTGAGAGTTTCCTTACTGTGCCGCAACACACCTTCGTTCGCAAAAAGAATGGGTTTCTTTTGAAAAACTCTTTAGTTGCTTTTGACAAAAGGCGTTTCATGGCAGGGGTGAAAACGTACCTTTTTGATATATATAAAAACAGGTTGTGGAGGAAATGGATTTCAACCCTTTATTAAAATGACCGTTTTCATGCCCGGTTGTGGGACCCAGCGGGTCAGCGAAACGTTTCTTTATAAAGAATGTGTTGGAAAATTGTAAATATGTGATGGATACAATATAACATGGATTTACACTTCTTTCTACGCTTGTATACTGAATCGCAAAAGAGAAAGAAGTTTGATGATAAATCCATCTTTCCTCATGATAAAAAAAAAAACATTTGGTTATTTTGGATGATGTCATTTTGGAAGCCTCTGAAAGAAATCTTCACACAGTATCGGCATCATAGAAACATGTCTGTTTTTGACGGAGAACATTTTTCATAGAAATAAAAACCCATTTGACAAGCTTCGAATGTCTATATTAGCCAATCAGCTTATGTTAATTGCTTTGATAGATACAGCTTAGTGAAGCATCAGTATAGCAAACTGCTGGACATATTGTCCTAATTTGCACTGTAGCAATCTAGGATCATGTTCAAACTAGCATCATGGATAATTGTGTGATTACCATGCAAGCAGCTCCAAACTTGCAAAAATCTCAGGGTTCATGTTGACTCAGCTTTCGATTTCTACCAAAATTATGGCTCCATTACAAACTATGCTATTTTAAGAGTAATTGGGTTAGTAAGTGGTTCTGGGTTTTAAACGGCTTCCATTTGCAACTGGTACCCAAGGAACTGCATCTTTGCTTGTGGAATTCCCATTCCCCCTTTTACTCTTGACTAATAAATAAGTCTTCATGTCTTCCTGCTGTCCTGACATGTCTATAAAAAGACAGGGATTAGATCAAAAGATCATTACTGTATGATATATCTAAGGATCTAGCATGTTAAACAAAATATAAGAACTACAGGACTTAAAGTTTGATGGGGTACTTACCAAGTCTCTGGGCTTTAGTAAATGTCCAGATTAAGGCAGTATCTGTGCACCTCTTATATCTGTAATAGATTATTAGGTGTTATTGGGGCCCCTATCCTAACCCTAAGGGGCTGGTCTATTGAGAAGAAGGAATAAGGTTTTGATCTTGGTAGTACTCTGCTCTGTAGTCATCATAGTGGTAATGTGTGGGGGAGAAAGACTGTCTAAACACATCTCATGGCTACCATACTGAGCAGGCGTCACTGTCTGGGATTTTTACGTAAGTGGAGTAAATGAGGTTTCGGATCGAGAATTCAGAACATGAAACAATGCCTACGCTCTCCAAATGGAGTCTATAGAGCTTTGGGATGACAGGGCAGTGGTTTGCGTCAGGACAAAAACTCTCTACTTGCTGAGTGTCACTGAGGGTGAGGCTAAAGTGTTGCAAGCATGCTAGAGTTTGTGAGGATGGAGTTATTGGTATTGTTGGGACTCCAGCAAATACAAAGACTATGCAGGATGAACCGGAGGTTATGGGCTGGTTGGAAAATATAATACAGCATCCGTTGTGGGAAAACCCCTTGATAAGTTTTGCAGTGAAATTTTAGGCATCTGTAGATCCTCCCTCGCCAGGAGAGAAAGCTGTCTAGAAAGCTGTAACACAGTGGTGGTGAAAATGATTGCTGTGTTTAAGTAGACAAGCGAGTATGAGGGTGGGGAGGTGTTGCTGTTGCGGACAAAGTAGCGTCCCCGGAGATACTGCAGATCTAATAATGGATTTTATGTGGGGTTTGGATAAGTCGTGGAGAGGAAAGCAGGTTAAAATAAATGCGAAAGTAATATTAGTGAAAGGGAAAAGCAAAGCCAATGGCAAAGAATAAAACAATCACCGAAGCAAATGCAAAAAGCAAACATACAGTATACATAATAGTCCAGAATGCAAAGAGCAATCCTTATGAAATAAGCCCAAGGCATGGTGGACATTTATCAGTAGGTGTAGTGTAGAGCACCTTATAGTTGGCAAGTGGTTTACTCATATGGATTTTGGAGACTTAAGGTGGCCATATTGTCTGCACTCATTATTCATTCACAAAACATGTCTCGATAAAATGTCTCTAGTCCAATCTGCCAGCAATCATGAAAGTCTGAAATACAAAAGACCTCTTCAAGTTCTTTATACCTTTTGAAATGATTTGAAGTCAGCAGAAAATTGAAGGCTTTTGGCAGGGTGTAAACATCCTAAAATTAGAACGCAACCCTCACCACATGTAGTCCCCCTTATTCCTACAGTACCTTTGTGTTCCATTAGCAGCTAGCTGCAAAGAGAGAGAGATTGTGTTGCTCTTATCTGAGAGCCGTGAAGGTTCTGATTGATAATTTTTTTTAAGGGGTCTTTCAGTACAGTGAGCACCAAAGACAAGATTAAACTAATCCTGTAGTTTCTTTTTGATTAGACACTGTGAGGTTCTGAGAACGAGAGCTTTGAGACCATTGCCTGGAAGAGAATGATATTTTAATTACAGAATGGACTGTACTCCGTTCCTAACACTTGTGCTCGAGTACCTTTTTAGCATTTTCCCTCCTCCCCTACACGCACTTAATCTGAGGAAGGACTGCTGATTAACTGATTGGTTTATTGGAAGCTGAGAAAATACTAAAAACGTACAAGGTGTAGTTCTCAGGTACAAGTTTGGGATCAGTTTTGAGGATGTTCTGTTTGTTGTTTAAGGTGTAACTTGGCTACGTTCACATTACAAGCACATTACAATGGCTCAGTTCAGATTTTTTGGTATGATCAGATTTCACGTTCATGGTTACAAGTGACTTTTCTCTCTTTATCTTTTAACTCTAATGTGGACACGTCTGTCCCATGAAACGGCACGTGTGCCCACATTGTTCCGCCTTTCCTCATGCAATCTGGGGTAAAAGACATCACATTTCTTGCAACCACTCATTCATTTTAACCAAAAACATGCTTGGGAAATTGCTCTAAAGGACGCAAGCATAAGTCGGCTATACTATGTGTTTGAGGTCCAGAAGAAGGAAGAAAGCCAGATGTCTTGCTTCAGCTGTTTTAGTGTCAGAGATCACCCCGGCAAAAAGTCACATGAATTCCAATCCGACCGTTCTCGTTCAAGTCACATGACCATGCATCGGACGCATATCCGATCTAGGACCACTGACTCAGATCTGATCCGGAAAACATTCGACTCAGATCTGTGTTACATTAGGGTAAAAAGAAAATAAAAATCAGTTTTGAGCCACTTAAGGTTGGTAATGTGAACGCAGTCTTAAAACCAGCAAAGCAGGTGATGGATTGGATGGATGGCTTCAGTGATGGATTCCTTGTTGGTTTCTTATGCTCTTCAGGTTTCAGAGTTGAATCACTTTGTCTGGTTAGTGTATTGATTAGACGTCAATACTTCAACACAAATGCAGTCGCTGTGAGCTTGGTGTACAAGTTTAATTTCCGAACGCTGACCTCGTAAAAGAGTCTGACTTATTTCCCACTTGCATTAGTTAAAGCCTTCTTGGACTGGGATTTGTTGAGAAAATGCAGGGTTTCCTAACTCCTTTCCTTTTATCTCTAATCTATGCACGATCCCGTGGAAGCTAAATGGATTTGCAGACAGAAATCACGTTTAAATAGAAACTTTGTTCAAGATCAGGAATTCATTTAGATAGGGAAAAAAAAAAAAGCTCCTACTGCCAAACAGTTATGTGTGTGTTCCATAAGTATTTCTGAGAAAAAAAAGCATTTGAGTGAGCAATGGCCTTCGGGAGTTGCGCCGAACGAAATGCTTTTTTTTTCTGTCCCCCACACCTCTCTTAAGAAGTGTTTGCTTGTTTTTTCGGTTATCTCGTTTCTCTCTTATTTCCTTTCTATTATTTTTTGCTTTGAGTTCAAACTCTGACATCCATGTCTGCCCCAGGATGTCTGTCACAAACTGCAGTCCAACGTTGTGACAATGATTTTTTTTCCTTCCCGTGCCTTTTTATGACCTCGTTTTTTCCTTTCTTTCTTTTTTTCTGTTCTTTCCTTCAAGGTCTGGCGCACCTGACGTTAAACAGCCAAGGTATGGGTTTGTTCTGTTTTTGCTGCTCTTTTTTACTTTTTTTTTTTTTTTTTTTTGGGGTGGGGAACAAAAAAAAGGTCCCTTTGCCCAAACTTTTCCTTCCCAGCTCTTCTATATATATATATTTAAAAAAAAATCCATCCTTTTCTTCCCGCTCTTCTTTTCCTTTTCCCGATTCACAACCTTATCCTCCTATCCCCCTTCCTCTTCTTTCATCTTCCCTTCCGTTCATCTTGTTGACTTCGCCCTGTCCGTCACTCTCTTGTCCTGTACTCTGGCCTTTCTCCTGAAGACGCGGCCATGACCGGATCTCTCCCGACAAAAGGTAATGCTGTTTTTTTTCTCCCGTTTGAAATGATGATATGCTGTGAAATGTCATCCACTGCTGAAATGTTGCTTCTCCGAATCACTGAACTGAAGGACGAGTGTTTGTGTCCAGAATGCACAGAGTTTGTGGAAACTTCTCTGTTGTCATTCTCATTGTTTGGCATCATTAGACAGTGTCTAGCTCTTTCTCCAGTATACTCCTACAAATGAAAAATAAAAAAAATATATATATAATAAAACTGATTGGTTTGCACTCACTACCATCTGTCTAACGTATAATGTCCTGTGTGCTGATCTGATTGTAATTGTAACCTGTATTGCACAGCTAGGAAAAATGTTTCCTTGTTCACACCTCATCATCTGACCTTTATCTGTGATTCTGATTCACATACTGACCTGTACACCAGCTCCTAGCCAAGCATCTCCTTTAACAATGAAGCGATGAAGGTCATGTGTGCAGGTATTTGCTTGCGTATGGAGAGACATGACCTTTTTACCATACTCTTCTCCTTCTCTTGTTCTCTTTCTACCATCTGTGCTACATACAGAACGCTGCAGTTCGCTTTCACGAGACACAATGTACAGCATTCAACTAGACTTGGTTGATTTTAATATTTTTCTCTGATTATGAATGACCTTTGGAGATGATCGCGCTTGATGATTTATTTGACTAAAACAATCCCACAGCCAGAAAATGTCCGAAATCCCACCGGTTTGTCCTCTCGCCTGTCTACAGAGACGTTATGCTAAGTGGAGACCATTCGCTGTGTAAATATGAATGGGACGGCGGAGTCACATATATTATGTATATACTGTATTAATCATAAATACTTAAAAATAACTTCCTGGCTAAGGCATTATCATCATGTACAACCATTTATACATCTTTATCTAGATAGAATATTTATAATGGTGTATAGCAAATCTTTACTGGCTTCCCAGTCTCTATATTGTGCCCTTCCATAACCCTAGTAGCCACTGCTTAAAAATATAATAATAATAATAATAATAATAATAATAATAATAATAATAATAATAAATAACTTTATGGAGGCTGGATCTGTGGAATTTAATTGATTATGCAGTTTAATCGATCTTTTGTTGGTCTGTTCACTTAACAGAATCGTTGTTTTTTATTTATTATTTAGGTATACTTTTGTAAAAGCAAATGGTCTAAAATTTCTTGAAAATATATTGTTTGCATCTTCTGCCAATCATCACATTTTGCGATAACATCACTTCTTCCTCTTCTTCTTTTGAATTTGTGGGGCGATTGGTGCATTACTGCCACCTACTGGACTGCAGAAGTAGAAGACTGGCAGTAAAAGATAATTTTTTATTTTTTTATAATGCAAAACCTGAAAGAAATATAGCTGCTTGAGACAAATCAGACAATAAACAAAAAAAGGTTTCTTATATAACTACTCAACTGACAATATTAGATAATCATCTTATCTATTTTACTTTATTTATTGAATCAATTATTTCAACAACAACAAAAAAGCACATATAACATGCATTGCTTCATGTTTGTAGTGCTCTAAACTATATACGAAATAGTAAGACCTGAAATTGATTAATTATGCAAGAGGCGTTCAAGTCAAAAGCGGACTCATGAAAGAAAGCATTAAATCGATTGACAATCACAGAAAACTTTAAGCACAGTACAGTGATGAGATTCATAGCCACAGTAAAACATTTTAACATTTTAAAAAATGTTTTACAAAAGGTAATGATGATCCCAGCCAAAGTCACGACTGTGAACATTTTAGCCAGTGGAACGCCTGATCCATGAAAATCAACGGATAAGCCATTTCCACATGTTTGGTCCATTAAAGGAGTTCCTGGGAGGCCAGCGTTTCAGACATGAAGCAGGGAGTCATGTCATGACTGGTGTGCAAAAGTACCGTTTTCACTTAAATGACTCTCATATATTGTATAATTATTAACATATAAATAATTTTGCAGATATAATAAATATCTATAATTTGTACTACATTTTATTCATATATTTCTGTTGCATTAAAAAAATTAAAAGATAGAAATTTTGATTCTTCTCAAAAGACGTTATATTGATATTGGGCATACACAATATGTAGTAATTTATCATTTTTACTGCTACTAAAACTAATAATAATAATAATAATAATAAGAATAAGAATAAGAATGATTATAATAATACTAATTATTATTATTAATAATTAAAGTAAGTCTTTGAAAATTAGCAGACTATTTTTTTCCTGGGTCCCTCACTTTGAATCACAGCCACATTTCACTTTAACCTTTGTCCTTATTGTGCTTCCTCGTATTCCTGCGTATTTACTCTCTCCTTCATGTCACCTGTTTGCTTGCTTGCTTTGTGCTTCAACAGACCAAAGCAGTCAGAAAGTAATTGGACATGCTGGAGGAATTGGAAATCAGGAATTTAGAATGTTTTCCCATTTCCCATACGACCCCTTCGGTTGGAGCAGTTACCTGAGCCTAAGTTGTTATTCGAAACCACGGTGATCTTCTGATTGTCAACTGTTGGTTGACATTGGCTTTGCATTCCAGGAAGTCTGAATGCAGTGAGAGGACGGTGGATAGGTCATAGAGGCATATAACGATCACACCTTGCTAACTTGCAAAAGAAAGCTTCATTCATTTAAGATATGATATTAAACTGCTGTCATAATATAACACATAATGTACAGCTGGGCTCATAAGTATTTGGACACAAAAATGCATCACAGTTGAGGAAATAGTTAACTTATTAGAACTATTTTTTTTAATTTATGTAATTTGTGGTTGATCTTATTTGAAAGACAGAATCATCTTTACAATGGGCCAAATCATTAATTTGGTAAATTCTTACAAAGAAGGAAACTCAAGCAATATCAAAAGACCTGGACATCCACGGAAGACAAGTGAAGTGGATGATCTATAAGTTCATTCCATGCACAAGAAAAAATCCTGATGACATCTAGGCAAGTCAAGAACTCAACCCAACTAAGCATGCAATTATTAAAGACCACAATTGAAGGCAATAGAAGCACAAACAAGCAGCAACTGAAGACAGCTGCAGTAAATATCTTAAAGCAAAACATTGAGCATTTGGTAATGTTCATGAAATCCAGACCTCAGGCAGTCATTGAAAAAAAATAATGTCCAATAATACGATATAATAATAATAATAATAATAATAATAATAATAATAATGTGGTAATGTTCAGAAACCCCCCAAAAATGTGTTCCTGTCTAAATAGTTAATCCCCCCCCA